>CM029018.1:61061034-61661034 GCA_016801055.1 Panax notoginseng
AAATACATAATTTTTAATGTATTTTCAAGGGAGTTAATTAATGAAAGAAAACTAAGTTATTTTAATATATTAAATAACTTAAGTTATTATTTTATCGTGGATGGTATCATTTAAATAACTATGGGTTAGAGATGGAAGAGGTTGTCTTGGGACAATCGAATAATTATACATATAGTGTATAATTTAAATAATTAATAGAGTAGATATTAATTATTTTAAGTGTAAAGGTTATACATATTACAAGTGTAAGGTAAGTTAAATAAAATAGCATTGAGGTAAAGTGTGTCACACAAACTTTATACTAAATAATGTGTAATATGGGAAAAATGGGAGTAGTAGTATCATATAATTATCTACTGCTTGAGATTAAATGTGA
Organism: Panax notoginseng; assembly: GCA_016801055.1. Classification (NCBI taxonomy): domain Eukaryota; kingdom Viridiplantae; phylum Streptophyta; class Magnoliopsida; order Apiales; family Araliaceae; genus Panax; species Panax notoginseng. Next base: position 61,061,411 of record CM029018.1, read on the forward strand.
TGTGATATTTAATGTAGAGTAAAAGTAATTAAATCATAAAATTGATTTAAATAAGTTTTGTTATCTCATCCTATGTGATGAGACAATTATATGTGTACTCTAAAAGATAGGAGTAAATAAAGATGTATTATTAAAATATTTATTTTTATGTCAATGGGTGATTAATAGTAAAAAAGAGATATTAAATTATTAGTAATCAATAGAATTAAGTTCACACATGATTTAAAGATTAAATTATGTGGACTAATGTATATGGACTATATGATGTGAGTACATAAATAATTCTTAAATTTCCTAATATGGTAACAATTGTACATTAAAATTCATTTTTGGGGAGCAAAGTAACTAGTTAATCCCTTGGCTGAGAAATAAGATTTATCAGTTGAACAAAAACGTGCTCAAACTCCAATTGTGTAACCTTCAAGAAGTGTACAGTAACCTCAAACATAGGTGATCATTGCTATGGAGATGGCTGAGAAGTGGTAGTTAAACAACTCTTAATTAACCAATGTTTTCTCCTTCTACACCATGGATTTCAACTTCAGTGTAAATCCAAAACCCAGTCCATCATTTCTCTATATAAAGCAACTACATTCTTCATTTTTGCTTTGCTGAGATTTGTCTGTGAAACCTTGAGAAATTGAGACTGAGAATTTGTGGTTCAAAGAGGAGTCTAGCAATCTCAGAAGGGAGAAATTAAGTAAACTAAGCATTCAAGAGGTATGATTCTAATATATATGTTCTTGATTTCCTAGTTTGAAATTCCATAGAAATGCCAATAAATAGTTACTTTTGAGTCATAAATCTGATGGCTAAGGGTTGTTATAATCCTTGACTTGTTGCTAGATGTTGTTAATATAGTTAGAAATGAAAACAACGGAAGTTAAACGGGCCAATTTGGTTGAGAAATGAATTCGTAGTGAACGAATTCGCTAAACTTTCCAAAATATGAAAACTAAGCATGAACATGAGTTATAGATTCATATTTGGGTTAGTTAATATTTATGTTAATTGTTGGGTATTTGGTATGTTATAGTTTTATGAATTACAAACTCATAGAATCGAAAATGAACTAATTTGGATGAGTATAACTCATATCATGATCATTGGAAGGAGTAGAGTTCTGCAAAATTGCGAAGTGCAGAACCTGGGAATCGTCTCTGCCTCCCAGGGCGCAGCTGCGCTGCCCCCAAGGGCAATTGGGGCGCAGCTGCATCGAACATCAGTCACTGGTGAACTACTCTGACCTGCTATAGTAAATTAGGCATAACTTTTTTATACGAACTCTGATTGAGGTGATTTAAGATGATCCGGAACGAGGATGAATAGACCTACAACTTTTGTTCTTTAAGTATTTCAATTCGAGATCATTCAAAGGGGTCAAAATAGTTATCTTTGTGACAGTTGCGTAATAGAAGGCGATCGGAGGGCGTCGAGCGAGCACATACGCAAGTATTGTGCTCCCGACGATGGAATATGTTATTCTAAGTGATATAACATGAAAATTCACGATATTAGACATGACATATAAGATTACCATACTCATAACGGAAAGCTTTAGCATGAATTAGTATGTGTTTTGAAAAGAAACTTAAAGTTTTGGAAAACGAATATTTACAAACCTTGAGTCTTTGAAGTTATGATATTCTAACCCATACCTATTGTTGAGATATGAGTATACCTAAGCATGAGAAGTGAGTCAAAGTTGCCTTACTTATTATCAACTTGCAATAGCTTAGTTGAAAATGATTTCTAATGAAAACTTGAAACTTTGAGAACGAACTTAAAGTAACTTGTGGACTTGAAGTTCTAAGTATAATAACATACATACATGGCTTAGTTAGCTATAAAATGAGATTTAAAGTTGCACCTAGTTACTTTAACTTGGCCTAGCATGACTTTTAAAAGTGAACTCCTTGCGAAACTAAGTTTTTATAAGCATGGCTTACATGTGTGCTCATCTAGCTAGACACCATATAAGTCAATCGAGTATGAATTGTAATGAGTTCCCAAATAATGAACTATACATGACTGAAAGTAAGATTTGAAGTCATAAACCATACTAGTCATGTGGTTACATGTAAGCATGTATATTGAAAGTTGTTTAACCTCGTTAGTGGTCATATAGTTAGACCCTTATTGCATGAGCTTACTTAGCCGTGAAATAAATGGCAATAAAGATATAAAGTGTAAAACAACTTAAGGTAAAAGCAAGAGGCACCAAGCTTGGGCTAAGACCTCTTAACTTATGGGTTAGTTATGTGATAACAGTCATGTATGCTAAGGACTCAGATGAAACCTGAAAATAAATATCCAACTTTGGTCTGGCCAGGGGACGGCACAGTTGCGCCCATCCTAGGACAAACTACAACACAGCTGTGCTGCAGGACAGTTTGGTCTGGACATTTTCTTTGCTTTCTGATTTTGGTAACTTACTTATAGTACTATCCTAAGCTATAGTACTTAACATGGATGATGTCTTAAGCCTAAGAGCATGTAATGGTTATATAAAACCCAAATTTGTTAAAAGTTATTAAGGTTTGCAAAATGCAAGAACTATATGAAACATTCATCTATGAGTTTGAAATGTGTAACGAACACTTAGCGAGTCACGTGTGTAATAGATTTATGAATGTTGATATTGAACATGTGTAGCTAAGGTGTACTATACATACCTAGCTATTCTAAGCGTATGATGAGAAAGTGAAGTGTAGGTTTTTCGAACCTAGTTAGAAAATAATGTAACATTGTTATTACATTGAGAATGCATGAAATATGTTACTAATGGATATAAATCCATGATTATATAACTGTGTAGGAATGCACGAAGTGCAGATAAGCTTTAAACAGTTAAGTCATAGTTCATAAACTACGAACCAGGCAAGTTTTTCAGTTCCTATTTGATATGTGAATTTGATAACTGTTAGTTAAGCTATATTATGCTATACAAATGTTGATGTATATATATTAAATGCATATGAGATATGTATGAAATTTGAAAGTTGATCTTTGATGATATGTTTGTGATATAAATCTTTATGCCTGTTATATGTGAAGTAACATGCGTAGTAAATATTAATTGATTATGAATGCATGAACTGAATATGCTATTATATGCTATGTGCTGCTTGAAAACTATTAGAATTGCTGGGCTGTCGAGCTCACCCTTGCAAATAACCACTTTTGCAGGTTAAGGAAGCACGATAAAGGTTACGTGCTACTTGATTGATAAAGTTCAATCACATCAAAGGAGATTGATTTGTTTAATCAAATATATGCTATCGAACCATGTTTAGGTTATAGGAGATGTACATGATAGTAGGTTTACAATGTGTAATACATGTTAAGTTATAATATGTGATATATAGAGAAATTCGAATTGAGATGTAAATAATTATACAGTAATTCGAATAGACTGAATCATAATATAATTTGATTCAAGGATATATAATAGATTCAAGTTAAGATATCAATAAAAGATTTATTTTCAAAGGAGATTGAAAAAGTTTAAATTACTCCGCATATTTATATAACATGGAATGTGATGTAATACAAGAATAGTAAATGACCAAGATTAGAAACTTATAAAAGTTTGGGGGTCATTGTGTAGATCCTGAAAATGGAATGAATTTATATTCTAAATTGTAATAAGTAAAGTTATATTCATTAAGTTATGAATGAAAAATATAAATAGTTGACGATAGTAGTATCGTGGCGGACCGAGTCCGAGGTTTGAAGGAACCTAGATTCGGGGGCGTCACAGCCACCCTCCTCTCCACATCTACATACAGAAACCAGTCCCGAGACACCAAAAATGGTAGGGAATACATATAGATCAACGATCCATTTTGAAAGATCATGACTTGAAAAGTTTGACTACGGCAGATCCTATAACAGAAAAGTCTGACTACGACAGTTTAAACAACATGACTTCGTATTGAAGAAGATCATTGACAACTAAGATCAATCCAAAAAAAAATGTGCCCTGAACTGGGAAGGCCCATTTGTTGTCAAGGAGGTATTGACAGTATGCGCTCTCAAATTACAAGAGATGGATGGCGATGAATTTCCGCAACTCATTAACTCGGACACCGTGAAACAGTACTATGTATGAAGTTACCATCAAGCAAATATCCTGATTTTGGATCACCAGATCCCCAGTCAATTCAGGTTTTCTAAACCTTCACTATATACAACTTTCCTCACATCTTACAACCAGCAGCCTAGTTTCCGGATCACCAGATGTGAAATCCTGGTACTTTATTTCCTCAAGATTTGGTGTTCACTTAATCAAAACATTCATTTCTAACTACCCAATCATAATAAAATTGAATAATAAAAACCTGCCCATACAGGATTAAACTTAAATAAAAATATCCCAGGTTATCTAACCTTTAATTACAAACATTCAAATACGGAATTTAAAATTTATTACATCACATCATATTTAAAAGTTTGTTATCATAATGATAAAAATAAAATTACAAGTATTCATCACTTGTACATTTTTTCCTTTCCTTTGGTAGACGAAGGTTCACCTACCTTCTCTTCTTTCACTACAATGAGTTTATAAATATGTAAGAGTGAGCAAAATAATTGCTCACTGGATATAATATGGAATCAATAGGAGTATAACAATAATAACTGTCAAAATAGGCTCACCAAAAGTGAATAGTACTCTATCAGTAATAATCAGAAATTTAAATCCCAAAATATGGAAAATATACATCATTGAGGGTCGTAAGACCATGAACTACGTCCACAGTTGCAAGTAATCTTTTAACTCCAACTTTAACAGTCATAAGACTATAAGGACCTCGTACTTAGGGGGATCAACCCTTCGTACAATGTATTGTGCACAAACATTTTAACGCTATGCGTAAGTTAACCCCTAATCATAACAATAAGGTTATTCATCTCAGTATTCAGAGTACAAGTCCGCACCAAAGAAAGTTTGGTTTGGATAAGCTTTCAAGGTAATTTGGAATTCAACGAACATCAACTAAGGAGTAGTTGAATAAAACCAATAACACTATACTATAGAATAATCATGATTGAATCAATCATAGTAACTAAAGTCATGCTTTAGGAATAATCTAATAGCATATAATTTGAATAACTATAGCATACCTTGCTTGAACAATATTAAGCCAAGGTTAATTTGAACTGAAAACTAAGTATGCATAGCAATTTGAACGATAGAAATGATCGACATTAGTATATATAGTTGTGCATGCTAATCAACAAGTTAAATACAATAATAACTTGCTCCAGAATAACTTACATCATTATATTGTAATCGAATTGAAAACAGTAATTGAATTAACAAGATAATAGATTAGAAAACTTGCCTTGTTTGTAGATTAAACCGAACAATTTGAATCATAATATCCTATATACATATGTCATCATGACATAGTTAGTCACTACCACTTTACAAACTTAACTAACTACATTCATCATGTATGTTTGATTATTTAATCACATAATCAAGTTATAACACAAGTAAATCTTTAATAACATAATTATTCATAGTATAGAAATACTAAAATCAATATTTTACAGTCCTACTATCATCACATAATATTTCTTAAAATTTCATGTACAAAAAGTACACTGTCAGACCATTCTGCTAACTCGCGATGCGGCGCCACAGTTTACACTGTGGGTCGCGCTGCAGCGTGAGGATGGTGCTACGGCGCAGTGAATAAACTACGAAGCCGCGCTGCGGCGTGGCGATGGCGCTGCGGCGCCACGAACGTACTGTTTGGCCGCGCCGCGGTGCCAGACTCTAGAATCTGGCGACCAAGCTCGGAAACAGTATGAACAAAAGCCAAATTGGCCTACAAGCTCCAATCTAATAGACTAATTAACATGTAATTTACACATAGACTCCATGTAAACATATTGTGCAGACTTCTAACATGTTTCTACCCATAAAATAGCATAAACATCAAATTTACAACACCCAATTTCAATGTTTTTGGTAAAAACTCTATTTTTTGATGTTTTTAATGAAAATCAACACTGTGATTTTGTTTTTTAATCAAAACAGAAATTTCAAAACACCATAGTTATGATTATACATACTCTATCAAATTAAATATTCAATTTATCAGTTTAACAACTAACTAAACCTTAATTTCTACTTTAAACTAAGCCATATTCATATATATTTTCATATGAACTTACTGTAATATATTTTCTTCCACAAAACCCATACATACATGAACTAGTTTTTCTGTAATCATATATAAACTTATGCAATCATCTTAAAATCAATAATTTATCATATAACTATAAACATCACCAATTTATCTTTTATAAAAATTTCACAGAGAACTTTTTGTAGAAGAAAACTAAACTTTAAAATTATAAAATACAAGGATTAATATCCTACCTTTGGTTAAGAAGATGATGGCAATTCTCAAGAGCTTCTTCTCTCCCAATTTCTTTCTCAAAACTTGTTAGAATCACTAACTTTTCTCTCTATAGTTTTCTTCTTCTCTCCCTTATTCTTCTTCTGAGTTTTCTTTCTTCCTAACTCTAACATACGTAGAATAATATAACGTATATAGTAATAATAGATATATTAAGTATAGGATTTTAACTGACATCAGTTATAGAATTTTGAAAATCAAAAGCCATAAGGCTTGTTTGGCTAGCTAACTAAAAATAACTCATTAACCCTTACACCTTGTTTGGTAAACCTAATTAAAACAAATGGATTAATCCTTATACCTTGTTTGATAAAACATCATTGGATTAAAGACTTTAATATGCAATAAGACATGTTTGGCAAAACTAAATTAAACTCTTTTAATTTATTTTAATAACTCCTTTATAGCAAGGTTATTTGTCACACTTCTAATAAATTAAATAATCAATTTAATCAATTCAAATATTAATCTATTAAATTATTTTTACAAATAAATCATTATCACATAATTATAATTTCCTTTATAATTTTATTCAACCAACTAACACTTTATTTTAATCACAATTCCAATTAAAATACTATAATTCATTTAATCATTATAAGCTCTCTAGCTTACTTATTAAATTATATTAGTATATAATCTCATCACAATTTATTTTCTTAACTCCTTAATTATTTTCTTACAAATAATTTACTAAATCAAATCAATCAAATTAATTAACTAAATCAAATCAATCAAATTGAACAATTATTTATTCAACAATAAATATAACCATTAAATATTTATATAACTCAAATAAATATTTTAAATTAAATAAAAAATCTGGAATGTTACATCATTCCCATCTTAAAAGGATTCTGTCCTCGGAATCACAATTCAAATAAATCATTCACTACATTCTTCCCTACTTACAAAGATTCTGTCCCCAAAATCGAAGTCATAGATTAAACAAATAACTCAGGATAATCTTTCATCATTTTATCTTCGAGTTCCCACGTAGCTTCTTCAGCGTTGTGGTTTCTCCATATCGCCTTCACAGAAGGTATAACTTAATTCCTGAATACCTGTTCTTTCCTGTCAACTATCTGGATAGGAATCTCTTCATAAGACAAGTCTTTCTTGAACTGCAATGGTTCGTACTCGATCACATGTTTGTTGTCGGGCTTATATGGTCGTAACACCAAAATGTGAAAAACATTGTGAATGTTTTCCAACTCTAGAGGCAGAGCTATCTCGTAAGCCACCTCTCCAACTCTTTGTAGCACCTCTAAGGGTCCAATAAATCTCGGACTTAGCTTTCCCTTCTTATCGAAACGAATTTTCCCCTTCCAAGGAGAAACTTTTATGAATAAAAAAGTTCCTACGTCGAATGCACGATCTTGTCTGTGGTGATCAGCATACTTTTTCTATCGGTCTTGAGCTGCTACCAATCTTGTCCTAATGAGTTTGACAACGTCAGCAGTTTACTGCACTAGTTCCGGTCCTAACAGTTGGCGTTCACCGACTTCATCCCAACACAGTGGAGTTCTGCACTTTCTGCCGTACAATGCCTCGTAAGGTGGCATGCCGATGCTCGCGTGATAACTGTTGTTGTAAGAAAATTCCACCACCGGTAATTATTCTTCCCAGCTTCCTTTAAACTCCATGACGCATGCTCTTAGCATATCTTCTAATGTTTGAATTGTTCGTTTGCTTTAGCCATCTGTTTATGGATGATAAGCCGTACTCATTCGCAACTGTGTTCGCATGCACTCTTGTAGTCTCTTCCAAAAATTTAACGTGAATCGCGGATCTCTATCGGACACAATTGATACTGGCACTCCATGCCTCGAAACGATCTCTTTAATGTACAACCTTGCCAACTGATCAAGATTGAATCTACTCTTTATTGGTAAAAAGTGCGCTGACTTCGTTAGTCTGTCCACTATCACCCAAATCGCATCACATCCTCTCTGAGTAGTTGGAAGACCCACCACAAAATCCATCGTGATGTGTTCCCACTTCTTTTCCGGTATTTCCAACGGTTGAAGTAATCCGCTAGGTCTTTGATGTTCGACTTTTACTCTTTGACATGTCAAGCATTTTCCTACGCATTCTGCAACGTCCCTTTTCATATTCGGCCACCAAAATTGTCGGTGCGAATCTTGATACATTTTTGTGCTTCCTGGATGAATTGAATATTTTGAGCTATGAGCTTCGGTCAAAATTTCTTCTTTCAGCTCAGGTGTTGTTGGAACCCAGATTCTTTCCTCAAACCGTAGTAGTCCTTCGGTGTCGATCTTGTATTTTACATCACTACTCTCAATTAGATTCTCTTTGATTTTCCCACACTCTTCATCTTGTAGTTGAGCATTCTTCAATTTGTCCACTAAAGTTGGACCAGCTTCTATCTGGAATAGTTGTTCGTCAGATTCGTTTAGAAATTTGATTTCCAACTCCAGTTTTGTCATTGCTGAAATGAGCTCCTCCTGAGTTGTTATCAGCATCAACTTCACCTTTCCTGCTTAAAGCATCTGCCACCACATTCGCTTTGCCTGGATGATAAAAGATCTCACAATCGTAATCTTTTATCAGTTCCATCCACCTTCTTTGACGCATGTTCAAATCCTTCTGAGTGAAAATATACTTCAGACTTTTGTGGTCTGTGTAGATCTCGCATTTCTCTCCATAAAGATAGTGCCTCTATATCTTCAGAGCAAATACAACTGCAGCCAATTCCAAATCATGAGTCAGATACCCTTTCTCATAATCCTTCAGTTGTCTTGATGCATACGCAATAACTTTGCCGTTATGCATAAGAACATAACCCAACCCTTTGTGTGAGGCATCACTATACACCACAAAATTTCTTGTATTATCTGGTAATGCCAACACAGGTGCCACACTTAGCTTCTTCTTCAAATCTTGGAAATTCTCTTCACATTTCTCCGTCCAAAAGAATTTTACAGCTTTCCTTGTCAAATTTGTTAGCGGAGTGGCTATCTTAGAAAAATCTTGAATAAATCTTATATAATAACTGACTAGTCCTAAGAAACTCCTCACTTTCGACGGTGTTGTTGGTTGTTCCCAATTGATTATAGCTTCCACTTTTGACGGATCCACTGAAATCCCATCCTTGTCAATAACATGACCCAATGTCAAACGTAAATGTTCCACGTGTTCTTCCTGAGTTTTGGAATACACCAGAATGTCATCAATAAATACCACTACAAACTTTTCTAAGAATGGTTTAAACACCCTGTTCATCAAATCCATGAGCGCAGTAGGTGCATTGGTTAAACCAAAAGACATCACCAAAAACTCGTAATGTCCATACCGAGTTCTGAATGTCGTTCGTGGTATATCCTCCTTCCTCACTTTCAACTGGTGATACCCATTTCTCAAATCTATTTTTAAAAAATATTTAGCACCCTTCAACTGATCAAACAAGTCATCTATTCTAGGCAACGGATACCTATTCTTAATAGTGACTTTGTTTAACTCTCTATAATCAATGCAAAGACGTATTGTTCCGTCCTTCTTCCTCACGAATAAAACTGGCGCTCCCCACGACGATACGCTTGGTTGAATATATTTATTATCCAGCAGCTCTTGCAACTGTACCATCAGTTCCTTCATTTCTACCGGTGCCATTCTGTACGGGGCCTTCGATATCGGTGCTGTACCTGGCGCTAAGTCGATCACGAACTCAATTTCTCTGTCAGGCGAAAGTCCTGGCAAATCCTCTGGAAAGACGTCTTCGAATTCCCTCACTACTGGTATTTCATCCAGTTTTACATTCTTCTTCTGAGTATCGACTATGTAAGCTAAATAGCCCACACAGCCTTGACTCAACAATTTCTTGGCCTGCATAATCGTCAGACATTTCATTTATCTAGGTGACTTGCTACCATAAAATACTACCTTTGACGGAGTCATAAGATTTACACACTTCTTTTGGCAGTCAATTACCGCTCCGTATTTGAACAGCTAATCCATTCCCAAAATTACATCAAACTCCCCGAGTTTAATCAGAATTAAATCTACCATCAAGATATTCTCCTTAATGTTCACCCTACAATTATTGTATATGAATCTAACATGGATTACTTCCTTATTCGCAATTTCTATGTTCAAAGGAAAATTCAGTTCTTCTCTAGGCAATTCTAACCTCTTAGCAAATTCATCAGATATAAACGAGCAAGTAGCACCCAAATCAAATAATACATATGCATCAATATCATTGATTGGAATAATACCTGACACTACATCTTTTGATTGCACAGCAACTTGTACAGTCATTTTCAAGGTTCAAGTTGTGGGTTTGTTTGATGCTACAGATCCTACAATGGCCCATGTACCTCCATTGTTACCTCCATTATTTCTGGTAGTCACTCCATCCTTCTTTTTAGGGCATTCACGTGCAAAGTGATCCTTAGATCCGTACGTGAAGCACGCATTCTTCTTTGGTTGAGTGCAATTTGGGGCGATGTGACCCTCCTGGCCACAATTGAAGCAAACTCATTTCCCCATCAAGCACGCACCCTTGTGAAATTTCCCGCATGTCGCATATGCTTCAAACTTTTTTTTTACTGGTTACCCTGTTAGTTTCCAGCACCCATATTTCCATTCCACTTCATCTTCAAGCTGTTGTTGTTGTTTCCACTGTTACCACCTCCATTCTTAATCTCATTCTCATTCTTCTTCTTCTTTTGTTCCTGATTGAATTTTGCCACTGCCTCGCCTCCACCTTCAGTGAGTACTGCTTTCTCCATCACCGCTGCAAATGTCTTCAATTAGAATAGGGAAACCTTACTGTACAGCCAGGGCTTCAATCCCTGTTCAAACCTTTTCGCCTTACGCTCGTCTGTGCTGACCTGATATGGCGCAAACCTCGCCAATTCGTTGAATTTTGTGGCATACTCAGATATCGTTATCGATCCCTACTTCAATTCTAAAAATTGAACCTCTAACTGATTCTTCAAACTCTCTGGGAAATAGGTCTCGAAGAATAACTCCTTGAACCTATCCTAGGTCATCACTCTTGGCCCTTCACTAGTTTTATTGGCCGGCCACCAATAACTAGCTTCTGCTTTCAACATGAAAGTTGCGAAAGTAGTCTTCTGATCATCCCCTACTCTAGCAACATCAAACACCTTTTCTATCTCCATAATCTAGGTCTGTGCTTTGACTGGATTCATGGACCCATGGAATTCAGGTGGTCCAACCGCCTTAAACTCCTTAAACGTTGTGCCTTGGTTTTGAGGTTGATTCTGCAACGCTCCTGTTAGTAATATCACTAGTTGTTGAACGGGATTACCATCAATATTATTGTTATTGGTTCCTTCCGTGGTTCTCTGTCGTGGTGGTTGACGTCTGAGAGGCATTTTTTGTTAAAACAAAACATCTATTACACTATTACTCAGCTTTTTAAAGTATTTTCTAATTAACTTGCCTCCATAACAGAAATAACCACATAACACATACCACTTTGAATAAAGTAAAAACTTTTATTTATTCATCATTACTTTGAAAAACATAAAAACAATAGCATCATTGATATTTACATTCCTTTCCTAGACTACAAAAGTTTCAGAACAACATCATAATCATATCCCATAGGTTGCATAACACTTGGGATTTACAATTTATTTAACCTTTCACTCATCGTACAACAGCTACGATGTTCTATTAAGATACGTCTTAGCCCTATCACGTTCTTCCTCAATGACTCAAAACATTGTTCTGCGATCTAACACGAGTGATGGCAGCGTCTCGAACTGAATCGGATATCCCATGACCAGATCTTGAGCTCGATTAATTGCGGTGTTAAATACTTTATCCATCTCTTCCATCTTCATCCTCTTTGCTTGTGTGTCTCTTGTTGCTAATCTGGTTTGTTGAAAAGCTTTCTCGTAAGCATCTTCAGCTCTTGCCCTCTTAGCAGCTTCTTCTCTCAGTTTGTTCTTCAGTTCAGCGACCACAATGATCAGTTGTTCTTTCTCTCCTTCCGTTTGTACTAGTTTCTCCTCGACCTTTGTCAGTCGTTCTTCACGATCCTGGATCTCGTCGTCCTTCTGTGTCATTGCAGTCTGTTGTTCAGCTACTATCTCTTGCAATTCCTCGACGGTATCCTGAAGTTCCACGTTGCGGTCGTAGACTTCATCGTACATATGAGCGGCTATCGAGGTTAGTGGAGTCTCTTCCTCCTCATCCTCGTCATCCTCATCCTCCTGTGGCAACTCAACGTGTAAGACCCCAAATTATTAATAAATGAAATTTAATTTCCTCTATTTATTATTTTGAAATAGTAAGGGTTGAATTGATTAATGAGGTTAGTTATGGGTAAAATGCGTAAATATTTCAAAAAAGCAGGTGGTTATAAAATATTCATTATTGTCGGGGAATATTCGTTCGGTCGTGGAATATTCTTGCTGTCGTGGAATATTCGTACGACGGCGCAGTCTTTTATGGGCCCATAACGGAAAGCGATTAGATGAAGAAAACGACAAGTATAAATTGTTTATAAATAACGGCGTAGTTGTTACCGTCAATACTGTTGGAATACCTGATGGTTAAAACACAGTAATACGCGTTGTTGCACAATAGGACACGGTATTGCACCAACTATTGATTCTTACGTAAGAAGGCACTACTCAATAATTGTTATAGTAATTACTGTTCAATATTTTATTTTATTGATTTAATAATTGCTATGTTAATTTTTTATATTATTGTTGTTTCAATAATTGTCACTACACAGTATTTTTCATTATCGAAGCAATAATTCATATTATCTGAATAATATTATTAGATAACATTATTGGCAATGTCTAGAAAGTTCTGTCTAAGGAGAGGTTTGGTCACCTAATTGCGCGCCAGTAAGGAAAAATTCTTATTGAAAAACCCTCTCTTTCTTGGGCACTGCCTGGTTGTCAGTATTGTGATTTGGTAATATTATTTGTGAATAATTAATTATTGATTTATATGATGAGGAAAATATTCATTTTATGTGGATATAGATGGAGAAAATTTTTTAAAGTGATAATTGTTGAAAATCGATATTTTATCTTTTCTGATAAAATAATATTTTATTATATTATTATAATATAATAATGATGATATTTTTATAATAAATGTGAGATATATGAGTATATGAGGAGAAAGAGTATTTTTGTTGCAAAAGTTGTTTAAAACAGGTTAAACATGTCTGTGGGCCCATTTCTTGACTGAAATAGCCCGTAAAATCGTCCGTTTGTGGATTTCAGTCAATTTCTGTTTGAAATTTAAAAAAAAAATTCTGCAAAGTTGTAGAGAATTGAATTTCCTATAAAAAATGGCGAGATTTAAATTTTCTCATAAAAGAGCTATTTATTATGAATTATTGAAGTTCCGAAGTTCCGAAATAATTGATTTTTGAAAGTTTTAATTATTTTTAATAACAAAAACATTTTTTTGATTTAGTTGACTATTGGTGGCTGATATTTGGATCTGATTTGGGATGTGTGAGAATTTTTATATAATATATTAATATTATATTAAATTTTCTACTTTGGTGTTCTAAGCATTTTCCTATAAATAGGGTGCTTAGGTTAGAATTGAAAATCACACCAGAAACTAAGGATTTCTCTCTCTTTCTCTCTCTATAATATCAAGCGTATTTTGAGAGTATTTTTATACTTTGAGTGTTGCTATACGGTGCAAGTTCCTTCAGCACTATATCTGATATTCCAACTAGAAGTACTATTTTGCTGAGGTAAGGGATGTTATTCTTCTTAAATGATATTATTATCTTCATTATCATTATGCCGAAATATTGTAAGAACTTTTTATCAAATTTGGAACTTTTTTATGTCAGGGTTACTATTCATGAGTTACTATTCATGAGTTACTATTTACGAATACTATTCACGAAGCATGATGATGTTTTTTTATGAAATTTTTATCTTTTAGTGTCGAAATTACTATTCATGTATACGACACTATTCACGTATACGACACTATTCACAAATACGGCACTATTCACCGAAAAATGAATTTTTTTTCTTTTTGTCCAAAATATCTATTATGGATACTAGCTTTGACTGTATCCATGTTTTGATCATTCTTGAATTTTACTCAACTATGATTACTTATGAGGTATTTTTAGACATGGAATAGCTGAAATACGAATCCTTAATATTTATTCTTTTGTTTCACTAGATTCGTTTTCTTTTAAATATTTTTCATCATCCTCAGTCCCAAATGATGATATAACTGAATATCTTTGGCCTGTAGTGCAAAGATGAATGATTTTTGATGAATATCTTTGGCCCGTAGTGCAAAAATGAACATGTGTTTAGATGAACATGACCAACTGATGAATATTTTTGGCCTGTAGTGCAAAGATGAATATTTGATTCTAGATATATATTGATTGATGTTACAGGGATAAAAAATAGGCGATGAACTTTTAAATTCATATATAAAAGATAGTAGATTTCATTCTCTACTTAACTCTTCTGATGAATTATTATGAATATTGATTTAAAACTTGTTGTCTATTGTATTCTATTAGATTTTTTCCTGTTGAAGACTAATGATAATTTGTTCTATATTATCTTAGTCATAATATTCTTTACTGGGCTAGTTGAGCTCACCCTTTTCCTTTTGTTCCATTTTTATTCTCAGGAGGCGAGAATGTTGCGAGTACTAGTCGGGATATGGAATGAAGGTTCTAGAAAGTCGTTTTAGTAGTCCTCACCATTTTTGTAAAATAATGTATCAATAATTGTAATGAGGACTTATTTGAGTGTGTATATTGTCTAGATGGTAATATTTGTATTTAAACTCGCATTTTTTATGTTGTATTAATAAAGTTGTAGTTATTTTTGTACCATGTATTTTGACGACTCAAAATGAGTGTTGTATACCTATTTTGGGGGCGTCACAGTTGGTATCAGAGCTTAGGGATATGATCTCTGACAGAGATCGGGGAATAGAACTAGGAGGGGAGAGACGAGTAAATCCTTCGCTAGTGTGTCCTACCTAAGCTTATTTCTTGGTCGGTCATAATATAGGGATATTATGTGATATGTTAATTGCTTAAATTAACCCTTGTTTTATGGCAGTATTTGAGAATGTCGACTGAGAATGTTAACAGTGGAGTAAATGTGACTGTGGAGACACCTGTGCTCACCAACGAGGAGAACGTGCAACAGGTTGGCAATGTTCCTCCTATGAACAACACCAAGGAGCAGATGATGAACGATGGGATGTTTAGAAGCTTTTTGCAATTCATGCAAAACCAGACGAGGGAGACTCGTGTTCAAAATACAGGAGGAAATGATAGCAATTCACGGTTTGTCACAGCCAAACAGTTCAAAGAATTGGGACCACCAAAATTTAAGGGAAAGCCGGATCCGATCATGGCGGAAACGTGGGTCAAGCAAATTACCAAGATATTCAATGTCTTAGGATGCACGGAGGAACAGAAGGTTCCATTCGCCACCTTTATGTTCCGTGGCGAGGCAGACTACTGGTGGGAGTCTGTGAAGCGTACCCATCCAGCCGCACTCAGCATGTCTTGGGAGACATTTCAGAAACTGTTCAATGACAAATACTTTCCTGAAAGTATTCGTCATATGAAGGAGGTAGAGTTCATTAGATTGGAGCAGAGTAACATGACGGTGTCCCAGTACGAGGCGAATTTTGCAGAGTTATCCAGGTTTGCACCTCATTTGGTGGAGAATGAGGAACGTATGATGCAGATGTTTCTGAGAGGTTTGAAACCCGGCATACGTCAATATCTCATTTCTCATAAATTTTCTCTCTATTCAGATGTTGTCAACATGGCTCAATTATTAAAGCGAGATAACGAGTACGGTCAACCGAGGGACCACAACCAGGATCATACCGGTGGCAGCAGTCATCAGAACAATGATAACCAGCGGAGAAAGAAAAATATAGACAAGAATGGCAACCACTCTGGTGGTAATCGTGGCCATGTAAATAGAAGAAGCGAGTCGGGAGGAGATTTTAAAAAGAGGATATTCAACAATGACAATACGAAGACGTCAGCACCAGCAACAACTGGTTCCAAGGGAGGAGAACGACCACCGGTCATATGCTATAAATGCGGAAAAGAAGGACATATCAGCCCAAACTGCCCACAACAGTTTAACGTATGTTATAATTGTGGAAAGGAAGGACATATCGCTAGAGATTGCACCGTACCGAAACCAAGTCCAGCGGGGATGGTGACTCAAAAAGCTGTCCCAGAAAAGTCAAAGTCAACGGTTCCTGGAAGAGCGTTTGTCGCGACTGGTCAACATGCGAGGAACCCAAACGAGGTGATCACGGGTAAGCTAATCATAAATTTATACAAAGTTTATACCTTACTAGATATCGGTGCTACCCATTCATTTATTTCTCATGCTTGTGCTCAACGTTTAAACTTGACTCCGGAGAAGTTAGACTTTGATTTATCTGTGGAGACTCTGTTAGGAGAAACTTTCATCACAACCACTGTTTATAAATCTTGTTTGATCCAAGTTGGCACCATCACCTTACCTGTTGACCTTATCTCTTTAAAGATGCTTGCTTTTGATGTAATTTTAGGGATTGATTGGTTAACTACTCATCATGCCAAAATTGATTATTTTCATAAGGTTGTTAGTTTTCATATTCCTAACCAACCTGTTGTGCGAATTCAAGCAACTAAGCCATTAAAATCAATCACTGTTATATCAAGCCATAAAGTCATTCGTTTATTAAAAAATGGATGTCAAGCTTTCTTATCCCATGTTATGGATTTGAATAAAGACACGTTAAATTTGAATAATATTCTTGTTGTTATTGACTTTCCTGATGTATTTCCTAAAGAACTTCCCGGTCTGCCCCCGGAACGTGAAGTTGAATTCTTTATTGATCTTGAACCTGGTACAAAGCCCATTTCTAAAACCCCATATCGAATGGCTCCTATTGAACTTCAGGAGTTAAAGGTCCAACTACAAGAGTTGTTAGACATCGGTTTCATTCGTCCTAGTACATCTCCTTGGGGGCTCCTGTTTTATTTATAAAGAAGAAAGACGGGAGTACGCGACTTTGTATTGATTACCGGGAATTAAACCATGTCACTATCAAAAATAGGTATCCGCTACCTCGTATTGATGACCTATTTGACTAGTTGCAAGGAGCACAATTCTTTTTAAAAATCGATCTTCGTTCTGGATATCATCAGCTGAAGGTTAAAACTGAGGATATTCCGAAGACTACCTTCAGAACTCGGTACGGGCATTATGAATTCCTAGTCATGTCTTTTGGATTGACTAATGCTCCTACAGCTTTCATGGATATGATGAATCGAGTATTCAAGGAATATTTGGATCAGTTCGTTGTTGTCTTTATTGATGACATCCTCATATATTCCAAAAGCCATGAAGATCATGAGCACCATTTGAAGCTGGTCCTGCAAAGGCTTCGTGATAACAAGCTATATGCTAAGTTGAAGAAATGCGAGTTCTGGCTTGAGGAAGTAGCATTCCTAGGGCACGTGGTGTCAAAACATGGAGTATCTGTTGACCCGGCAAAGATTGAAGCAATACAAAGTTGGGAGCAACCAAAGACGGTGACCGAAGTACGTAGCTTTCTGGACTTAGCTGGTTATTATCGGAGATTCGTGGAAGGGTTTTCTCGAATCGCTACCCCATTAACTCAGCTGACTCAGAAGGATATCAAATTTGTATGGAGCGAGGAATGTGAGAAGAGTTTTCAAGAGCTTAAGAGGAGACTCATTTCGGCACCTGTTTTGACCATACCATCTGGTTCAGATGGAGTTGTTATCTACATCGATGCTTTAGGCAAAGGGTTAGGATGTGTTCTCATGCAACGTGGGAAAGTCATAGCAAATGCCTCGCGACAACTTAAAGAATATGAGAGGAATTATCCTACTCATGATCTAGAGTTGGTAGCAGTCATTTTTGTGCTAAAAATCTGGAGGCACTATCTATATGGGGAGAAAGTGGAGATATATTCAGACCATAAAAGCCTCAAATATTTTTTCACTCAAAAAGAACTCAACATGCGGCAACGACGTTGGCTCGAGCTGTTGAAAGATTACGACCACACTATTCAATACCATCCTGGAAAAGCAAATGTGGTAGCTGACGCGTTGAGTAGAAGATCATATGCAGGAACGAGTGTGATGATGTCAAGTATACGCATAGAACCAACTTTAATCGATAAAGTTAAAGTTGCTCAAGCCACAGACCCGGAGCTGATGCATATGAAGAAAAAAGTGCAAGAAGGTGGTATTCCAGAAGCAAGAATCGATGAAGAAGGAATACTTCGAGTCCACTCCAGACTTTGTGTTCCTAACGATTCTGATTTGAAGTATAAGATCATGATGGAGGCACACAATACATCATTTGCAATCCATCCTGGAAGTACCAAAATGTATCGTGATCTTCGACATACATTTTGGTGGAACAATATGAAGAGAGAGATTGCAAAGTTTATCTCGAGGTGTTTAACTTGTCAACGTGTAAAGGCGGAGCATCAAGTGTCAAAGGGTCCATTGCAACCACTTGAGATTTTGAAATGGAAGTGGAAACACATTACCATGGATTTTGTTACGGATCTTCCCACGGTTTCTCAAGGCATAAATGTTATTTGGGCTATTATTGATAGATTAACCAAGTCTGCTCATTTCTTACTGATACGGGAGACTTATTCCCTTGAACGTCTTGCTAGTATGTACGTGAATGAGATTGTGAGGTTGCATGGCATGCCAGTATCCATAGTTTTAGATCGTGACCCAAGATTCACTTCAAGATTTTGGGTTAGCTTGCAAAAAGCTATGGGCACGGATTTACGATTCAGTTCGGCATACCATCCTCAAACGGACGAGCAATCAGAGAGGACTATTCAAACTCTTGAAGATCTATTAAGACTTTGTGTCCTAGATTTCAAAGGGAGTTGGGATAAGTACCTACCATTGGTGCAATTCTCCTACAACAATAGTTACCAGGCAAGTATAGGTGTGGCTCCATTTGAAGCATTGTATGGATGAAAGTATCGCTCTCCAGTATGTTGGGATGAGGTGGGAGAAGCAACGTTGTTAGGACCAGAGTTGGTACGAATGACTACAGAGAAGATCCAAATGATTCAACAATGTATACAAACGGTATAGGATCGACAAAAGAGTTATACAGATCTTCATCGAAAGGACGTGGAATTTGACATTGGGGATCATGTATTGTTGCGTGTGGCTCCATGGAAAGGAGTTACAAGATTTGGGAAGAGAGGAAAGCTCAATCCACGATTTATTGGCCCATTTCAGATTCTTGACCGAGTAAGAAATGTGGCCTATAGACTCGCGTTACCTCCAAGTATGTTTCATGTTCATAATGTTTTTCATATATCTGTGCTACGTAAATATGTGAAAGACCCAAACCACGTTATTGAGTTAGAACCGGACGAGATAGCCGAAGACTTAACGTACGAAGAGGTACCTGTCAAGATCTTGGATAGGAAGGAGCATGTCCTACGCACGAAGGTCATACCATAAGTTAAAGTTTTGTGGAGAAACCATGCTATTGAGGAAATGACCTGGGAGTTAGAAACGGAAATGAAAGCAAGGTATCCTCATCTTTTCGAAAAACTAGGTACGTACATCAATTTCGAGAACGAAATTTCATAAGGAGGGGAGGTTGTAAGACCCCAAATTATTAATAAATGAAATTTAATTTCCTCTATTTATTATTTTGAAATAGTAAGGGTTGAAATGATTAATGAGGTTAGTTATGGGTAAAATGCGTAAATATTTCAAAAAAGTAGGTGCTTATAAAATATTCATTGTTGTCGGGGAATATTCGTTTGGTCGTGGAATATTCTTGCCGTCGGGGAATATTCGTACGACGGCGCAGTCTTTTGTGGGCCCATAACGGAAAGCGATTGGATGAAGAAAACGACAAGTATAAGTTGTTTATAAATAACGGCGTAGTTGTTACCGTTAATACTGTTAGAATACCCGGTGGTTAAAACACAGTAATACGCATTGTTGCACAGTAGCACACGGTATTGCACCAATTATTGATTCTTACGTAAGAAGGCACAACTCAATAATTGTTATAGTAATTACTATTCAGTATTATATTTTATTGATTCAATAATTGCTACGTTGATATTTTATATTATTGTTGTTTCAATAATTGTCACTACACAGTCTTTTTCATTATCGAAGCAATAATTCATATTATCTGAATAATATTATTAGATAACATTATTGATAATGTCTAGAAAGTTCTGTCTAAGGAGAGGTTTGGTCACCTAATTGCGCGCCAATAAGGAGAAATTCTTATTAGAAAGTCCTCTCTTTCTTGGGAACTGCCTGGTTGTTAGTATTGTGATTCGATAATATTATTTGTGAATAATTAATTATTAATTTATATGATAAGAAAAATATTCATTTTATGTGAATATAGATGGAGAAAATTTTTTAAAGTGACAATTATTGAAAATCGATATTTTATCTTTTCTGATAAAATAATATTTTATTATATTATTATAATATAATAATGATGATATTTTTACAATGAATGTTGGATATCTGAGTATATGAGGAGAAAGAGTATTTTTGTTCCAAAAGTTGTTTAAAACATGTTAAACATGTATGTAGGCCCATTTCTTGATTGAAATTAGATTATAGCCTGTAAAATCGCCCGTTTGTGGATTTCGATCAATTTCTATTTGGAATTTAGAAAAACTTTCTTCTGCAAAGTTGTAGAAAATTGAATTTTCTATAAAAAGCCGCAAGATTCAAATTTTTTGACAAAAGGACTATTTATTATGAATTATTGAAGTTCCGAAGTTCCGAAATAATTGATTTTTGAAAGTTTTAATTATTTTTAGTAACAAAAACGTTTATTTGATTTAGTTGACTATTGGTGGCTGATATTTGGATCTGATTTGGTGTGCGTAAGAATTTTTATATAATATATTAATATTATATTAAATTTTCTACTTTGGTGTTTTAAGCATTTTCCTATAAATAGGGTGCTTAGGTTAGAATTGAAGATCACACCAGAAACTAAAGATTTCTCTCTCTTTCTCTCTCTATAATATCGAGCGTATTTTGTGACTATTTTTATACTTTGAGTGTTGCTATACGGTGCAAGTTCCTTCAGCACTATATTTGATATTTCAACCAGAAGTACTATTTTGCTGAGGTAAGGGATGTTATTATTCTTAAATGATATTATTTTCTTCAATATCATTATGTCAAAATATTTGTTGGAACTTTTTATTAAATTTAGAACTTTTTCATATCGGGGTTACTATTCATGAGTTACTATTCATAAGTTACTATTCACGAGTTACTATTCACGAGTACTATTCACGAAGCATGATGATGTTTTTTGTGAAATTTCTATCTTTTAGTGTCGAAATTACTATTCACGTATACGACACTATTCACAAATACGGCACTATTCACCGAAAAATAATTTTTTTTTATTTTTGTCCAAAATATCTATTATGGATACTAGCTTTGATTGTATCCATATTTTGATCATTCTTGAATTTTACTCCACTATGATTACTTATGAGGTATTTTGGGACATGGAATAGCTGAAATACGAATCCTTAATATTTATTCTTTTGTTTCACTAGATTCGTTTTCTTTAAAATATTTTTCATCATCCTCAGTCCTAAATGATGATATAACTGAATATATTTGGCCTGTAGTGCAAAGATGAATGATTTCTGATGAATATCTTTGGCCCGTAGTGCAAAGATGAACAGGTGTTTAGATGAACATGACCAACTGATGAATATCTTTGACCTGTAGTACAAAGATGAATATTTGATTCCATATATATATTAATTGATGTTACAGGGATAAAAAATAGACAATGAACTTTTAAATTCATATATAGAAGATAGTAGATTTCATTCTCTACTTAACTCTTCTAATGAATTATTATTTCCGCTGCGAATATTGATTTAAAACTTGTTGTCTATTGTATTCTATTAGAGTTTTTCCTGTTGAAGACTAACGATAATTTGTTTTATATTATCTTAGTCATAATGTTCTTTACTGGGCTAGTTGAGCTCACCCTTTTTCTTTTGTTTTATTTTTCTTCTCAGGAGGCGAGAATGTAGCGAGTACTAGTCGGGGTATGGAATGAAGGTTCTAGAAAGTCGTTTTAGTAGTCCTCACCATTTTTGTAAAATAATGTATCAATAATTGTAATGAGGACTTATTTGAGTGTGGATATTGTCTAGATGGCAATATTTATATTTAAACTCACAGTTTTTATGTTGTATTAATAAAGTTGTAGTTGTTTCTGTACCATGTATTTTGACGACTCAAAATGGGTGTTGTATACCTTTTTTGGGGGCGTCACACAACGGGATCCTTTTCATCTGTCTCCACATCATCATCCTCATCCTTAACTACTGTGACCAACGGGGCTGACTCCCGTGGCAGTAGTTGTTTCCAAACTACCTGAATGTCGCGACGCTCCTCCTCTATAGGCATTTGAGGTCCCTCCTCCCTAGCCTGACTGGATTCTCCGACATTAGTCATCCTGATAACAACGTTTTAAATTTTTAGTTATTAATCATTACTACTCGACACTCACGAGCACATAAGTTATAAACACATAAACACATAAATGTTTTATTACTTCTTTCTTAAAACTCGATAAGAGTTATCTCCACTATCTTTTCAAATGTTACTTCCTAAGGCTTTTCCCCCCCACCTAAGGTTCATAACCTAAAGCTTTGATACCAACCTGTGACACCCCCAAATCCTGGTACTTTTTTTCCTCAAGATTTGGTGTTCATTTAATCAAAACATTCATTTCTAACTACTCAATCATAATAAAATTGAATAATAAAAACCTGCCCATACAGGATTAAACTTAAAAAAAAATATCCCAGCTTATCTAACCTTTAATTACAAACATTCAAATACAGAATTTAAAATTTATTACATCACATCATATTTAAAAGTCTGTTATCATAATGATAAAAATAAAATTACAAGTCTTCATCACTTGTACATTTTTCCCTTTTCTTTAGTAGACGAAGGTTGACCTACCTTCTCTTCTTTAACTGCAATGAGTTTATAAATATGCAAGAGTGAACAAAACAATTGCTCACTGGATATAATATGGAATCAACAGTAGTATAACAATAATAAATGTCGAAATAGGCTCATCAAAAGTGAATAGTACTCTATCAATAATAATCAGAAACTGAAATCCCAAAATATGGAAAATATACATCACTGAGGGTCGTAAGACCATGAACTACGTCTACAGTTGCAAGTAATCTTTCAACTCCAACTTTAACAGTCATAAGACTATAAGGACCTCGTACTTAGGGGGATCAACCCTTCGTATAATGTATTATGCACAAACATTTTAACGCTATGCGTAAGTTAACCCCTAATCATAACAATAGGGTTGTTCATCTCAGTATTCAGAGTACAAGTCCGCACCAAAGGAAGATTGGTTTGGGTAAGCTTTCAAGGTAATTTGGAATTCAACGAACATCAACTAAGGAGTAGTTGAATAAAACCAATAACACTATACTATAGAATAATTGTGATTGAATCAATCATAGTAACTAAAGTCATGCTTTAGGAATAATCTAATAGCATACAATTTGAATAACTATAGCATACCTTGCTTGAACAATACTAAGCCAAGGTTAATTTGAATTGAAAACTAAGCATGCATAGCAATTTGAACGATAGAAATGATCAACATTAGTATATATAGTTGTGCATGCTAATCAACAAGTTAAATACAAGAATAACTTGCTCCAGAATAACTTGCATCATTATATTGTAATCGAATTGAAAACAGTAATTGAATTAATAAGATAAAAAACTAGAAAACTTGCCTTGTTCGTAGATTAAACCGAACAATTTGAATCACAATATCCTATATACATATGTCATCATGACATAGTTAGTCACTACCACTTTACAAACTTAACTAACTACATTCATCATGTATGTTTGATTATTTAATCACATAATCAAGTTATAACACAAGCAAATCTTTAATAACATAATTATCCATAGTATAGAAATACTAAAATCAATATTTTACAGTCCTACTATCATCACATAATGTTTCTTAAAATTTCGTGTACAAAAAGTACACTTTCAGACCATTCTGCTAACTCGCGCTGCGGCGCCACAACTTACACTGTGGGTCGCGCTGCGGCGTGAGGATGGCACTGCGGCTCGGTGAATAAACTATGAAGCCGCGCTGCGGCGTGGCGATGGTGCTGCGGCACCACGAACGTACTGTTTGGCCGCGCCGCGGCGCCAGACTCCAGAATCTGGCGACCAAGCTCGGCAACAGTATGAACAAAAGCCAAATTGGCCTACAAGTTCCAATCTAATAGACTAATTAACATGTAATTTACACATAGACTTCATGTAAACATATTGTGCAAACTTCTAACATGTTTCTACCCATAAAATAGCATAAACATCAAATTTACAACAATCAATTTCAATGTTTTTGGCAAAAAAACTCCATTTTTTTGATGTTTTCAATGAAAATCAACACTGGGATTTTATTTTTCAATCAAAACAGAAATTTCAAAAAACTATATTTATGATTATACATACTCTATCAAATTCAATAATCAATTTATCAGTTTAACAACTAACTAAACCTTAATTTCTACTTTAAACTAAGCCATATTCAAATATATTTTCATATGAACTTACTGTAATATATTTTCTTCCACAAAACCCATACATACATGAACTAGTTTTTCTATAATCGTATATAAACTTATGCAATCATCTTAAAATCAATAATTTATCATATAACTATAAACACCACCAATTTGTCTTTTATAAAAATTTCACAGAGAACTTTTTGGAGAAGAAAACTAAACTTTAAAATTATAAAATACAAGGATTAATATCCTACCTTTGGTTAAGAAGATGATGGCAATTCTCAAGAGCTTCTTCTCTCCCAATTTCTTTCTCAAAACTTGTTAGAATCACTAACTTTTCTCTCTATAGTTTTCTTCTTCTCTCCCTTATTCTTCTTCTGAGTTTTCTTTCTTCCTAACTCTAACATACGTAGAATAATATAACGTATATAGTAATAATAGATATATTAAGTATAGGATTTTAACTGACATCAGTTATAGAATTTTGAAAATCAAAAGCCATAAGGCTTGTTTGGCTAGCTAACTAAAAATAACTCATTAACCCTTACACCTTGTTTGGTAAACCTAATTAAAACAAATGGATTAATCCTTATACCTTGTTTGATAAAACATCATTGGATTAAAGACTTTAATATGCAATAAGACATGTTTGGCAAAACTAAATTAAACTCTTTTAATTTATTTTAATAACTCCTTTATAGCAAGGTTATTTGTCACACTTCTAATAAATTAAATAATCAATTTAATCAATTCAAATATTAATCTATTAAATTATTTTTACAAATAAATCATTATCACATAATTATAATTTCCTTTATAATTTTATTCAACCAACTAACACTTTATTTTAATCACAATTCCAATTAAAATACTATAATTCATTTAATCATTATAAGCTATCTAGCTTACTTATTAAATTAAATTAGTATATAATCTCATCATAATTTATTTTCTTAACTCCTTAATTATTTTCTTACAAATAATTAACTAAATCAAATCAATCAAATTAATTAACTAAATCAAATCAATCAAATTGAACAATTATTTATTCAATAATAAATATAACTATTAAATATTTATATAACTCAAATAAATATTTCAAATTAAATAAAAAATCTGGAATGTTACACCAGATCCTTTACTCCTCGCAGGTTTTCAAAACCTTTCACACCTTCAGGTTATCCCACCAGGGATTTCACCCTTCACACCTTCAGTTTATCCCACCAAGGATTAAACCCTTCACACCTCCAGTTTATCCTATACATGGGATTAAACTTTTTAGCTACAAACCTCCCTGCACATGTCCGCCCTGTACATGGGAGAACTACGTCGACCTGATCTCCCCAATACACGGGAGTACGTAGGCAGCGATGTTTAATGGTCCGGTCTCACCACAGGAAAAACAAAAATAAACTCACTTCTATCCATAGCCACATACAGAAATCAGTCCCAAGACACCAAAGATGGTCGGGAATACACACAGATCGATGATCTATTCTGAAAATCCTGAGACATCTCACTGTCCATCCATCAAGGAGGAGTTCTGAATACATCCAGATCACAAAGTCGTGGAGAAATAAGCAAATATCAAGCAAGTAGCAAGGCATAACTAAAAGGGAAGTGAATCAACATATATTTTCCTGCCATATATAATGATGTTTGATATTTACAATGTGTATTGTATATGACAAAATGGCTAAGCTAGTATGTGCAGGGAAATACAAGCCCATCTACAAATCAGTGTATATACGAGCTATCAAGTCCAACATGGATTCCCTCTCAAAAGAAGGAGGTAACACTGTGATCTCCTGCCAAGGGTTTCTACACGAGCCAAAAGATCCACTGCCAACTACATGCGATATTTCAGACAGATATAGCACTATCCCGCTCAGTAACAGCGGTATCCCTATGAGTTAGAGCATTATCTCTCTAACAGAGCGACATCTCTACCAGAAAGAGCTGTCAACATCAAATCCTAAATCCACCTTATGGTACAGAGGTAAAAGCTTCTTGCGATCTTGACATCATATCAGCCCATCTGTCAAAACAACTACCCCAAATAACAAGCGAGGCTGGGGCAATTTCAAAATTAGCGACAACCAGATATTGGGTCCCTTACAACAAGATTGGGGAAATCTTATAAGCAGTGACAACTCAACACCGGGGCATTTATCAACCATCCTAAAGTGGAAAATGCAACAGTCAGCGCCATCAGTATGGTCCATCATTATCTCAATAGCGATTTAGATACTATTCAATCGTGACGGTCCATCATCATCTCAATGGCGATTCAGATACTATTCAATCGCGACTTGGTCAACACAAAGAGTCTCTCGTATGAATCCCCGACAACAACTTGTGGAATGACTGGGGCATTTTGCGATTCCAAGAAATGGAAGGAGATTAAGATGGGATCAAGCCTCTCATCAAAAGAAGGGGAAAAATTCTTAAGAAATTCCTTAAAGGAAGAAGGCCAACGACGAAAGGTCCAGCGAATGAAAACTACAACATCAACATGCGTCAAGTCCTCATAAGTTGAGGCCTCTACACCGAAGTTCAAATCTGGACAACGAAAGAATGAGCTGCAACCTCCAGGGATGTCAGCGGCATTCAAGTAATCAGTTCAGCTTGCGTGCGAATCAAACGCTCAAGAAAATGGGGCACAAGCACCCAACAGTGAAAGGAAACTCCGAATCACCTCAAAAAGGGCGAGACATTTGGTGGTTGTCATCAATCTAGCGCAATAACAGGCGAAGTCTAGTGAAGTAATCTGTGGAATATTACTTCAGTGAAGGTATCAGAAGATCTGGTATTCTAAACCAATAGCATCCAGCGCAACATCAAGACCGTTCAACGATGAAAGCTTCGTATACCACCGTTCGAGTGGGAACCAAAAAAGTTTGGCGATCAGCAAGGTAGGCACCATTACAAACTACCAGCGAATACATAGGGAAGGTCTGGTGATTTTAAAATGTCATCCCCATCAGAGATATGGAAAACTGTTGATTGATTTTGCAATCAATGAATACGTGCAAGTATACACGGTCAACGAGTAATAAAGTGAAAGTAGAGTATCGTTCCCACGAGAAATTATTTAATAAAAATCACCAAGTACTAATTCTTAACCAAATCAATTTTATTTAAACAACCAATAATTGTGATTTCTAGATTTAAGAAAACTAAATTAAATAAAATAAAAAGATTATTCTAAAAGAAAGCAAATAAACAACTAAGAATTGATGGAATTCAGATAAATAAGAATTGATACTCCAATATCCCCAATTATGAATTATATCTCAATTATTCAACTATTCCAATTATTATATCTACTGAATTGTTAACAGAAATTCTCAAATGTCAAAAGCCCTCTTTCGAGTGATCAATTGCCTTCTATTTAACCCAGATTAATTCTGCTATATCTCTATGCAAAATAATTTAATTAAACTCGCTACAAACCCATTTCCTCTTATGTTACATGCGGCAAATAGATATTCTCATTCTATTCACAAACCTAATTATTCACTGTGCAAATAACTAAGTCACATGTCACCAAGCCCAATTCTAACCCTAGAATTCCTTTCCCAATTTCTTCTAGAGTAACAAGGTAATTATTGATCAGATAATTAATTAATAAGCTCAAAGCAAGATGAACAATTCACTTCAACACAAATAATTCGAATAAATCAAATAACTAATTTATAGCCATAAAAAGTTCAATTGAAATCTTAATAAAAGAGTTAGTTCATAATTAATAAATTAAAACCAAGAATCCACAATTGAATAGACATTAAAAGATAAAAGTATGATAAGAGTAGATAATAGAATCTGTTGTCAGCAAATCTGATGCTCCCCTCTTGCTCTTGCTCTTGATCTTCAATGTTCTTCAATTTGCTTCAATCTTCAATGCCTAATTAAGAACTAGGGTATAGATTCTAATCTAATGGAGTGTTTAATCTAGTCTACTCTATGTAATCTCCCTTTATTTTATGCCTTACATCATGTATTTATAGATTACAAGTCCAATTTTGAGCTTAGGAACAAACCCAATCCAATTTGGAGTCAAAAAGGTGTCAAAATTCGCCCAAAACGCGTCCAGGCCGCACCAACCTCTTCCCCCAGCGCCCCAGCGCTGGGCTTGACGCTCAAAGTCTGCCTTATAGTGCCCCGACGCTGGAAATTGCCTAGAAATTAGCGCCCCGGCGCTAGTGCTTTTTTTAGAAATTTTCTGCTCCGACGTCCTTTGGGAAAATGGTCATAACTTCTTCGTTCGAACTCCGATTTCGATGATTCAAGATGTTCCGGAAAGAGGAGAAGTATATCTACAACTTTCATTCTTTAAGTTTTTCAAAATAAAGTCTGTAGAAATACTCAAATTGGCTCTAAAGTGACTGCTGTGTAAATGGCAAGCCGAAAACGCGAATCTAGCCACCCCGAACGTCGATCCACGCAACTTTTGTCCCAAATCCTACAAAATAATGTAAAACATACATGAATGGAAACAAATACATAAAAACTATTCTAAAAGACTTGAGAATAATAATAAATTAAGACCGAATGTATCCAATTCATGTGTATAAAATTCACTCATCAAATACCCCCAAACTTAAACCTTTGCTTGTCCTCAAGCAAAAACACAAAAGAACTAAAAATAAACAAACTAACTCAATTACATGAATGCATATGCATGATCTACTTCCTAATATACATACGAACCTAGTAATAAATCAGTATGATATATAGCAACAAGCCTCAAAGTTACCATTGGTACTCAAACAATATATCCAATCAAGTCAAAATCCATAACTCTAACTAATTAGTCAATCCAAATCTTTCATCACCCATGTTGTGCGTGTGTGCTTGTTAACCATTCTAACCAACCACAATTCAAGATAATCACATAACAAACTTCTTAGAAGGAAAATTTCAGTTCCAATTCAATTACTTTTGTGAACATGACAACTCCGGTTAAAACTAAGCAATTACCAAGTCTAAGGGTAAATACAAGATTTATTTATACTTTTATTCAACCATGAGGGCATTTTTGCTCTTTCTCGTATTTTTTTCATTTTTTTTTCTCATGGCTGTGCAATGTCTTATTCCCTTAGGCTTTTCAGAGCTACCTTAACGAGCTTTTGACCAACGACTCCCAAGTCATTAAGACCTTAGGGCACTAAGTGTAAAGACAATCCCCTCGGGCTTACTTACTCAAGTAACAAATGCCACAAAACTAGACAAGCATGCCACGGTGTTTATTCATTTTTTTCTTTTTCTGGATTTTCTATTTTTTTTCTTTTCATCATTTTTTCTCTTTTTGTAATATATATACCCCATAGATTCCCCCAAACTCAAGCTTTTACGTCATTCCAACCTTTACCGCTAGTTCACTAATTTCCTTAAATTTTAACCAAGATTTTCCCTTAGAAACAAATTATGAAACCTTTGAACCAAGTGGATTAAAACAGTTAAACTTTAAGTGCTAACCAGTTACATAAGTTTCAGACAGGCTCAGATTATCATCATGATTAAAATTAGAACTCATCATCAATTATCAACACTGTTCAATTTAACAATTAATACCAATCTTCGCATAGGCCGAGCTAAGACCATACCAACTAATCACACAGATTCATGCAAAAAAATTAAAATTAAAATTAAAATTAAAATTAAAATTAAAATTAAAATTAAAATTAAAATTAAAAAATTAAAAAAATTAAAAAAAAATACAATTAAACTACATGTACACATACTAATGCAACACATATATGAATATGCAAATAACTACCATGTACTATATGCAACCTAAAAAAACACAATGCTAACACAAAAAAAATGAACTACTATGCAGATAACTAACTATATGCAATACGACACTAAAATGTCCCCAAACTTAAACTAGACATTGTCCTCAATGACTAAATTAGAAAAAATTAAAGCAGATGACTTCCCTGAAAATATAGCAATCTTCCTCATTGTCCACTAAGTTTTGAGAATATTCTAGGCACATGGAACAAATTGGGCACCACTTGAATTTGACTTGACTAACCTGTAAACCATGATAGAAGTAATTTTATTAAATCCTAAATAAATACAAATTCAAAACTACTAATATAAAACCTAATAAAAACTAAAAATAAAAATTAAACTTGGGTTGCCTCCCAATAAGCGCTTATTTTATAGTCTCAGCCTGACTTCTTCAATTCTCTATCCAATTCCTCTTCGAAAGTTGAGGAACC
The DNA here is from genome assembly GCA_016801055.1 of Panax notoginseng. Classification (NCBI taxonomy): domain Eukaryota; kingdom Viridiplantae; phylum Streptophyta; class Magnoliopsida; order Apiales; family Araliaceae; genus Panax; species Panax notoginseng. Next base: position 61,092,756 of record CM029018.1, read on the forward strand.
CTCCATCCATCGGAAATAATATAACTTTTGGTAGGTTCCCATTTATGATAACCATTGTATTAAAGTCACCTAGCATGATCTTTTTAGATAGGATCCCCATTAAGTACGATAAACATCTAGGTATTTTTTCCATTATGTCTGCGAATAGATTCTGGCATTGAGGCTTGTCAGACACAACAATCTCTTCTTCTATCTTCTCCAACTCATTGAACCATGGCTTCGAAGTTGTACTCGCTTTTACGTCACAAGGAGTATTGCCGACGACATGACTACCTAGCGGACATGGTTTTGCAAATCTAACCGGATTCTTGAACTTTGGTGCAGAAAGTACATGGGACACTATCAAAATTGGCTCATCTTCGTTGATACTCAAAGTTAGATCTTTGCCGATCTCTTTTTGTTGGTCTCCAAGCCTTTCCTCTCTTTCAACATCTATATCATTTGGCACATCCGATTGCAGATTTGGTTCAGGTTCATCATCAGTCTCGTCATCCATGTCATAGAGCCAAGTGTATTGAGGATGGTTGTTCAACGCATGTGCTATCTGCCCCAATTGATTTTCCAGATTCTTGATTGATGCATTCTGACTTTGTATACTTAGCTCCATTTGATTAAATCTTTTGTCTTGTTCCTCGTTCTTTTTTTCAGAAGCTTTAATAAATTTTTCAAAGGCTTCCTCCCAATTCGAATGTTCTTCCTATTGTAGTGGAGGTGGACACGAGAAATTCGGTGGGTATGTTGGACTTGGAGAATAAAATTGATCTTGATTGTTACTCCATGAAAAGTCCGGGTGATACCCCCAATCCTGATAATAGTTGTTGGGATAGACATAACTGTTGGGGTAATCACCACTATACTGTACCGGCTCAAAACTGATGGCGCATTGATGACTCATATGATTTCCAGCACAATAATCACAAGTAACTGCCACACTTTGACGACGTTGAGCTTCAAAAGCTTCAAGCATCCTCGAAAGTGTCTCTATCTATGCTGATAATGCAGAAAGTTTCTTGAGTCTGTCAATCTCCGCTCCCCGTGGTTGAGTTATATTCGTGTATGGCCATCGATACGCAAAGTCATCCATAGTACCTAAAAAGAGAGAAATATAGGAAGAGAATGAGAAATAAAAATAAAAATAAAAATGTTTAAATTAAGACTAATTTGATTGAAATTAATATTGATAAAAAAATATTAAACTAATTCCCCGGCAACGGCGCCAAAAACTTGTTGATTGATTTCGCAATCAATGAATACGTGCAAGTATACACGGTCAACAAGTAATAAAGTGAAAGTAGAGTATCGTTCCCACGAAGAATTATTTAATAAAAATCACCAAGTACTAATTCTTAACCAAATCAATTTTATTTAAACAACCAATAATTGTGATTTCTAGATTTAAGAAAACTAAATTAAACAAAACAAAAAGATTATTCTAAAAGAAAGCAAATAAACAACTAAGAATTGATGGAATTCAGATAAATAAGAATTAAGACTCCAATATCCCCAATTATGAATTATATCTCAATTATTCAACTATTCCAATTATTATATCTACTGAATTGTTAACAGAAATTCTCAAATGACAAAAGCCCTCTCTCGAGTGATCAATTGCCTTCTATTTAACCCAGATTAATTTTGTTATATCTCTATGCAAAACAATTGAATTAAACTCGCTACAAACCCAATTCCTCTTATGTTACATGCGGCAAATAGATATTCTCATTCTATTCACAAACCTAATTATTCACTGTGCAAATAACTAAGTCACATGTCACCAAGCTCAGTTCTAACCCTAGAATTCCTTTCCCAATTCCTTCTAGAGTAACAAGGTAATTATTGATCAGATAATTAATTAATAAGCTCAAAGCAAGATGAACAATTCACTTCAACACAAATAATTGGAATAAATCAAATAACTAATTTATAGCCATAAAAAGTTCAATTGAAATCTTAATAAAAGAGTTAGTTCATAATTAATGAATTAAAACCAAGAATCCACAATTGAATAGACATTAAAAGATAAAAGTATGATAAGAGAAGATAATAGAATCTGTTGTCAGTAAATCTGATGCTCCCCTCTTGCTCCTGCTCTTGATCTTCAATGTTCTTCAATTTGCTTCAATATCCAATGGCTAATTAAGAACTAGGGTATAGATTCTAATCTAATGGAGTGTTTAATCTAGTCTACTCTATGTAATCTCCCTTTATTTTATGCCTTACATCATATATTTATAGATTACAAGTCCAATTTTGAGCTTAGGAACAAATCCAATCCAATTTGGAGTCAAAAAGGTGTCAAAATTTGCCCAAAACGTGTCCAAGCCGTACCAACCTCTTCCCCCAGCGCCCCAGCGCTGGGCTTGACTCTCAAAGTCTGCCTTATAATGCCCCGGCGCTAGTGCTTTTTTTGGAAATTTTCTGCTCCGACGTCCTTTGGAAAAATGGTCGTAACTTCTTCGTCCGAACTCCGATTTCGATGATTCAAGATGTTCCGGAAAGCGGAGAAGTATATCTACAACTTTCATTCTTTAAGTTTTTCGAAATAAAGTCTGTTGAAATACTCAAATTGGCTCTAAAGTGACTGCTGTGTAAATGGCAAACCGAAAACGCGAATCTAGCCACCCCGAACGTCGATCCACGCAACTTTTGTCCCAAATCCTACAAAATAATGTAAAACATGCATGAATGGACACGAATACATAAAAACTATTCTAAAAGACTTGAGAATAACAATAAATTAAGACCGAATGTATCCAATTCATGTGTATAAAACTCACTCATTAAAAACATCTCAACTTATCTTCATCAAACAATCATCAGCGATTAAATGCAAAACCATTGGAGTCAACACCAGCATAGGCATCATCAATGATCGGTAAAGGTAAAGCGATTTACAAAAATATTTTAACATTCATCATAACATTCATAACATTGCGATTTGTGATTTGCGATTTTGCGATATGCGATTTGTGATATGCGATTTGCGAAATACGAAATGCAATTTGTGAAATGCGATATGTGAAATACGATGTACGAGTTGCAAAGTGCGATTGGCCAAATAAGAAAAATGAAGTGTGAAATGTGATGTGCGATTTACGAATTGTGATTTGCAAAAACATGTTAACATTCATCATAAACATTCATTACATTGCGATTTACATCATTACAAATACCTTGTCATATTTCAAGTGTCTAGTAATCTTTATCATGTCCATTCCATTTCATTGTATGAACATGATAAAGAGGGGCATCTGTAGACACTCGAAATTTTGTTTTCCTGTTACTAACTATGCAGGAGGGCAAAAACGTCTTTTTCACACTCTAGACATAATCCTGGAGGATCACAACATCAATTTTAACCCTGGAGATAGCCACAGGAGATCCAGTTTTTAACCCCGGAGATAACCCTGGGAAAACAGTTTTCACCCCCGGAGATAACCCCGGGAAAGTCAGTTTCAACCTCGGAGATAGCCCCGGGGGATCAAGATCAAAGCCTGGAGATTACCCCAGGAGGTCAAGTCAACCTCAGAGATAACCCCGAGGATAGTCAAAGTCAACATCAAGTCAACCTCAGAGATAACCTTAAGAAAATACTACTACAATTGCGCGAAAACCGGAGATAACCCCGGGAGGGGCAAAATAGTTAATTTGCCAACTCAACTTTAGCTCACATCAAAACAACTCATTTCAACTCAAATTACTTCAATAGAAGTCCCACGAGAACTATATCTTAACTTTCGAGCGTAAACTACGCAAAACGGCTCAACGGACTACCAGACGGAAACCCGGGAATGCCATTTTGGTCATGAACCCATCTTCCCAAACTCAAAAAATGGAAAATCATATGTCATTGTGTATCTCTTGGAAAGAGATTTCCGAAATGGTATGGCACGCTTCCATCGGACTCCTGGATTGAAAGTTATAAACGACCGAGCGAACAATGCGTTGTCTGAGTGTACGTACTTCGACACGGCGAGACCCACATCTTGGGCATCCCGGACAGCCGTAGGTAGACCTACGGCTCCCCCCTCTATAAATAGAGGGCTTGGGGTGGCCATAATTGTAAGAGAAACGGCGAGGAAGCCCTATCCAATTTGCTCTATACACACCATAAATTGAGTGCTTTCTCATTTTAAACACTGGTGAGCTCACATATAGCTACTTTTGTACCGGCGGGAATCGAGTTTCATCCACTTTAAAGATATAGAAGTCTACTTTGGCAGTCCACTGTAAGCCTTCTCACACACTTTAAAGCCTTTCTCTTCATCTTTGCACACACACTTCTTCACGTTGAGAGTCGTGTTGCGACTATTTGCCCGGACTTCGGTCCGTGGTTTTATTTTAGTTTGTATATACATATATATATATATATATATATGGACTAACATTTCGAGTTATTCCTCGATTGAGCCTAGACTTTGATCTGGAGCGTTTATTTGCTTATATATATATATATATATATTAACTGTGTGTCGGACTTTGTTCGATGAGCCTGAATTTTACATCCGGAGCATTTATATATATATATAGACATGATCAACCATCACGAAGCATCTCCATGGGGGATCATAAAATGTAAATATATATATATATATATATATATATATATATATATATAGCTGTAAAAGCTATCAACCGCCACGAAGAAAACTCCAGGCGAGACGAAAATGTATATATATATATATATATATATATATACCTGCTTACTACTTTCATACAAATTGCAGTATCGTGTGAGCCTAGGGATCACGTGATCACAGATTCAACCTATTGGATCTAGATTCAGTTCCCATGATGGACATTTTCAACTGTAAGCAGCTTGTAAATTATTTTGCGGTGTCTTGATTTCTGAAGATGGTTTTCATATGCACGAGGAAATCGGCATTATTTTGTACATTATTTTCTTACAGATGCTTTGCATCTCAATAATAAAAGCAATCAAGCCGATTATTGAATAAAATGGAAGTATCAAAAGGTCTCAATTACTATTGAGCATCATGGTTTGAAAAACAACTTTTACAAAACATCATTGCCATATCTCGCTAAAAACTAAATTTTTACATAAATTCAAACCTTGTGTATATAGGTGCGAACGAGCTCTCACACTACTTCCAAATAACAACACATTGACCCACACACACACACTCATATAATAGTTTCTTGAAAAGTAGCAGTTACCGTGGTAACACGGATGTCGGGGGGTGCCTAACACCTATCAAATCGAAGATATCGACGAGCTCTATAACTTTCATTCTTTGAGATTTGAGAAATAACGAACAGATGAAGGTCAAAATGGAGCTGGAAGTGACTGCTATGCGAATGGCCAACCAAAACAGTGACGTTCGACGTCCGTTGGTACAAAGATCATTACTCTTGCATCTGAACTCCGATTGGAATGATTCAAGATGTTCCAGAAAAGATAAGAAGATGCTCTAAAATGTAATCCAAATTCCAAGCCAAGAACAAGAAATGAACATGAATGCCCAAACGATGTCCGGATTGCTTTTCTTTGCGATTTTAACTCCCAAGCATATAATCTACAAAATGAACACAAAATGCATGAAAAGTAACTAAGAAATATGAGATTAAGTAAATAATTCAAGTAATAGATACCATATAAGTAGGTATAAAACCTACTTATCACCAGGTCTCATCAGAAATCCAAACACGTGTTGCGACGTTTTCATTTGATTAGAGAGATCATTGAAACATGAGATGTCACCTTAGAGCGTGTGGACTCTCGAGACAATATAGCAGATCCATTTACTAAAGTGTTAACACAACATCAGTTTGATCGTCACTTAGAGAAGATAGGTATGAGATATCACGGTGATTGGCTTTAATGCGAGTGGGAGATTGAAAGTAGTATGCATACAAGCCAATCATGTATGATGATAAAGCATGTACTTTGTAATAAATCTTATTTATTTATTAATAAAAGAAGTATTTATTAAAGGCATTTATTATCTACATGGTGCTGTTTTAATAATATGTGATAAACTCATAGTTTTAAGCAATGCTTTTAGAATCATGATGAGATCATGCTAATGAGATCTAAATTCTTAGATAGCTTAAAACTAAAATATTCTCAATCAATGGATTACTAAACAAGGGATTAGTGAATCCTGATAGATTGGTACATACATTGCTTGCTCATTGGATGAGGGTGATTGATCTCATGATCATTTGTGTGGAGACACACTAAAGCAAGTATGTAGGTGTTTATTGGAGAATAAGTTCACTGAACGTGACTCGCTAAAGAATACCTAATGGAGTTTTACTTGTCTGTCAATATGAATTCCTGTAGTGATAATAGTACAAATGATCCTTAGACTTGAGATCATCATAGTATCTTTTATATAATGAATTACAATTTAACTTATTCCTTAAGACTCTTAGAATATATCAAAGGGTATGCTTGGGTGTAATAAGTTATATATAGAGATAATGAATGATCAATAAATAATCTACCACTTCTAGTAAAAGAAGAGAAATGTCCTATGTGATTCGATAAATGACAACCCAAGAATCATTGGCCAAGGTGGAATGAAATTAGAAAGTAGTTTCTAATTTGCATTCATTAGGAGTTGCGCATTTAGAAATCGAAATACATATAATTAAATAAAATAAGACTTGACAGTAATTCTATGACTTATATTTAATTGGGACATTGTATGGTGGAAGGATTGAATTGTACGGTAACTATTTACTCAAAGTTTTTTTTATGATTAATGTTGAAATCTATATTATTTGGAAAGTCGTTGATCGCTAGGGAGGCTTATCCCTATTGTAGAATAAATATTATTTATTTAAATAAATTAATAGTTTTATTTATTTATTTAAATAAGATTAGAATTGTTCTAATTAATTTATTCACAACCGGTTTAATATGGAGAACCTAAAGTGTCACAACATATAAGGAAAAATAATTATTTAAGAAGTTAGTGGCATAATCGTAATAATATGTTAAGTATATTTAATTTAATCTATGGTTATATAATAAATTAAATAGCTTAATATTTATTATTTATTATTTTAGAAATATTAAATATAAATTAATAAGAGGACTTTTATTAATATTATTACTATTATTATTATTTTAATTTCTAAAAAAATTTAGGAATTAATTTAATATAAGTACTCTCATTTATTCCTAATAGGATTAGGAGACAAAATTTGTTAAAGGAATTTAATTAATTATCCCTAATAAGATTAGGGAGCCCAATTAATTAAAAGAATTTAATTAAATAAATAATACCTTATTTTAATTAAATAGGGTTACCTGATATCTTTATAAGAGGAGTCTTATATGAGATTTCACATATACGTGATTTCAATTGTTGGAGAATACGCCCCTTTTTTCTACAAAGATAGAAAAAACTAGGGTTTGAGCCAATACATCCTTCTTCTTGAAAATTCTTCTTCCTTGGTGGATCACCTTTAGAGGCCATACACTTGGGTGACTAACATTGATCAAATGAAGGAATCTACTCGGAGATTCAAGGAGATCGCGGAGATGTAGGAGTTGAACTCGTACCTGTGGAAGCTCGTATCTACAAGGGTGTGATTCTATAACGTCTTGTTCTTCGTTTTAATTAATAATATGCATAAAGGATAATCCGAGTAATTGATTTGTGAAAAATTTTAAAATATGATTTTATTTTGCTTTCGCTAATTTTGCAATTTGATTGATATTTTAATTTTCACAAAACCTTACAATATATATATATATATATATATATATATATATATATATATATATATATATATATATATATACCCCCTCTCCTTCATTCCTTTTGAATGAACTAATTCGTTAAGTTTAGTCTTCCAGAATTTCTATAAGATCTATATTGGTAAGAAGCTATATGAAGTAGATTGATAAGATATCTATTGATTCCAAGAAGAATCTAAAATAAGAATATTATTTGCAATTAAGAGGTATTATTTATATTTTGTTTTAAAAAAATAAGCTAAGTGATTATAACAGTTGGTATCTGTGTATTATTTATTTGAGCTAATTAAGTTGATTTATTATCTTTTTAGAAGATTTCTAATGAAATCTGGAATAGAATCATGTTAAACAATTATGAAATTATAATTGTTGAGCTATGCTCACAATATGTTTGATAAATGGTTTCAATGTAAATATTTGTTGGGATTAAAAGAATTGGATCATGGAATATGAAATTGTGATATCTATCAGTGTTATAATTAACTCTAATTGCATAGATGGATGTAAAACCAAGTATTTAAATCATAGAATGCAGATTTGGGAATAAGAAATAGAAATTGGAAAACAGAGTATCTAGGTCTGCTGCCAAAATAGCACGATCGCGCCACTTCTAAGAGAAAAACCAGCGCAGCCGCGCTGGTCCCAAGAAAATGAAAATCATTCTTTTGCATTCTTAAGTTCTGAGCATGTATAAATTAATCTAATTTGTTTCCATATGTATCTGGAATGTTATCTAGGATGGCCAGAAAGGTGTTGAATTACCTAAGTTTAATTTTCTAGGAGGTAATTAAATGAAATACTAATCCATTGGATATTAACACATGATGCATTCTAATATGAACCAAAACTGATATAAAACCTATTTGGCAAGTGTTATATGATATGTGTAAAGAATATAGTATATTGGGATTGCATAAAGTAATGAAAAGATTTGTCCTAAGCCTTCTCAGGAGTTGTGCAGTCGCGCCACTCCTAAGCCTAAAGTGTCGCGCGACCGCGCTGCACTACAGAACAGCCAAGAAGTTTTTATGTCGAATAAAGACTTGGATCACACACACACACACACACACACACACACACACACACACACACACACACACACACATATATATATATATATATATATATATATATATATACACACACAAATCTGATGCAGTAGTACAAGGCTTATGTAATGTTTAGTATAGTCAAGCATGTTTTGGCAATAAAGAATAACAATTTCAAAAGCATTTCTAAAAGAGATTTATAGCTTTCAAATGAAAGCAATTGGGTTTAAAACATGAAAATCAAAGTTATAAAAATGTTGCTTAAATGGATATGATTACCTGGTTGATTATATGCATATGATGTATATTTGAGAGCATAAGTAGTTATGTCCAGGCATGAGGTGCTATATTAAGCAAGGAATTTCTAAGAGTTTTCTAAATAAAAACCAATGGTTGTTTTTCAAACCAAAGCTAAAGTGTAAGTGCAATTGTGTGGCTTATTTGTATAGAATGTGGTATATGTGTGATCAAGTTTGTTTCGCTAAACAAAGCTAGGCAAAATGACTTTTGTAGAAAAACTCATCTGAACTAATAGTATGGTTTAGTGTGCTTATATATGAACACAACCATGTCGGAAGGTTGTAAGCGCAGGTAGTTATAAGTAGTAATCAACGATCAAGACAAGTTTTTCAGTTCCTATGAGTTATATGAACTTGATATTGATTGTATGTAATATGTACTGCAAAGTGAATGAATTTACTTGATTATGTTAAATTGCATATGATGCGCTATGAACTGTGAAAGTCAATCTATGACTAAGTTGATTGATTTATGGAACTCAATATTTACATGATATGTGAAACGTGGCATGTATTAAATACATAGAAGAATAATTATGATATATAAATTAAGCATGAAATTTTATGCTACGTGAAGCATGAAAGGTGTTAAATTTGCTGAGCTGTCGAGCTAAATCTTGTAAAAATAAACTTTTTGCATGTTAAAGATACAAAGAAATATTATGTGCCAACTAGACAACAAAGATCACAAGACGTGCGAGAAAATAAATTTTCTTTAGCTAGAAATTGTTTTGAACCATGTTAATGGTATGTAATTGACAAATATGTAAAACTCTGAGATATTCTATAAGCAAAGAATACTTGTTCTAAATGTGTTGCAATGATTACTTCATAAAAAATATCGATATTATTATACAAGAAATAATTTGTATGGAGAATGGAGTTGTATATACTCATATTACTCTGATAAAAGGAATCATTGCAAAAATATGATTCTCGATGTAAGAACAATCGTAAAGGGTGCGATTCAGGGAACGAAGGAAAAGAAAGTATATAAAAGTTTTTAATGATCCGTATTTTCGGATTATATTTCATCTGAGGATGATGTAGAGCTGAATCAAAAAAGTATCTAACGCATAAGGTCAGGATTAAATTAGTTCTGATTATGGATTAAGTTGGTCCCGATTTTGGGGTTGTTACAACTCCTCTATAGGAGCTACTGCCGATATTAGTACTGTCTCTAAGGGTCCCTCCCAAACCATATGTTTGTTTTGAGGCTCCCCGACTTCTGGCATCCTACAATCAAGTTTAAATAACTTAAATACTACAACACAAGAAAACTTAACAATTAATACTAAACATGAACATATTTTACTTATTTCTTTCGATGAATTTCCTTAATTCATCTCTTAAAAATCTATATTGAGTTTCTCTTTTCTAACTACTTCATTTCCTCTAAGGCTATATCCTAAGGTACTTCCACCTAGAGTTTATAACCTACAGCTCTAATACCAAACTGTGACGCCCCCACATTCGTGTACTTTAAACATCAGATATGGTGCTCACGATACTACTTCAACCACACACATCTATCTAGGCATTACTTAATACACAAATATTTACAATATCATTATAATAAACCTTAGTCTAGTGCCAAGCACTTATAACCTTTACACACACACACACACACACACACACACACACACACACACACATATATATATATATATATATATATATATATATATATATATATATTACTACCAAAAATTACAGCATTCTTTAACATATTAATACATCAATTTTACTTCTATTCCTGGAATTTTCCTTTGTTATTGTCCTTACTTGGTCCGGGGGAACCTTCGATCTTAACTAAAAACATGGAAATATAGCAAGAATGAGTAATCAAATGTTTTTCAAGTATACATAGTTTAATTTAGTAACATATTATGAATAGAATGACCTTTTTGTAAACTTCAACAAATAAACAATAATTTTGAAGTAACTTTGGAAACAAGAATAAAAAAGATATCTTTTAATTAATATTTTTAAAACAACAAATTTAGTGGTCACCCTAGACCTTGAACATTTAACACCTATTTAACTTTAAACCAATAGAATATTTAACAGTCACAAAGATTGAAAATACTATATACAAGTACTTTAGGGGATCAGCCTATCGTACCAACTATATTGTGCACACCATATTAATCCAGACACATCAGAATCATATCATCCGATATCATTTTTCTCCTTTTATTAGGATTGTTGATCTCAATTTTAACATTAGAGTCCACATCAATACAAATTGATATAGAATACTTTAAACGGCTTCACCAATTTTTAACAATTTAATAAATCGTTTTAATATCTATCTAGCCAAAATAAATGGCATAAACCTATTCTTGACATAGTTCATGAATAATAGAACTTTCATACATCATGATAATTCATTAATAAAACTAGTATTGTCAAAGGCACATAAGTGTGAATGCTAGTATACAATTTGATTAAGGAACTAGTATAACTTGAACAAATTACATAGTTATACAAGAATAAGCAAGTTTAGAACTTGCCTAACTTATGTAACTCCTTGATTAAGCTAATACACATTTCCAAATGTTTACCTACAATATCTATAAGGATTAACTTTATTACGGTTAATCATTACCCTTTTAATAACATCACCGGTAATTGTTGTAACTTAACCCGATAATCACTCTTCTACCTTAACCCAGATATAAACATATCCTCGCATTATTTATATAATATTTTCATAAAAACATGTGGCTAAACTTTATTTAAACATCTACATCATATATCAACAAATGTGAGCTGATAAAAATATTTCAGTGATTCCCGACTTTACGGTATTTAATTATTTTAACTCTGTGTTACTCTATTTCCTTCATTTCACTTCCTTAACCATTTTATTATTTGTTTTCTCTTCTAGCCACACATACTTATATATATTCCACACATAAAAATATTTTTATAATATTTTTTCAACTTAATTAGGTAATTTTAAAAGGGTCGTTTCAATTCGTAACTTAGCAAATTTAGCTATATCATACAAAATTCCAAACATCGCCAAATTTGGTCAAAATCTTAAGTACATCAAAATAAATTTCCAGTTAAAATTTTGTGGTCATCGGAGTTATAAAACTCAAGTTATAGTAATTTTAGTATTTTAAACACTAATATTTGATTGGTCATACGACATCGAAATTGGTCATTTTTGAATAGGAGCTTCGTTATACCATATAGTTTCATTTCTCGAAAGGTCTTAATTTATTTCAGTGTTTAAGTAGGGAAACTATCCATGGAAAATTTTTGGTAGATTGGTTCACCATTTTTTTAGTTTTTGCTTACTTTGGTAAAATCATCACTATAAACTATCTATAAGTAATTTTTTAGAAATTCAAATTGGAGGGGTTAGGGGACTCATATATCTATCATGAAAAGTTAACCACACTCAAAAATTCAAAATAGGCTGAGAGATATGGTCCTCTAAATTTTAGTCTCTGTTTTTAGGTTAAACATTTTTCTTGCTTCTAAATTTTCTAAGAAAACTTTCATTCTCTTTTTAAATTCATGAATACTAACAAGTAACAAACGCATATACTCCATCATAACCACCCTTACACCATATTATCCACCATGATCATGCATACAAACAATCCTCCTACAACAACCATGCACAAATGTGGTTGATTTCACAATCAATGAATAAGTGCAAGTATACACGGTCAACAAGTAATAAAGTGAAAGTAGAGTATCGTTCTCAAGAGGAATTATTCAATAAAAAAAGTACCAAATCCTAAATCGTAACCAGATTAATTTTATCTAAACAAATGATTTAGGATTGTGAATTAAAATAATTAATAAAACTACTATTAAATAGCACTAGATTAAAATTAGGTTGTGGAGAATTAAGATCGCAACTGTACATATTGATTCACTTATATCGACACACTTCTTATTAATTATGCTCTCTATTCTGGACTGTTAATCAAGAACTCATCAGTATTTATAACCACCTTCCGATGCATTACAAACAAATCAATCCAATTCCACAGCTGATAGAATTGTTTTGAACACCCTAATTAAATTAATTCAATATGTTCCTATGTGAATTACAAGTAAAGAGGATTTAAAGCACATGTTTCCTTTCAGATTACATGCGGCGTAAAAGTATATCCCTATCCTAAACATAAATCATGAATTACATCGCCATACAAAAAATACAATCGCATGCTATTATGATCATATCAAAATCTATACTTCATCTCCCAAATCCATATTAATTATCATGGTAATTTTTGATCAGGCAATTAGGTAATTATGCACAAATCATAATAGACAATACCTAAAATAGATCACAATAATTAATAAAGAAGGATACTAAAACAACCTACGCAGTAAGATTCGTTGCAATCTTAAACAAGAATTTAGTTCATTGCTATTGAATTAAAATCTAGAATCCACATTGAATAAATATTAAAATACAAAAATAGAAGTAAATGAAAGAATGAAATTTTTTGTCTGCAAATCTGATGCTCCCATCTTTCTCCTGCTCTTGATCTTCAATGATCTCCAAGTTGCTTCAATCTCCAACAATCCAATATAAACTAGGGTTTATGTTCCAATCTAATGGAGTATTTTATCTAATCTAATCTATTTAATCCATCTCCTATTTTATGCCACACATCATGTATTTATAGGTTACAAGTCCAATCCCTTAACCATATCCTAATCAGAATAGAAATCAGCCTTCTTTCCTTTGCAATCCACAAACCCGTCCAACACTTTCTGCTGACCAACGCCTCAGCTCTCTAGCTAGCGCCCCGTCTCTGTGCACCAAATTGTAGAATATTTCATCCTTTTCAATTTGACAGGTGGCTCATCCCCTAGCTCCTCCCGAATCTCAAGTTATGACCATATTATCAAAAGACGTTTGAACAAAAATCCAACTCCAACTAACTGTACTATGACACACTATTTGGAGACCCAAACGAACTTAGATTTTTGACCACCAAAACTGCCTAGATCCTTGAACTTTGGTGGAGAAGGTAGATGGGACACTATCAAAATCGGCTCATCTTCATTGGTACTCAAAGTTAAATCTTCACCAATCTCCTTTTCTTGGTCCCTAAGTGTCTCCTCTCTTCCAACATCTATATCATTTGGCACATCCGGTTGCAGATTTAGTTCGGGCTCTCCATCAATCTCGAAATCCATGTCATAGGGCCAAATGTATTGAGGACAAATGTTCAAGGCATTAAGTAGTTGTTCCATCTGGTTCGCAAAATTTTGACTAGATATCTCTTGATTAATTCTCCTCTCCTCACTTGAAGCTATGAACTTGGACAGAATTTCCTCTAAATTTGAATGTTCCTGTTTTAGTGGAGGTGGACACGAGAACTCCAGTGGGTATGTTGGACTTGGAGCATAAAATTGATCTTGATGAGTATGGCTCCATGAAAAATATGGGTGATACCCCCAAACCTGATGATAGTTGTTGGGATAGACATAATTGTTGGGGTATTAACCACCATACTGTACCAGCTCGAAACTGATGGCGCATTTATGACTTATATGATTTCCATCACAATAATCACAAATAATCGCCACACTTTGACGACGTTGTGTTGCAAAAGCGTCTAACCTCCTCGAAAGTGTCTCAATATGTGTTGATAATGCAGAAAGTGTCGCAAGTCCATTAATCTCTGCTCCCCTTAGCTGAGTCATTCTCATATACGATCATTGATAATTAAATTCCGCCATGGTACCTGAAGAGAAATAAAAATAGAAAGAGAATTAAATAAAATAAAAATAAGAAACGTTTAAATTAAAACTAATTCGATTAAAATTAATATTGACAAAATTATTAAACTAATTCCCTGACAACGGTGCCAAAAACTTGTTGATTGATTTCGCAATGAATGAATAAGTGCAAGTATACACAGTCAACAAGTAATTGTGACGCCACTAAATTCAGGTACTTAAAATCCGAACTTGGTGCTTCACGATACCATTTCTATGAGCGAAATAATATTAATAATAATAACCATTATATAAATACCAAACTTAATTTACATATATCAGAGTCTAATCCCAGGTACGCGACCTTTAAACATTTATTACATGATAATTAATAAATATTATTGTCTTAATAAAGTCAAACTATTACATAAGATAACATAAGTTTATTTTGTTTGCTTTCCTTTTCCCTTGTTTTGGTCTGAGCCTTCCGGTTGATCACGCTTAGCTGAAAACATTTAAATTTAAAGCAAGAATGAGCATTTGATTGCCCAGCACGTAATAATAACAATAAATATAAGCTGAAAGGATTAAATATTTTTTTTGAACGACACTTCTACAACGAATCAATAGTTGTGAAGTAAGCTGAACCAATAATAACAACATATCAATTCTATATCAAATTTTTGAAACTACGTATTGACTATAATTGGAGAACAGTCGATAGACTATGAACTTTGTTTTCAATTTTTGATAAGGTTTAGCAAAACTTCATCCGCAAACCGTCATAACTTACGGGTGCGAGGGTGATCATCCTAATGTGCCCTATATTGATCAATACTACATGCAAGAACAATATTATCGTTCATCTTATCAGCTTTAGGCGCACAAAAGTTTTCCCATGTTCGGGATTTTCATACTTAGTCGGGAATCCGAACCAAAATAATTTGATTGGATACAATAAAGTTCTCTCATGTTCAACGATATTTCTAAATCTTTGTCAAGCTTGGTCAAATAGCTTAGACGGCTTTTAATTAATGTATACATACCAGAAATCAATAGGTATGTATCAACATGTGATTAGATACAATAATTATCCAAGTGAGGTCACTTGTATAACCATGCTAAGAAATTAACGAACAAAATATATATCTTAATTTATAATAACAGAATTAAAGAACTTGTACAACATATTATAATCTAATAACTTACTTATACAGAATCATTGCATAAGTATATACAAAGGTTAAGATATTTTAACAATGAAAAAGAGAAGTTTCGATATTCGCTTACGCATGTCCATTGCATAAAGTAAATGCAAAGATAGGATATTTACCTGAGCTGCTGCTTACAATTACGCAACTTAGTTTTATCTTTTATGTTGATACCTATCATTAATAAGATCATGCTATCGACTAGAAATACATATCATAACACATAGTACTGTTATTTGCAGTCAGCACATAACCTAATCACATTGTCACATATGTTTAACAGTCATTGGATCGCATTATCACTATCTAAGTCCAGATCAATTTCTGAAATATTTCGGTGTACCGATGGCTTTATCAGGTAATTATCGAGTCTAAAACTCTAGTCTGTAGTTCAATAGATGTAAATATCAGTCAGATTATTTTTCAATTATATTATGGTTTAAAAATATTTCAAATTATTTAATAATAGTATAAGTCACAATGGTCAAATTAATTGGTCACCAACTCTTATATTGGCAAGATTTACAAGTTACCTTAATAAAAATCCAAAAAGGGCATTTTGGTCATTTGCATTCTAAATTTAATGGCATACATGAATTTTGTCCAAACCCTTAAGGTTTAACCCTAAGGTTCTAACCCTTAGGTTTAACAACCTTAGCTTCTAGGATTTTCTAAAATTAAGATCTCAAAAATATAATTAGGGTTTCCTAATTATATTAACGGTTACTAATCACATTAAAGTTTACTAATCACTTTAGAGCTTACTAATTAGGATTAGGGTTTCCTAATTAGGGTTTAGGATTTCTGAATTTAAAATTAGGATTTTTCGGCTTTCGATTAGGGTTCCTAACTACGCGTTAGGGTTTCTAATCTTGAGATTAGGGTTTCTATTCCCTTATTAGGGTTTACTAATATTGTACCATACCCGATCAATCATTGATCAATAATTCTAAACAATACAAACACGTACTCATTAATATAATTATTTTATTTGTATTTTCTATCGGAATCCCTATCCGGACGTAGGATTAGGGTTTCTATTCTCTGTTAAGCACAACTCTACTCTTAATTCTCAATCAATACACAAATTGAATTATTCTCTAAACTCGTATCACATATTCTCAGCCCAATATTGATAATCAATATCAATAATACATAAATAATAAATAAAATAAAATAATTATTCAAAAAATTTGGATTATTCGAAATCTCGGGTTATCACAGTTACAGTTTATAAACCTTGATTTCGAACGATAATTGTTCTTATATATACTGTGAAAGAAAATTGTCTAAGCCATTACTTCGGCTAGACTATTGATATTGATCAAAAGCTATCCAAACCAAATTTACTTAGTGAGGACTCTTATAACTGAGATGAACAACCCTCTTGGTAGGGAAATTATATATTGTCGGGAAACCTGACGTGCACACTTGAGAAAGAATAAATGTAATGCATTGACATAGAGTACTTTAGGCTGATCACATGTTGTACTCATTTTATGGAATTATCGGTTAATTACTGTGAATTCTAGGAGTAGTTCTTAGTCCTTAGTGACTGTTCAGTATTTATTACTTTATAATCTTGAATTGATTAATCATTGAATATTATTGATCTTTTCTGTCTATAACGACTATTGTTGATAATCATTGATACTTCTTGCTATCTTGAACTATACTTATTATTTTACCTTGAGAAATACAAAACTACCTTGAGTACCCTTATTGCTATATTACTTGCTGAGCAAATTTCTTGCTCATCCTTGTTTTCCCTTACAACATTTTAGTTAAGGTAGAATGTTGTGAGCCCTCTGGTAAGGACAAGGGTAAAGAGAAGGCTTTGGAGTAGTTATTCCATAATGCTAGAATGTATTATTATCTAGTTGTAGAAGAACTTATTTATGATAAGATATGCTTGGTTTAAGTTGTATTGAATTATGTATTAGTTATGTCTAAACGGTGTTTAATTACATTTAAGGTATGTAAGAGATGTTTAAGTTATGAACCCTTGGGACGAGAATTATTATATTATAACATTGTAATTTATTCTATTTTTCTGCTGTGATGATTTTAGTATGTTATTAGAGATAGTACGTGACAACCAAATTTGAGACAAGAATATCGAGTATACTAGAATATCATCGATAAACAGTACAACAAATTTGAGTATGTTCTTCCCGTGTTTTTGAGTATACTAGAATATCGTCGATAAACAGTACAACAAATTTGTCTAAGCATGGTTTAAACACTCGATTCATCAAGTCCATAAATGTTGTCGGTGCATTTGTCAACCTAAAAACGTCACAAGAAACTCATAATGTCCATAGCGTGTCCTAAACGCTATCTTCGACACATCTTCTTTTCTTACCTTTAACTGATGATAACATGTCCGTAGGTCAATTTTTGAAAAGTGTTCGGTCCCCTTTAATTGGTCAAACAAATTACCAATTCTTGGTAAAGGATACTTATTCTTTATGGTTAACTTATTTAATTCTCTATAGTCGATACATAACCTCATGGTTCCATCCTTATTCTTTACAAATAATATTGGTGCTCCCCAAGATGAAATACTAGGTTGTTTATACTTCTTGTCTAAGAGTTCTTGTAGTTGTACTAGCAACTCTTTTAGTTCTACAGGTGCCATTCTGTATGGTGCGTTAGAAACTGGCACCGTACCTGGCACAAGGTTGATGACATACTCGATTTCCCTATCTGGTGGAAGACCTGGTAAGTCATCTGGGAATACATCGGGAAATTCCTTAACTATAGGTATTTGATCTAGTTTTACTCCTTCCTTTCGAGTATCACCTATGTAGGCCAAATAACCTGTACAACCCCTTCTAAGTAATATTTTTTCCTGAGTTATGGTATGACATCGAGATTTCTTAGGTGAACAACCTTCGTTGAACACTACCAAAAATGTGTGCCCCTTTATATCCACGCTTCAATTCCTATATATTATTTTTATAGGAATCTTCTCGTTATTTGTAATTTCTACATAATGGTATGTCTAAGTTTTCACATGGCATATTCAGATTTTTAGAAAAGCTATTAGACACAAAAAAACAAGTAGCACTAGAGTCAAATAACCCATATGCATTTAAAGTGTTGATAGGGATGATACATATCACCACGTCTTATGAAGCAAAAACATCCTACATCGACATATTAAACGTTTTGGCGGTCGGTCAACTATGAGCTCCAACTGAAACTATTGTTGACCTATTATTATTATTCTCTGGTACTCTGTTTCCCCCTCCTCCTTGGCTCTTGGGTTTGGTACAGTTCTTTGCTAAATGTTTCGACGAACCACAGTTGAAATATTTATTTTTATTAGGGATATGATACTGTGGAGAATAGTGTCCCTCCTGACCATAATTGAAACATCTATTTCTAAGATATATACCTTTATGTCTTCTCCCACATATAGGACAAGGTTCAATTTTGTTATTCTTGTTCTTGTTAATTATTACTTACCTCTTTCCTAGAGTTGTTAAAAAAAGTAGTATCTTGTTTCCTCTTATTATTAAACCCACCTGAACTGGGTTCTTTCTTAGATTCCCCCCCCCCTCATTTTAACTCTTTTTATCTTTGTGAAATTTAATGAGGTTTTCATTTTCACTCTCAATTATGAAAGCTTTCTCGGGTATTACAGAAAAAATCTTGATTTGGAATATAAACAATTTACTACGTATCTGAGGTTTCAAACCTTACTGATACCTCTGAGTCTTCCTAGGTTCAGTATTAACCTGATATGGAGAAAACTTGGACAGTTCGTTAAACTTGGTTGTATACTGAGATATAGTAAGTTCTTTTTTTAAAGAATAATTCCTTGAATCCATCCCATGACATAACTTCAGTTTCTACACGACCCCTAGTAGATTCCCACTATTACAGAGCATTTATTTTCAAGGAAATCAACAAATGCTACAATACAAACAATAAATGCTCTTTTATTCATACTATTACAGAGCATTTAGATTTCTATATATATTCTAGAAATCATTAACTTCATCATATGAGTCCTGGATCATGTGGCATACCACATATCGATCTATCAGATAAGCAGTCTTCTTCCCCTCCACTGGATATCGAACCACTCCACGCTGCAAATCATTGAATACATCCCGAGTTCTTAGAGAATACTTGGTTAACCTCAACTGTATTTCCCTCCTGCCACTCTATGTGTGCTGTAGTAGTACTTTTAAATAATTTGTGGATCCCCTTTATGCTCCAGCATACCCTCGGCCAAATATGCCCTAAACTTCATTTGATCATTATCATGCTCAGATTTTTGTACTAGTGATGCCATTGCCTGCTCATGGTCTTCAATCCTCATCAATTGTCCTGCTATTGGATCCTCCTCTTCCTCAGCATCTAACAATTGTTGATCATGAAGCAACTCTTCCTCTTCTGCATCACTATCTTTAATTGACTCAATTCTTGGTGGATTATTTACTACCAGCATTTCCTCGACATCGGAGTTGGCCATCCTATAAAAAGAACTTCTTTATTTCTTATATTACAAAATTCTACCCAAAAGATAAAGTTTTTTAATGTTATTTTATGTGTAATTTAATATTTTTACGGACTTTGAAGATTATATACTAAGATACCTCTTCCTTAGATCTATAGCTAAATGCTCTGATACCAAACTTGTGACGCCCCCAGATCTATACTCCCATGGTATCTGATCTAGTGTTCATAACTAATCAATTAATATAGCGCATCCAAATCTATACACTCGTGGTATCTTATTTGATTCTTATATCTAATCGAACTACTATACAAATATTACAAGATACAATTCTCATAGATCCAAGGTTCACAGTACCCCATAACATATAATAATTAATTATAGAACTATTGTTGTGTTTGGATACACTCACTTGGATGTATATACTATATCTACAAATAATATCTATCTATCCGAAATCCAGAATATTAGTAATAACATGAACAGTCCATATTACCAATACCATCACTCAGATTTATAGTCTATATCTTGCGCTTTACTTTATCGTATCGATAATACCTATTTATCTGAAATCCAGAGTATCGAAAATAACATGAACAATCCATATTGTCAATACCCTCATTCAGATGTATGGTTCCCAAGGATCTCAAAATAAATCAAAAGTTCTAATTACATGTATTTATGTAAAGGAAACATGGTTACAGAAATAAAGGATATTATTATATCATATATAAAGGTTTGATTACATGATTCTTCATAAAGAATTTCTTATTACAAAAGTTTTACATTAAGCTAGACAATCATTTAAACTAATCTAAGCATGGTCGATTCCTATTATTATTCCAGATGTGCCAGGGTTACCATCTAATACTGCAAAGGAAATGATTTGCAAGAATGAGCTATGACATAACACAATATAGGATTTAAAGAAGTATAACAGTTCAATACTTTTCTCAACTGAGTGTGGTTTACTATTTCTAGAATTTTTATTCCAACCATTTCTATCAGTCACAAAGACTTAGAAATCTTGTTTAGATGTGGGATAGGGGATCAACCTATTCAACATCCTAGGAGTATGCATCTCATCCTAATCGTTCCCAACTTGCACTATGTATCAGATATATTGGCACATAATTTGTCCCCCTCTAAGATATACAACTCAGTATAAGATGTCTTACAAAAGCAATTTGGTTTGACACAATAGTTTATGCTTGATAATTAATAATAACATATGAATAAGAATTTTATTTCTTAGTTATGTTGAAGTTATAGCAATAACATTACAATAATTGGCATTCAAGTTTGGTTTGGTATATAATATATCAAAAACAAATCAAGATATGAATCTTGTTCAACGAATAAGCAGGGTTTTTGCGTAAGTAATTAAGGTTAGGGTATAGGAAACTTGCCTGAGCGAAGATTGATTAAGCAATGCTACTCGATTCGTTTGTAAACACCTAAGATGTTCGTTCATATATGTCTAACACATTAGTATTGATAACAATACTCAAATATACAAACTATTCACGTTCGAGTTAAGTTTGATATGATTTCGATATCCTAAGACTTTACCGGATAATTAATAAGTTAATATCACGGTTAAACTTTAATTATAAACTTTGTTATATTTGTAAATAATTTATTTATTACTTATAATAATTTCTGAAAGCTTATAATAATTTTTAGTTGTTTATTTATCCATTAAATTATTTTTAAATAATTTATTTCTATTTCTAAATAATTAATATTTACTTAGAATATTATTAAAATCTTGTTTATTATTTTTAAATAATTTATAACCATTTAAAATGATTTTTAAATCATTAATATCATTTATAAATAAGTTTTTGTTATTTAAAAATGATTATTCTAATTAAATTATTAATAACTTAATTATTAATAATATTTAAATAAATAAAATATTTATTAAATTTATTTAAAAATATTAAAAGTTAATTATTATAACTTAAAATAATTTTTAAAACTGTTTTTATAATTATTTCTAATTTTATTAATTTATTTATTAAATTTATATTTACTATTTGTTGTTAAAGGTCTATAGCGATAGAAAGTGGTGTTGTAGTTCTTCATTTCTGGGGACAGTTTGGTTAAGGTTTAGAGGTCACTTTGACCTTAGTCTAATTCTTTACTATTGATGATTCTAGATTTGTAAGTGTATATGTGTTGTAGTACTCATATAGTAGTACAACAACATACCAAAATCAAGCTTTAACCTTCATATAACAAGAAGCTATAGAGGCTCAAAGTAACTGTAGCCGTTCTTGGGTTTCTGGGTAACCTAAAACAATGGTCATGGTCGGGCATCGCTTTTGTGGCCTCTATATCTTTCAATCCGTGTGATAGATGTATGTTTTGATTGTCGTAATATGTAGTCTATATATCAAGGTACATACACGATACACTGGTTTGGACTGAGTAAGACCCTGAGGTTTAGATTTGATTTGGTCAAAGTACTGCCAGAGGTTGTTCTTGGTGTTCATCAGTTTTCTGGGTTTTCCAGAAAACACCGTCATACTCGGTCAACGATATTTGATAATTAATTCTAGTAATCCTATGAATTAATTAAGAGTTTGAGTGTCATAGATATGTAGTATATATGTTAGGGGTATCATTTCATAACACTTAGACATCCTAACAACAAACAGAAAGCAATTCAAAGGTCAGTCAAAGTAACCGACTGAACCTGTTCTTAAGATTTCTGGGTAAACCAGAAATCAGAACTTCGTGCTCGGCCAACGATTTTTGACCACTTATTTCTTGCAATATATGAATCTACTAAACATGTTTTCTTTTTAAGATTATTAACCTCATGTAATACTACAACTAGCATCCAATTAACAGACCTAAATATTAACATACAAGGATCTACATGCTCTAACATTTGACTGTCGGACATGTTTTTCCTGAATTTCCTGTTTGCTTAAAACTTTATTTTGATGCATCTAGATGTTATGAAAACATGATCTATCAACTTAGCATACTTACTAACATGTTATTACACATATCTAAACAACTAAACTACAAATTAAACATAGCATCAAAGATCTATGTTAAAATTAGGGTTTGCATCTTTTCTTGAGTTATTTTGATTTATGGCTTTTGAATCTGATCTTGCTATCACCAGGGATTGTATATGTATGATATATGAGTGTATAGGCTTAGAACTTTCCTGGGTTTGGCTTGAGTTAGGACTGTTATTTATAGAATTGGACAATTAGGATTTTTGGTCATTTTCCACCTACTTGCCTCCCTAAAGATCTGATGTTTGTTACTTGTGCTGCTTGGGGTGTGTTACAATGTCATGCTTCATTGGGACTTGATGTGGTGACCTGAATCCTACTTGTGAGCTAGTTCACTAACTTTAGTAGCTTAATTATGCCCTAATCCTCCTTAATCTTGATTAGGGTTTTGGTTTTTATTATTAGGGTTGCTTAATGATGTTTATTAACACCTAATTGAAGTTTAATAATCATGGTTAGGGTTTAGGATAACCTAACTAGGGTTTAATCTAACCAATTAGGGTTAGGGTTTCATAATTAGGATTAGGGTTTGAAAATCTAAGTTTAGGGTTTCCTGATTTTGATATTAGGATTCCTAACTTAGGCTTTTACACAAATCCTAACAAGCACGACAAAGCGTTTTGTCAGTGTAAGCACGACAAAGCAGCTTGTCAAAAATATATATACCGAAAAATCCATTTTTAGAAGAATAAATTTTAAGCACAACAGGTCTAGCACGTCAACTTTCGGACAAAAAATTATTTGACCTAATTCTATAACAGAGTATATAATAACCCAACATAGTCTTATTTAGGATTTTAAGGTTTCACATATACAACGTCTCAATGATCTGTCCTTCTTCTTGACAAATAATACTGGTGCGCCCCATGGAGAAACACTGTGACAACCCGAGAATTTAGATAATTATTAAAATTCTAAAATGATGGATTAAAGGTTATAAGATGAACCTAGACACAAAATAAGTGTATGGATTTGACGTTTCTGTGAAGGAATTTTAAGGATTTCAAAATTTTTGGAGAACTTGAATGATTTGATAGACTATAAGTGATAGTATGATAATTAGGTATATGTTTAGTGTATAAGTTCATAAGAATATGTGTATGTGGTGAATATATTAATATATTTACTTCAGTAAAATAAATTGTGAAGACAATATAAAGAAAATAAAAAAAATAATTGGATATATGGTATTATGTTATATGGATAATGGTATAATATTTAATGTTATACCAAAGGATGTAAAGTAAAAATATGAGATAAGATCCAATATACAAATATGTATATTGGTATCAACTAGTTAGTAAATTAAATTCATATTTGAATAAATGATTGAATATATTAAATTATATATTTAATATATAAATAAATTGTTTGAAAACAATTTATGGAGAGGAGGAAATTAAATTTAATTATACAATATAAATTGTTTAACTTGATTAAGTTATTTAATTATGGCATGAAAATTAAATGACTTAAATGGTTATTTTTAGTTAGTGGTCCTAGTATTTAAATATATACTAGTGTCCTAATCTAAGAGAATTATGGAGCATGTCACAATTTATTTAATTATTACGTGAGTAAGTGAATATGAATATATGTGATGGTTTATATTTGTTTATTATCTAAACTAATAAAGAAACTAGTGTGATCCTAATTATATATTAGGAATGAAGAATTGAATAACTTAAGGGTTATGGGATGAGAGAATTATGGTATTTAGAATATATACTAATTCTAAGATATTTATTTTATACATCTCAATTAATTAAATTTATAACCTAATTAAGGTAAGTCCAATTGATTTAAGAAATTAAATGTACTTGAGTAAGAAATTGTAACTAAATTGAGTACATGGAAATCCTAATTAAATAATTAGGGAATGGTAATATTAAAAAGTGTTGGAATATGTTATTTTTTATGGCCCAAAGAAATTAAATTTGTAAGCCCAAAACATTAAAGGAATGACCCAACATATAGCCCAATGGGTGAGGGGCATTTTAGTCATTTGATATACTAAATATTTCATAAAACAAAAATCAATCTTGGACAATCTAAGGCCACATGGCCGGTGGGTTAGAGAGGTGAAAAGGAAGGGAAGAATGTGAGGGTTGCTTACTTTATTAGGTGAATAAGTCCACCTATGTGTCACATATGCAATTCACCAACATTTTTGTTCATACTTACAAGCAATCTAAGGTTACAAGCCATTAGCCATATAAGAAAGAGAGTGAATGGGAGATTTATTGGAAGATAATATCTAGATATACAAAATATATCTACATCTTTTACTAACACCCAACATTTATTTTATTTCCCTTTCATCTTATTTCTTCTAATTTGCTAAGAAGAACTAAAGAGAGAGAGAGAGAAGGGATGAACGACACTTAGAGAGAGAAAAGGAAAGAGAGGGTTGTCATTAATGGAAGGAAGAAGAGAGAAGAGGAGAGAGAAAGTTCATCCATAGAAGAAGAAGAAGGAGAAGCAGAGTTCGAGCAAAAAGGTATAAATACCTTTTGTTATGTATTTTTGATTATTCTTAATCAAATCTTGAATCTATATTTCTAAACTCAAAAATCATGTATATACATGTTAATGAGTGTTTCATGTTTAGATATACCCATATTGGGTGTTGTTTTGTTTGGAAAACGAAAATAAAGAAAAGTGATTTTTCTAGTTTATAAGCCATAAAATTTGCATGTACTTTGAATTTCCACCATTTTTAATCTACACCTTCTTTTTGTGATCCGTAAAAATGGGGTGTTAGATAGGTAAGTTATCTACTAAACCCAAGTGGTAGAACTCAAAAATATTGAGTACACAGTCCGTAGTGACTGATTTAGCAAAAATAGTTTCGCGTCTTTTAAGGAAAAACATATTGTTTTGGACAGTCAAGGGTAGCGGCAATTTCGTCATTTTTATGACATTCAAAAATTCTATAAAACTTTGGGATGATAATATGATAAGTTTACTAACATCTCCAAGTGGAATCACTGAAAAAGGAGTTGTAGATTTCCGTATGGACTATTTTTAACAAAGCACGAAAAAGTGAAAAAGGACAAAAAGCTACTGCCCAAATTTTGTAAGGGCTTTTTCGGCCACTTAAATTATGAAATAAATTCTGGCATTTTGGGACATGAAAATATATTGTATTAAGTATATCCTGTCAAAAAATGAGCTTGTTCCGACTTAAAATGACCAAGTTATGACCATTTCAATTTTTGTGATTGTTCGACAAAAACGGCTATAACCGGAGTTCTATAACTCCGATGACCACAAAATTTAAACTGGAGGCTCAAGATAACATGTATAAGATTGTGTCAAGAGATGGAAATTTCTGGAGTTGAGCATGATAGGGCTAATTTCTTAAGCTACACTCTAAAAATAATTTTTGAAAAATACTAAAGAAAGTTGAAAAATAATGGAAAAATATTTTTTTGTGTATAATATATATGTATATGTGTTTGGACAAAGGATAGAAAAATAATAAACTGATTTGGTATTTTCGTGAAAAGTTTATGGAATCCAGCTAGTTGGATTGAATAATTTATGAATCAAGTTTGCTGGATTGAAAAATCTGATGAATCCAGCTTGCTGGATTAAAAGGAAGTTTACTGAATTGAATATATGTTGAATCCAGTTTACTGGATTGCAATCTAGTTGCTGGATTTGGAATCCAGTTTGCTGGATTGCAGTTTGGTTTGCAGGATTGACCATCTAGATGTTGGATTTGGAATCCAGGTTGCTGGATTTGGAATCCAGGTTGCTGGATTTGGAATCCAGGTTGCTGGTTTGGTTCTTGACTTATTACAGTTAGTGAAGAACTTATAATATATAAGATTAGAGTGTTAAATCATAATGTATATCATATAGTTAGACTTGGCAAAATTGGCCCACACCCAAGGGCCGGGCCGGGCTGGCCCATAAAAACTGGGCTTTGGGCTTAACTTTTTTAGCCCATAGAAACTTGGGCGTTTTTGGCCCGTCCCGTTTCTGGCCCGGCCCGTGGCCCGTGAGTTTTTTTTTTTTTAAATAAAATTTTGCTACTTGTAGGGCTTGAACACAAGACTTGTAAGTAAATAAATAAGAGTTCAAACCAACTAAGCTACAACAACTATTTGTTTTTAATGCAATCTTCAATAAATTTTAACTATATTTGAAAATTATAATTAAGATATGTAGTTAATGTAGGTAATTAATTAATAATACTAATTTATAATACTATTAAAATTTTAATTGATTGAGATATGTAGTTAATAATTTTAAAGTATAAAATTATTAAACTAACAATTATTAGTTTAAGTTAGATAATATAATTATAAAAATTTAAAATTATCTATATATTAGTATTAATTACAATATTTATTATTTTTAAAAGTTAAATAAATTATATTAATTTTAAAGAATCAAATTTGATTATATACTTTGAATTACTAGCAATATATAATCCGAATCAACCACTAATTTTTTAGATTGCAACTTTGCAAGTCCAAAATCTATACACAATAATATAGATAATTTTATCCCTTAATTATGCAGTCCCCTTACTTATTGTAGTACATTTGGAAAGTAAATCAATCAATATCCCTTAATTATGCTTTCTCCCTACTTATTTGGAAAGTAAATCAATCATTATCCCAAATCATGCATTTAGAATAATATCTAAAATTATAATACTATTAAAATTTTAATTGATTGAGATATGTAGTTAATTTAAGTAATTAAAATTATTATTATTACTATTTTTGGTGTATCAAGATTTTGCAAAACAAAAAGTAGGAAAAAGCCCGCGGGCCGGGCCGACCCGCCCAACCCGGGCCACGGGCCTCACTTTTTTAGCCCGCCAAAACCCGGGCCGTTTTTAGCCCGGCACGTTTTTGGCCCGCCCGCACTCGGCCCGGCCCGGCCCGGGCCCGCCCGCCAGTTTGCCAGGTGTACATATAGTGATTCAAGAATTATCAAAGGATGATAATAATACTGATGTGTTAAGCTGTTATCTAATATTTGATTTTAGTGATTAAGTGCTAGATAATTTATAGATAAAGAAATAGTATTATGAGCTAACAGGTATGTTATGCTAACTGAAAGATCAATCTTATACTGATAGGTCTTTCATGAGAGATTAAATTAGATTGCTTAGCGGTAATCAACAGTACATGCAAGTTTCCTAACTCAAACTTGAGTTGTATGTTCAAAGAATGTTAGTGAATAATTATTGTTGATTATTCACATCTATAGTGATTATTGATTCGCACTTAGTGCATGTTCCATATGTTCATCAGGTATGAAAGGCTTATCTCCTTCATTACCATCTGGTCTAGTTGAATTATTCATATTCATTATTTATAATAATTCTTGTCGTCCTGATCGTTCAGTTATGAAATTTGATTCCTGCTAGTTCTCAATTATTATATTTTTGAACGTAGCCAGCTTTTTGTTCAATTCTTTCAATAATGATATATCCTCAATTAAATTTAAACTTACTGGGCAAATTTGTTGCTCACTCTTTCTATATCATAATAAAAAAAATTCAGATTAAGAGGAAAGCTCGAGTAAAGACAGAAGAAAAGGCAAAGTGCAAGATTAAATTATGGTGCAGTTAGATTTATTAAATTTTTTGACGAAAATAGTTATGTAAACATTTAAGATATTGAAGGTATGTATTAAGTTAAGGTTGTAGAACTTGGGAATGATGTGTAAAAGTTTAATGTACAAACAATTTATGTTTATATCTTCTACAATAGTTATAAAAATGATGTACCAGATCTTAGGTAAAAAGTACCCAGATTTGGAGATGCTACAATTGGTATCAAAGCCGTAGATTATAAACCTTAGGTATGTGTACATTAGGCTATAACGGCGGAGATGATGATAAGTAATAAACTCGAATAGAGTTTAAGGGATAAGAGATGAATTTAAGAAATTCATCATTTAAGTAATCAGAAAGATAAATAAGATTCAAAGAAGAATCTTGAAGAGTTATAAGGATAAGAATCCGGAGTTACATGACTCTTGTAATAAAGATGAAAAGTGAAAATAAATAGACTATGTCTATAAGATGAAAAGTGTAAATAAAATCTTAATATAATATAATATGATTAAAGAGAAGAATACGAAGATCGTAGTATAACACGATCGTAAGTATAAGGAGAAATGATTACAAAATAAGATCATGACGTGATCATATTAAATTATTGAATAACTTATGATATGTTAAGTGATTGAAATGATATATCTTGACGTTATAAAGAGAAGGTATTATGAAATGGTACTATGTACACTCAAAAAAGTGTGGTAAATGTTAAGATGCGGATTAAGAAAATTCGTATTAAGAAAAGAGAAAGTAAGAATGGTCTAGGATTTCAATTAAGGACTCAAGGCAGCAGCTGAGTTTTATGATTTCTTATATGGGCGGGGAATTTGTACTTGATTTTAGAATCACTTAGCTTCCTGGTCGATATAGTGGTTAGGTTTACCAATTCTTTGTATGGGCGGGGAATTGTCCGCTTAGCTTCCTATATTGATTAGTGGCTGAGTTTGGTTTGACAACCACTTAGTTTCTTACATTGATAATCATTCGAACCTGAGGTCGCGCTATTTGCCATATGCATGTTGATAAGGTGATTCTTTTCTCATGTGTATAAACGAATAGGTAGAGAATATAAGGTTAGTTGTGAGTTCTTAAAACTCATATTAATGGTAAGTTCATGACTCATAATCATATGATATGTTTTTGAACCCCTCAACGAATGGACGCCTATGGTCTGACTAGGATAAGTTTTGAAACTCATATAATTATGGAAAGTTCCTAAACTTATTATATGTGGTAAGTTTGACGAACTGGGTATAGTTATGTTATGAATGGTGTATTGAGGATTATAGGAATAGATAGATTTATTAAGTAATGGATCATTAGAGAAAGTGAAGTTAATGATGGAAGCATAGGTATTTCAAATCTTCTAGCTATGCTAGACTTCGAAGTTCTTGACATTAAGCTAAATTCGCACTGATGTGCCTTTAAAAATGAATTTTATTATCCTCAACACATGGTGACAAGTGTGTAGTTGTGGATTTCGGGCCACTAACACATCGTTACAAGTTGTGGCATGATGACACCAAAGATGATTTTTAAAGGTTTTTGAACGGTTTAAAGAAGAGTCTATGCTAATTGATTCGACTAGACGAAAATGATTTGAATTATCAAAATGTATTTTTATATCATTAATGAATCATGCAACCTGGCGCAAAGATGATAAAAATGATAGAGTTATCAATACAGAATTACTTAGTGTTGGATGTGATCTAAAGATCGTCAGCCCACTATAGTATGAGGTAGTATGACAAAGACCATAATTTAATCTTGCACTTAAAATATTTTTAAACTATTTAATCTCATTTAAAATGATTTTTATAATATTAAAATCATTTTTAATCAATCTTATTTAATATAATTATTAAATAAATCTAATATCATTAATATTAAATAATTAATGAAATTTGCCTTAAAATATTAAAAATTATGTTTTATAACTTTAAATATTTTTAAATTATTTTTTCTCATTTAAAATGATTTTTATAATATTAAAATAATATTTAATCAATCTTATTTAATATAATTATTAAATAAAACTAATATTGTTAATATTAAATAATTAATGAAATTTGCCTTAAAATATTAAAAATTATGTTTTATAACTTAAAATATTTTTAAACTATTTATTCTCATTTAAAATGATTTTTATAATATTAAAATCATTTTTAATCAATCTTATTTAATATAATTATTAAATAAATCTAATATCATTATTATTAAATAATTAATGAAATTTGCCTTAAAATATTAAAAATTATGTTTTATAACTTAAAATATTTTTAAATACTTTATTATGATTTAAAATGATTTTTAATATAATAAAATCATTTTTAATCAATTTATTTAATACATTTATTAAATAAATTAAATACCAATAATATCCAAATAAATATTAATATTTATGAAAAATATGCCAAATTATTAAAAGTTAATTTTTATAACTTAAAATGAATTTTAAAACTAATTTTGTAATTTTTAGAAATTATTTTCTATTTTTAATGAATTTTTCGGAAATTAGAAAAGTAAAAATATTAAAACCATCGCTATAGGCTATAGCGACACTTTCTGTCGTTTTAGGTGTTCTTGGTCAAGAACACTGACAAGCCATTGTTCAACATGCCAAGTTTGACCGCTTATAATGTCCAATTCAAAGTGTTTTTGGGCTAGCTTGAGCATCTATCTTGTAGTAGATATGTAGTACTACAAGTATCAATCATTATCAGAGTTATAACTTAACAATATAGCCAAATCTTTCCATTCAAAGTTGCTGTTAGACACCATCTGGGATTTCTGGTAACCTAGAAACCTAGGCAGTGTCATGGTGCTACTTTCAAGCTCGCTTAATCAGGTGTTTTAGTCATCCAATATGTATGTTCTTGGTCTAAACAGGTAGTTGATAAGTGGATTTTATATCCATGAATCGATGTCCATTTCAAGCTTAATTCGTTGTTACTCTCGTGTTTTCATGTTCGTTTTTACTCGTTTCGTGTTCTTTTATGTGCAAGGTGGTTGTTGTGGCAAGTAGTGAAGAAAGGAGGTCATTTGGAGCAAAATTGGAAGCAAACTTGAAGTGAGCAAAAATCAGTTGACAATGGACTAGCCCGCCGGGGCGGACCTATTTGCCTTGTGTACCCCCGCCGGGGCGGGGGTAGCAAAATCTGGGCAGTCTTGTGTTGATTTGGACTCTGCTGGCAGGTGAACTTGTGGACTTTGGATAGCATATGGACTCTCTTTGGCATGAGATTTCGGCTAGAACACTATGCGATATATATATTGCACTGAAAACAACGAATTAGACATCACGGAAGGCAAAGTACAGAGATTAATTCCAGTTTTTCATAGCGAGTTTTGGAGGATTGTTTTGAAGAGATTTTCGTGACGATTGTAGATTAAGGCTACGTGAAGGGTGGTTTTGCATTATTGATCATCTTAGTTCTATATTTGTAATTGAAAGGATGTTCCCTTAAAATTATTCAGTTTTTATTTCATTCATTATGAACTAATTCACTTTTTAGGCTTATGATGGATCTTTAAGTGAAACGATGATTTTGTAACTTTGATTTCCAATTCAATAAGTTATTTCCCATTTTATCTATATTAATTTGAGCATGAATTATTGAACTGCTTGATCAACGATTCTTTGTGGACTTGTATGAACTCGAGAGATGAAATACAGTCTAGACTTAGTTAATATAGCATGTGTTCTTCAATTTTGTGAATAGCAGAATCTTGATGAATGTTAAGGTAGAGATGTGTTTTACATCGCATGTAATCAGATAGATAACTTAATCTTAAACCTTCTTTAATTTTAATTCACATAGAGATATAGTGAGTTAGTTGATTAAGGTGTTTAACTTGTTTCTATCTAAATTGTGGATTTAAGTTAATACGGTATTAGTGCATCGAGAGCTGGCTAGTACTACGTTCGTGTTCTTGATTAATAAACTGGTATAGTAATTTGAATTGGAATAGAGGTGTAAAAATAAGAGTGGAACTTAGGGTGAAATCATAAGTCTAAATCTTCATTAATTGTTTGAAAATTTAGTTTTGATATTGGCATTTGTTTTGTGATAGAATATTTATTAATAATTTAGTTTTTATAATTTTAATCATTGAATTTGATAGTTTGATAAAATTGAGATTAATAGGAAATTGGTAATTGTGAGGTTTAAATTCTTACTAAGTCTCTGAGGGAACGATACTCTACTTACTATTATATTACTTGTTGACCACGTATACTTGCGTGCTGTGCGTAACTAGATTTTATCTAACAAGTTTTTGGCGCCGTTGCCAGGGATTTTAGTATAGATTTTATTATTTTGCAATATCAGTTTAATTAGTCCACTTTTACTTAAACACTTTTTGTTTTTGTTTTGTTCTTCTTATTTCAGGTTTTTGAAGTTGGTTTATGCAAACTCAATCCAAAAATCCAGACTTTCTTCCTTTTGAGGACGACATTGAGAGAAGGTTTCAGAGGTTAAGTAAGTGGATCAAGGAGACAAGGGACGACTTAGAAAACTCTGATAAGGAAGAAGCAATGGATGCCGAAGACCAGAAAACGTTGAGGGATTTTACAACACCTAAGGTGACTGAGCTGCAGTCGAGTATCACCAGGCCTGCAATAGCTGCGAATACTTTCGAAATCAAGCCTGGGACAATTCAAATGATACAAAACTCGGTTCAGTTTGGGGGAATGGCAAATGACGATCCTAAAGAGCATTTAATCAGTTTTATGGAAATCTGCGACACTTTCAAGTACAATGGGGTGTCAGATGAGGCAGTTAGACTTCGCTTGTTCCCATTCACTCTGCAGGACAAGACGAAGAGTTGGTTACATTCTCTACCAGCAGGTTCGATAACGACATGGGAGGACCTGGCTCAGAAATTTCTAGCAAAATTCTTCCCGCCAGCGAAAACTGCAAAGATGAGGAACGAGATTACCATATTTAATCAGCAACATGGGGAGTCACTGTATGAGGCATGGGAGAGATACAAAGAATTGGTCAGAAAATGCCCACATCACGGATTGCCCAAGTGGTTGCAGATGAATACATTTTACAATGGACTACATGGGAATCTCAGGACGAGTATTGATGCAGCATCGGGGGGAGCGTTTATGGCAAATACTTATGAGGAGGTATATCAGTTGATAGAAACCATGGCTGCTAACAACTACCAGTGGCCCACGGTAAGAATGACACAACCTACAGTCGCTGGGGTGTTATAGGTAGATGGAGTGACGACAATAACATCACAGATTTCAGCACTCTCAAAAAAGTTTGACGCTTGGTCAGGGGGAAAGACACAGCAAGTTACTATAATTTGTGAATTGTGCGCGGGTGAACATTAGACGGATCAATGCGCAATCAACCCAGAGTTAGTACAATTCATGAGTAGCTACAACAGAATACCACAGAATACATACCAAAATACATATAATTAGGGGAATAGGAATCATCCCAATCAGTCATGGAATAATAATCAGAATCAGCAAGCTCCACGACCATTGTATCCCCCAGGGTTTAAGAATCAACAACTAGCTCAACATCAAGAGAGGAAATCAGATTTAGAGGAGATGTTCTCAAAATATATAACGAGTAACGAGGTAGCCATGAAAAACCATGCAATCGCCATGAAAACACAAGAAATAGCCATCAAGAATTTAGAAAATCAGATGGGACAGATAGCTTTTGCTTTAAACAATAGGCCTCAGGGAACGCCACCGAGCGATACAGAAAAGAATCCAAAGGGAAATCATGAATAGTGTAATGCAGTCACGCTCAGGAGTGGTAAGGAGTTGGATCCTAATTTTGATGAGAAAGCCAGTACAAGAGATGAATGTGAGGATGTAGGGAATGAATTAAACACGAAATCTATAGAGAAAGCGGTGGAAAAAGGAAAGAAAGACAAACAAATTAAAGTTACACCACCTGTACCCTTTCCTCAAAGGCCAAAAAGTGCAAAGATGAAGAACCAATTTTCGATGTTTATGGATATATTCAAACAATTACATATTAATATTCCATTTGCCGAAGCACTTGAGCAGATGCCGAGTTAAATTAAGTTCATGAAAGATATACTGTCGAAGAAATATAAGCTCCAGCATTTCGAAATAGTGGCATTAACAGAAGAATGCAGTGCAATATTGTAGAGAAAGCTTCCTTCTAAATTAAAAGATCCGGGGAGTTTCACAATCCTGTGTGCAATTGGTAATCAAGATGTGGGGAGAGCACTATGCGATCTAGGAGCAAGTATATATCTTATGCCACTGTCCATTTACCGTAAGCTAATAGTTGAAGACGTATTGGTTAAGGTTGATTCATTGATTTTTTCGATTGATTTCGTGGTACTAGACTTTGAGGAAGATAAGAACATCCCCATTATTTTGGGACGACCATTTCTGGTGACAGGACAAACACTGATTGACGTACCTAACGGAGAACTGATAATGAAAGTGTTTGATCAAGTAGTAACGGTGAAGGTGTTTAATGAAATCCCAATCCCTACTGATAATGAAGATTGTGAGTTGCTCAAAAAATCTACACGCGTCAAGTTTAGGGATTGCAAAGAGGATAATGGTCTAAAGGCGTTAATCAAGGAAAGAATTTCAAATTCATCACCTAATATTCAAGTGAACGGACACGCATTACAATAGTGTTGGTGTTATGCGACAAATAAAAATCATGTCGCGGAGAGCCCAACCGATCCTAGATGAAACAGGGAGTAGTCAGGCTAAATGACTTAATAAAAAGCGCTAATTGGGACGCAACCCAATCATTTCTTTTTAGTTTATTTTATTTTTATTTTTATTATTTTTTATTTTTTATTAATATTCGTACTATTCAGATTATAGCTTAGAATAATAGTTAGGTAATAATAATTTCAGTAGGTACTTATTTTGTTCCTTAGTTCTTGATAATATCTCAACCATGCTCAAATTGATCCTCATTATACTTACATATATGTTTTATGGCTTGTAGGATGAGAAAATAATCATTAAGTGGCATAGCATGAAGAAAAGAAGAGAAAAGGAGGTCAATTAGTAGGGGACTAGCCCGCCGGGGCATGCTCATTTGGCCTTTCACCCCCCACCGGGGCGGGGGTCCTTAAATCTGGGTACTAAATTTCGGCAGTTACACACGCTGGTTCCTTCTTCTTCCCAACTACACGCCCACTACTCCCTCTTTCTCACCTAAACTACCCATTCTCATACATAACCCCCACGAATTTACAATTCCTATCCCCATTACTTCCACCCATCACCTCAATCCACTACCCCACTACTTAACCCCACCAACATCCAATCCAACACCATCACTATATAAATTCTACTCTCACAAACCAAGTTCTTCATCACAAACTTGCAATTTCATCTCCAAAAGCCACGAATTCAGATTCATATAGAGGTAAGTGTAGAGAAAGTGACAACCTTTCACCTTGTCTTCCAACCCCTACCTTGTTAGCACCATAGTAGAGCAAAATCACCAAGTTTGGGGGGGAAGAACTCAGTGTGCACACTAAGTGTTTGCTAAAGTGTGTGACTAAAATTTGGTGAGAGGGAAGTATATTCAGACATCCGAAAATCAATGGCTTCTCAACCTACATCCAAACGACAAAGAGGAGAAAGTTCGAGGCCGACTCCGCCATCACGAAACTTCGACCGTCGCAAGTTCAAAAGTGTTGCCACCGCCGACCGGTACGATTACATGGTCACAAAGGCTCTTACACCGGAGCGGGGGTTGGCACCGGAGGCTCACGATGGTGAAATGATGCAAAAAATTTATCAGAAAGGGTGGGTCAAATTCACTGAGGAGCCCGAGCCCACCGCTGTGAATATGGTCAAGGAGTTCTATGTGAACGCCGAGGACAAGGCACCGTTCAATGCTTTTGTGCAAGGTCGAATGGCCCCGTTCAGTGTCAATGCCATCAACACGTATTATCAGTTGCGGGTGCCTCGACAGTGTCAGTATGCTCATTTAAGGGATTTCAACCCTGACTTTGAGGAGGTTTTCAAGGAAATGACCAAGCTGGGAACAACATGGATAAAGGGTCGGAAGGGAGGCATGGTATTTCATAGCAAAGATCTCAGTCGGTATGGAAAAATTTGGTATGCCTTCTTATGTGCGAAACTGTTGCCATCCACGCATACCTCCGATGTGACCAAAGAGAAGGCACTGCTCCTTTATGCTTTTGTGCAAGACTTCATCATCGACGTCGAGGCCATAATCAATTTTTCAATTCGTCGATGTCTACGGGGCAATTTTTCGGGTGGCTTGCCACACCCATCCCTCATTTGTGGGTTGTGTCATCAAGCAGGAGTTCGATGGACTGATGATGAGCCCAATCAGATGCCGCTGCAGTTACTATACAACAGAATGATTGTGCAGTATTCGGTATGGCCCTGTGGTGAATCTCATCCTAGAGGTTTAGGTTTTGTATTTCCGTCAGCTTCGGAGGACGAAGCTGAGGCTGAAGATACCTCCGGAGATGAGGACGAGACTATAGGAGATCCAGGGACTGAGGCGGAACAATCTTCTAATGCCATATCTAACCCTCAGTTTCTTGCATTTCAACAATACATGGAGAAGCATAACAAGGCCGCACGACGGGAGATGAGACGGCTTGCACTGCGCTTGGACCATATGTTTGATGCCATGAACATGTCATTTGCATCCTTAAATACGACACTCCAGAGTTTCAATCCAGCTACACAATTTCCATATCAGCAGCCCATGCCCATGCCAAGGTTTCCACCAAGCGACTCCGAGGGAGAAGATCCACCACCACCACCCCAGACTTAGGAAATTACAGGGAAGTCCTCACTCATTTTATTGCTATATCCATACAATGAGGACATTGTTGTTATTAAGTTTGGGAGAGTTAGTTTTATTTTTCATTTTTGCATGCATAATGTCTTATTTAGTATTGCATTTTAGTTTGCATATTAGTGTTAGCATTTATTTAATCATATAGTTGCATAGTAGCTTAGGAGCATATTTAATTTCAATTTTTGTTGTTTAATGTATGCATTCATGTTATATCTAAAAAAATACAAATAAAAATATTTACTTTAGTTAGCTATTGTGTTCATTGTGCATATGTCTAGCAGTCTTGGTAGTCATGTTTATTATGGCCAATGATGAAATTGAGATTAAGTAGACGAATACAATACTGATTGTTAGAACTTTGAGGTAGTTTTGAATCATAACTCGGATTTTGTGCGTATTTGAAACTGGTATAAAAGGTTAACACGTTAATGACATCTGTGTTGACTGATTGGTTTAAATTGATATATAAATAGTTTCGAAAGGATAATGATAGTATAGATATGAGAATGACAAGAATAGGCAGTGAAGACAACAAATTGGACAAGAACCTAAGTTTGGGGGGAAAATGTAGGGTGTATAAGCTTCAAGAAAAAAAAAGGAAATAAAAAGGTAATAAGTTGAGTCTTGTGGTGGGTTGAGGAGAAATACTCCCCATAAACACAAGCGTGAGATGGAGCATAAAATGCACTCACCAACCATCTATTTAAAAAAACAGAAAGAAAAGAGAAAAATAAAGAAAAGATGGAAAATAAGGGCAAAGAGTCCCTGTCAATGAAAAAAAAAGAGTATGAATACCCTATTCGGACCCCTAGTCTTGGTAATTGTTTGATTTGAGTTGGAACTTGTTTGCTTTTGAAATTCTCGAGTTTATTCTATATGAATCCTAATAAGAGATTGGTTATGTGTTTAATTTGAATTTAAATCATTTAGCATGAATGCTGATCACACACATACACACGATATTAGTGATGATACATAGAAGTTTCGAGGAATTGATGAGAAGTTAATGATGGTTTTTATTTTGAAGTATTATAATGCACTACAAAAAAATGGGGCTTCAGCAACAACTGATTTTCGTTGCTAAAGGTGCCAAATTTCGTTGCTAAAGGATTTTGGCAACGACTTTACTGTCGTTGCGTCTTTCGTTGCGTAATGAGCGTTGCTAATTGTTTCGCAACGAACGTATTTTTTTCGTTGCCAAAAGTAATACATTTTGCAACGAAATTTGGCTTTCGTACAGAGACATCGATCCTTTAGCAACAAAATGTATTGTTGCAGAATAATAAAAATGTCGTTGCTAAAAACCCCATTTCGTTGCAAAAGCCTGCTAATTGGCAACGAAATGAACTATTTTTTTTGCAACGACCATGCATTTTCGTTGCAATTAACACCATTTTGCAACGACATTTTTTGTTGCAGTAAATAATAAAAATTGTTGCTTAAACTTGCTTTCGTTGCGGAATGTAAACTTTTTAGCAACGATTTTCGTTGCTAATTATATTATTTGGCAACGACATTATGCTGAATCAACAACGAAAATGTTTGTTGCTGGTTATTTTTTAATAGCAACGAAATTCGTCGATTAACAACGACATTATACGTTGTCGTTTCTTTATATGTGCAACGAAAGTTGATATGATTTGCAACAATAAAAAATGTTGCCTTTTATGTTAATATTAGCAACAATATCCTCTTCGTTGTTATTAGGTTAATTTTTCGTTGCCAAATATTATATTTTTAATGCCATTAGCAACGAACATTTGTTGCTAAATATATAAAAAATTGTTGCTATATTAAAACTTGTTCAATGCTTTGGTAACGAATTATATTGTTGCCAAATCAAAATTTGACATTCTTTTTGTGTACCTAGCTAGCTCAATGTCCCCATAGTAAATAATGACAAAAATACAAAAGACTAAAATATTCTTAACTTAATAAAATCATCCACTACATAATCATTCATTATCTTTACAATTAACCATCGAAAACTATCACAGTTCTTCAATCAAAGTAT
Organism: Panax notoginseng; assembly: GCA_016801055.1. Lineage (NCBI taxonomy): Eukaryota > Viridiplantae > Streptophyta > Magnoliopsida > Apiales > Araliaceae > Panax > Panax notoginseng. Next base: position 61,132,703 of record CM029018.1, read on the forward strand.
ATATCTACATATATAGAGAGAGTACACTTCATAATTTCGTCCCTTGTCTTCCGTAAACGTAGCACGAAAATTTGATACCCAGTATTGTAAGACATTCGTAGAAGCAGTCTTCCTGCACATATTTAAAAATAATAGCAAGTCAGGAAAATGAAGCAAATAAGTCATAAAAGGCACTTAATGCCAAAATCAATACACAAAGACAATAGAGTTGCTACGTGGTACTAATATTATTAAACCAACACCAGATCTCAAGCATAGCATCCCTAGATCCTAACAATGCTTTAACAATTTGTACTTAGCTTGGTTCACTAGCCTGGTCCATCCACCGTTCAAGGTATCAGCATTAGTTAGGTAAGCTTAATCATAATCAAGGCAATCTTTATAAAATAATGTGTAGCCTCCAAATAAAATTGGCGCAAATCAAATACAGTAAACAGAGAATGAATCAAATAACCCAGAAAATTTGCTTGTTACATATACCATGGTATACCGACATGATTAAGAAAAGAAAAAAGAAAAAAATTAATAATATTTATAGTATTGAGCTTTCTTTGTACATATTAAGTAGATAATATGGCAATAGTTGCAAAAAGACAATTGATTGAAAGAATTACCTCTTATGACTTACACATGCTGCAGCTGTTGATGATGCATTTATATGCATCCCAATGTTCTTCTGCTAATTTTCTTAACAGATTCAACTGTGATTCAAGAGCTGAATTTGCATTAGACAACTTTGTCCAGGTATCTCTAGACTTTTGAGGATTAGATTTTTGCCATTTCTTGACAGCACCGACCATTGATGGTGTGGATGATCCTCCAGTTCCAGGCTCGCCTAGTAACTGGAAATGTATCATTGTTATTATGCCCAACTTTAATAAGAAACATGTCAATGCAGAGATATGTAGTTGCTAGCACAAAGCTTTCTAATTATATAAATGTGTTGTGTTGTTTTGGTAGGGGGAAAACATCCCTTTGAAGCTCTGAGACCCTCTCTAAGCCGAATGGGCTCAATGGTGATCTAGATAAGAAATTTCGACCATTTGGCAGCCCTCATATATATCCCATCGAACCAAGACAATATTTGCAGAATAATAACTTCAAAAACTGGAAAGAGTACTTCCTACGTTTAAATTTCATGAGGTACTTTCCTTTAAAATCTACATCAGGTGGAAACTTTCTCAATTCATAGATAGATTATTGACATATAATATGTGCATAGCTGCTTAGACCAAGCAATCAAATGCATATAAACATGCAAAATACAAAATACAATGAATGTTTGTATACTTGCCAGCATCATCAATGGAGGCAAGGAGAATTTAGTCCTCTCATGTGCAATACAATGAGCAGTTTTAGCTATTACATGCACCACTTCACTATCCACACATAGTTTATGCAGATTGCCCCATGTTCATATCACTTCACTATCCACACATAACTAGCATATATGCAATGCTAAAAACTATGGCATAGCTAATGCAACAACAAATGCAAATTATAGATGGAGGACATGAAGAGCCATAGCCTTTGAAGCAATTAGGACATTAAGGAGTTGATATTGAACGAAAGCTAATTCTCCATGCCTTAACAAATGGAAGGGTAAGTACAGATCTACAACTTAGCACTTTAAAAACTTACTGGGCAATCAACAAAAGACACATGCCTCAGTAAATTCATCCTAGAGTTCTCAAATTCAGGCACATCACACACGGGAGCATCTTTTTTCCCACTTCCATAAGGCCTGTTTAAAAAATTGAGAATGATGAAGATAAAAATCAGAGTTCTAAATTCAAATACAAGTGCACAACACCATTATGAACTTACTTGTAACACAGCGGGCGTGGGCAGCGTTCATCTTCACATTTGTATATCTTTGCATTTGCATATCCGAGCTTTATGGTAATGTTGCGTTCCAGCTCATTTTTGAAACGAACAGTCTGCAATCAAATGAGAGATCAAAAGATCTGCTTTAAGGTTCTACATGTATAACTAATGTTAGAATTACATTACTTGCTGGTTATTAAGCTTCACTTTTTCATGGTCATATTTTTATTTAACCTAAAAATCAAGATACAGTAAGTTTTCACAAAGTAGATGAGATAAATATATACTCCCACTTATAATAAACTAAATTCGCTCACATAAGTCAACCTATAATCGTAAATAATAGTTGAATAAGTTCCAATTTTGATAAAGAAACCTTTATCCAGAATTAAGTATATCACACAATTAAGGACCAACATATGTTTATGGCTGCACTAATTAACACTATTTACTTGTTTGCATACAAGGGACGACTACGAATGCCTTATAAACAATGACTAAGCATCAAACTCAGCAGCATTACCTGAATTGATCTTGTTAAGCTTCACTTTTCCCATAAAATATTGCAATACATAGTCAATTAACACTCCCATACCATGAGTCATACTAAATTGGTTCTCTACATCTTGAGTTCAATCTGATAGCCTCAAACAGAATAATCAAATATAAAAAATTAAAATTCCATGATCCATTTACACCTGAGTTCATCCAAATTGTATTTGGACATCTAGAATTCCTATGAACATCATATCTTTTCTGTTTCCAATAACAGTGAACATCCTTTCTAGGATAAAAGTTTAACGGTAATCCTATAGGAAACTAGGCTTTAAATTTTGATTAATCAAGTAATAACCTGAACAGCAGATATAGATTTTACAACAGTTGATTTTCCATGTGCTACATGATCGATAGTTCCTGAAACCACAAACTTAGCTCAGTTACTAGCTTAAAAAGTAAGATTATAATGGCTATTATCTCAATATAAATAAAACGTTAGGGAGACATTGAAATTTTAAACTCGTGAACACCACATTGATGTCACAATCATTAATTTTACCAATATTTATCGTAGCCTGCCGAGATATAACTTCAGGTGAGAGAGGATGTAGTTTTGTCACATCCAGCTTGCTCAGATCCTGCTCCATCAAACAATAAGCCACACATGAGAACACAGAAATAGTGACTGCAGCACAACTGAAATATATACATACATATAACAGTCCATAGCAACTAACTAGTTTACTCTCCTATCTATCTCCTTGTGCCTACCATGTTGTACTACTCTGTCGATGAGTAAATTAACGACTAATTCTCAATGTTGTGTTAGTTTTTATGGATGATTATATCATTGGATACTTAATTCTACTACTAGACAAATTCAGTTACGATGAATCGAGAATTGTACAACTCTGCTCAAACTTGACTCATAGAACTTAGGATGGGACATGCAATGAGAAACCTGTCTGTCTAAAGAACAGTTGTAAAACCACAATTTTAATCTATATCCACAACTGTAAAACTGAGCTCATATAGAAATGATCCCACAGGTTGTCACGTTAAGATTCATTGCCTTGTTATAGGCTATAAAAATACTAGTAGTAGTAATTACGATCTAATGTAACTATATAGAGTGAATGTACAAACTGGATAACTAAGGTTAAGAAGAAGCAGACAACATCCGAGTATGTATGGAGAAGAGAGTGGGAACATATAACAATGAAACCAATGCCTTTTGCAGTCTGCCATTCCTTTTTACTATTTCTAGATAAATTTGAATTTTTTGTCTATGGTAAATTTAACACATATTTAAACTAGCAGCCTTAGAATGCCTTGTGCTTGGATGAAATCAACAAATGCATAATCATTGTACTAAAAATGACCTCATGAAGCATGTAGTGATCAACAAGTGCATAATCATTGTACTAAATATACATAAAGATTACATCTTTATGTATTAACAGAAAACTAAAAGTGGAAAACATTATAGCTGAACATGTAAGATCTTGGTCACAATCAGATGAATAAGAAGCTATCTAACCAATAATTATCCATCCACCCCAAAACCATGATAATGCAAGTATATGTGTAGATATATGCATGATACCTTCATCATTCTCATGAATAGTTTCCTCCTCTGCATGAGGCTCATCGACATGGGTCTCATTATCTTCATTTTTATTAATTTTAGGATCATTGGAACAGCTAGCACTAGATCTGGATGCTCTTTTAGAAGCTATTAAAGCAACCTGAAAATGTATTGCACAACAAAATGTCTAACGAATAACTGACCGCAACATTAATTTATAGTAGAACAAATTCTCTACCAGATCAAAAAACAAACAATTTGATTAAAAACTACCTTGTAAGTAGAATCAAAATTATGCGAAATTAGTTGTAGTAGAATCCTTGAATAGATCACAAACACAATGTTTCTGCAAGATCACAAACACCATTATAATAATAACCATGACTGTTGTTTATTATGAAAAGGCAATTATACTAAATTGCTATTTTGCCTCAACTAGCCCAAAAATAATACCCAAAGAAGTTTATAAGATAAGGTAACCACAACAGCAGGCAAAATTGCACAAAAAAACAAAAACTAAAAAGTAGAGACAAGAGCTAAATCACTATATGTTTAGCTCTTGGATACAGAGTTGGCCCTTCTCAGTATAGCCAAAGATGGCAACTAATATTCAGCATCCACACATTAACTAACTGATAGGATATACTCATACTACGAAGTAGGTGCATGGTTTTTATTTCAAAAAAGAATTCCAACAAAATCTCAAAAGAAAAGCAAACCTTCATAAGTTATTAATAAGATATTTCATAAACACAAAAACAGGGAACACGAAATCAAGAGTAAATAGGTTTCGAACAACACACGGCCATTAATCAAGATATAAAAAAACCCACAAACAATATATAAAGATGGATAGCCAACACAAAATAATGGAATGTGTTTAAGTAGACAAGTGAAGGCCAACAATAGTGAGGGGTAAAGTTGGTAAGAAAGTGGCATTGGGTGATTATAAATTTAACTCAACTAGAAGTGGAAATGGAGCAGCACTGATCTAATTTGGTTATGACTAAGAAACTAAGGGTCATCAACATACACCTGCAAATCAACCTAAAGAAACACAATATTGAGTATAATTCACTGCAATGGATAACCACCCATAAACTAGGGATGGGGGAATAGATTACATGAAAGTATCATTGAACATTAGCAATTATCCTAAACAACAAATCTCGTAAGCCTCCTGCACCCAAATAAACTTCTGCGTGTACTCGTCAACAAGACCCGGCGGCGACACATCCGGGCCAACTGCTTGTACGCTTGCTTGATCTCCCCCAGCGTTCCGATTTCGGGTATGCCCAGAAGCTCATAGAAGCTCATCGGCTCCATGAACGACGGCGGTGGCGCTATTACAGACCCATCGTTGATTGCCGCTCTGGTTTTGGAGGATCCGACCCTGGATTGGAGGGAAATACGGGGTTTTGGAAATTGGGTGTTGAAGGAGGAGTGGAGAATTGGATCAGTACGAGTAGTTGACAGAAATGATGGAGGAGGGTGTCCATCCAGCCCTAGAAGAAGAAGATCTAGATCTGATTTGTAACGGTAACTATAAGTCTAAAAAAAATAATAAATTTTAAAGTAAACTTTATTAATAAAATGTTAATTTTATTATTTTTAATAAATATAATGATTAATGTTTTCAATTATAATTCAAGTAAGTTATTATCATTTTTGAAATATTAAATTTTAAAATGAATATTTTAATTACAACTATAGTTAGAATAAGAAAAAAAATAATGAGCTTTAAAGTATAGTATTAATGAATGAATATTAATTAATTTATTTTTAATAAATACAATAATCAATAAACTAAATTACAATTCAAATAACTTTTCATCATTTTTGAAATTCTAAATTTTAATTTTAAAATGAATGCACTAATTACAATTATAAATAGAATAAGAAAAAAAATAATGAATTTTAAAGTATAGTTCATTAATTATAAATTAATTCGAACCTGACACACTTTAATAATAAAATTATATTATCCATTGTTATTGCCTCCTGTTATCGCAAGTAAATTTTGAAAGTATAAAATTTGTAACAAACTAATACCTATGTATATATAATTAATTTATATATATGTGACTTATTAATTATTGAATATCAGTTATATATATATATATATATATATATATATATATATATTATAATTATAATAATAATTATTATAATTATAATAATAGTAATTATAATAATAATAATAATAGTAATAATTATAATAATAATAGTAATAATTATGATAATAGTATTAATAATAGTAATAATAATAGCAACAATAATAACAATAACAATAATAACAATAATAATAATAACAATAATAATAACAACAATACTTATAATAATTATAATTATAATTATATTTCGAAAGAAGCCACATCAGATATGTAACGTGTAAAATTATAATATAAAATATCGCGTCATATCTGTCATGTGTGCCACGCAGGCGCCACGTATGACACGTTATCAGGTCAACGTACATGTGTCGCCTAGGGTTCAAAGTCCAAATTTTCAAATAGAAAGGTAATAATAATAATAATAATAATAATAATAATAATAATAATAATAATAATAACAATAACAGTAATAATAATAATAATAATAATAATAATAATAATAATAATAATAATAATAACAATAATAATAATAACAATAATAATAATAATAATAATAATAATAACAATACTAATAATAATAATAATAATAATAATAATAATAATAATAATAATAATAATAATAATAATAATAATAATAATAATAATAATAACAACAATAACAATAATAACAATAATAATAATAATAATAATAACAATAATAATAATAATAATAATAATAATAATAATAATAATAATAACAATAACAGTAATAATTAATTATCATATTATCATATTTACATATTTACATCATATTTACATCATAACGTATATATTATATCAATTATACTAAATGATGTAAATATGTAAATATGAACAAAATAATTTGAATTATAGTATTTTAGTATTTTTTGAATTTTAGTATTTTTTTTTAATTTGATTTTTTTAGTATTTTAGTATTTTTTTTAATTAGTATTTTTTTAATTAGTATTTTTAGTATTTGATGTAAATATGTAATTAGTATTTTAGTGTCGGGTAAGTGACTTTTAGTATTTTGATATGTTATATAACTATGGTAAAATTTTAGTATTTTGATATGTTATACAACTATGGTAAAATTTTAGTATATGAGTAAAATTTTAGTATTTTAGTATTTGAATTTTAGTATTTTGATTAAATGATATAAATATGTTATGATGTAAATATGATAATATGTTATGTTATGATGTAAATGATGTAAATATGTTATGATTTTAGTATTTTAATGATGTAATTTGAATTTTTGTTCTTTTGATTAATTAACAAAATAATTTGAATTTTAGTATATTTTTTTTGGATTTTAGTATTTTTTTAATTTGGTTTATTTTAGTATTTTTTTAATTAGTATTTTTAGTATTTGACGTAAATATGTAATTAGTATTTTAGTGTCGGGTATGTGACTTTTAGTATTTTGATATGTTATACAACTATGATAAAATTTTAATATTTTGATATGTTATACAACTATGATAAAATTTTAGTATTTGAGTAAAATTTTAGTTTTAATATTTTGATTAAATGATGCAAATATGTTATGATGTCAATATGATGTAAATGATGTAGATATGATAATATTTTATGTTATGATGTAAATATGTTATGATTTTAGTATTTTAATTGTGTAATTTGATTTTTTGTTCTTTTGATTAATTAACAAAATAATTTAAATTTTAGTATTTTTTTTGAATTTTATTATTTTTTAATTTGATTTTTTTTAGTATTTTAGTATTTTTTTTAATTAGTATTTTTAGTATTTGATGTAAACATGTAATTAGTAATTTTAGTATTTTAGTGTCGGGTAACTGACTTTATAATAAAAAATCCTTATAGCTTAGTTGGTTTGAACATTTGTTTAAGGAGAATGGGAGGTCTAGAGTTCAATTCTCAAGGAAAGCATTATTTTATTTTATTTTTTAAAAGCCCACGGGTCAGGCCAGGCTTTTTTATTATTAGTACTATTATAATTATTGTAATAATTATTATTGTAATTATAATAATAATAGTAATAGGAATAATAATAGTAATTATAATAATGATTAATAATAATAATAATAGTAGTAGTTATAATAATAGTAATAGTAATAGTAATAGTAATAATAATTATAATTAATACTAACAATTATAATAAAAATAAAAATAAAAATAATAATAATAATAATAATAATAATAATAATTATTATTATTATTATTATTATTATTATTATAATAACAACAATAATAACAATAATAATAGTAACAATAATAATTATTATAATAATAGTAACAATAATAATAAAAAAATAATAATAACAACAGCAACAATAATAATAATAATAATAATAATAACAACAACAATAATAATAATAATAATAATACTAATAGTAATAATTATAATTATTATAATAATAAAAATAATAATTATAAGATTAGTAATAATTATTCTAATAATAATAATAAAAATGTAATAATAATAATAATAATAATAATAATAATAATAATAATAATAATAATAATGATAATAAAAAATATAGCACATGAAGCATGAAAAAAAATAATGACTTATAAGTAAAAAAAAGTTAAAATTTAAGTTATTGTCAAACACTAAATAATAACAAATGACTTATAACTTAGTTTAACCAACTTATAAGTTATTGCCAAACACCCTCTAATACAAGATATAAAGAGAAATTAATATTTGATTATAAAAAAAATTACAAGTCAAGAAAAAAGAGAATTTAAAAAATGGGAGTTAAAAAAAACTTACATACCATTGGTGCAACTTTATTATTATTGTTATTGTTATTATTATTATAATTTTTATTATTATTGTTATTATTATTATTGTTATTATCATTATTATTATTATTATTATTATTATTATTATTATTATTATTATTATTATTATTATTATTATTATTATTCTTGAGATTATATTAATGGTATGTAGTGAAGGAGAAGAAAGGAATATATGGGGAAAATCTCATGTTTTGATATAAATATTAATCTTTGCAAGATATTAACAGATAACTTGTGTTGTTCCAGCGGTCAAATGACCAAAGTTCCAAATGATAGGTCATAGGTTCAAATATGTTTTGCATTTGGATATAATTTTTAAATTCTAAATATGAATATTTTTTTACAATTCTCCGAATACCGAATATGGTCTTACAAAAACATGTTTATTGGGATTATCTTAATTTAAGGCAACATTTTAATAGTCGTTACAAAAAATTGTATAAGATATGCAACGAAAATAAAAATTGTTGCCAATGAATGTGGTCCATATTAGGCAACGAAATATAGCAACAAAAAAATTTTCGTTGCCCACGATGAGGAGAAATCAAGTGGTTAGAAATTTTGCAACGAATTTCTAACGAATTTTGTTTTCAAATTTTGCAACGACTTATGAATTTCGTTGCAAAAAGTGAAAGCCTGACACAATCTGCAACGAAGGACAAGTTTCGTTGCTAAACATACACTTTTAGCAAAATCGTTGTTAAAGCCCCATTTTAAGCAATAAAATAACTTTCGTTGTCCACGATGACGGAAAATCAAGTGGCCAAAAATTTTGCAACGAATTTCTAACAAAAAATTTTCCCGCCAATGAATTAGCAACGAAAATTTGCAACGACTTATGAATTTTGTTGCAAAAAGTGAAAGCCTGACACAATTTGCAACGAAGAACAAATTTCGTTGCTAAACATATACTTTTAGCAACGACTTATAAAGTCGTTGCCCGAAAAATCGTTGCTAAAGGCCCATTTTTTTGTAGTGATGTGTGCTTAATTGTTCTGAGGCCGAAGTAATAATTTTGATTCTATGATATTGTTGGATTTGTAATCATATAGTTAGATAAATTGCGTCTCATTTCATTGCATTACATAACATGTAGTTTGTTTTGTGCTCGAGGACTAACACGGTTTAAGTTTGGGGGATTTTGATAAGTAGATTTTATATCCATGAATTGATGTCCATTTCAAGCTTAATTCGTTGTTACTCTCGTGTTTTCATGTTTGTTGTTACTCGTTTTGTGTTCTTTTATGTGCAAGGTGGTTGTTATGGCAAGTAGTGAAGAAAGGAGGTCATTTGGAGCAAAATTGGAAGCAAACTTGAAATGAGCAAAAATTAGTTGACAGGACTAGCCCGTCGAGGCGGGGGGTAGCGAAATCTTGGCAGTCCTGTATTGATTTGGACTCTGCTAGTAGGTGAACTTGTGGACTTTGGATAGCATACGGACTCTCTTTGGCATGGGATTTCGGCTAGAACACTATGTGATATATATATTGCACTGAAAACAACGAATTAGGCATCACGGAAGGCAAAGTACAGAGATTAATTCCATTTTTTCATAGCGAGTTTTAGAGGAGTGTTTTGAAGAGATTTTTGTGACGATTGTAGATTAAGGCTACGTGAAGGGTGGTTTTGCAATATTCTTCATCTTAGTTCTATATTTGTAATTGAAAGGATGTTCCCTTTAAATTATTCAGTTTTTATTTTATTCATTATGAACTAATTCACTTTTTAGGCTTATGATGGATCTTTAAGTGAAACGATGATTTTGTAACTTTGATTTCTAATTCAATAAGTTATTTCCCAGTTCATCTATATTAATTTGAGCGTGAATTTGTGAATTGTATGATCAACGATTCTTTGTGGACTTGTATGAACTCGAGAGATGAAATACAGTCTAGACAAAGTTAATATAGCATATGTTCTTGAATTTTGTGAATAGCAGAATCTTGATGAATGTTAAGGTAGAGATATGCTTGACATCGCATGTAATCAGATAGAGAACTTAATCTTAAACCTTCTTTAATTTTAATTCACATAGAGATATAGTGAGTTAGTTGATTAAGGTGTTTAACTTGTTTCTATCTAAATTGTGGATTTAAGTTAATACGGTATTAGTGCATCGAGAGGTTGCTAGTACTACGTTTGTGTTCTTGATTAATAAACTGGTACAGTAATTTGAATTGGAATAGAGGTGTAAAAATAAGAGTGGAACTTAGGGTGAAATCATAAGTCTAAATCTCCATTAATTGTTTGAAAATTTAGTTTTGATATTGGCATTTATTTTGTGATAGAATATTTATTAATAATTTAGTTTTTATAATTTTAATCATTGAATTTGATAGTTTGATAAAATTAGGATTAATAGGAAATTGGTAATTGTGAGGTTTAAATTCTTACTAAGTCTCTGAGGGAACGATACTTTACTTGCTATTATATTACTTGTTGGCCACGTATACTTGTGTGTTGTACGTAACTAGATTTTACCCAACAGTAGTCCATATGACAAATAACAGCTAAATAACATGATCTCAGTCCAACAATAACTCAATCACCAGATTTAATCTGGTCAAACCTTGTCAGACGACTCGTGCTAACAGTTTCTGGAAAATCCAGAAACTTCATCCGTGACTGAATGGACTAGTTTGACCATCCACTCTGCTCGATCAGTTGATTATTTAAACAATCTAAAGCCATGGATCTAGAGTACATATATAACAGGCTACAACATGTATATAACAACAAAATCAAATCTCTTAAAACTTGACATATCTGGGCCTTAGAAGATCATGTCAGATGTTGTTTAAGGATTTCTGGGTTACCCAGAAATCACCCGATCATGCCCGGTCAACGGGTTTTGACCACGAATAACATGAAATGTAGGCATGGAACGGCTATGATTCCACTTCCATATTATAGTTCTCATGTAAGACTACAGATCCAAAACATAAAAAAACAAAAATCATGAACAAGCAAAGATCTAAGGCCACTGACATATGGTTTTCAGACAACATATAAAAATTTTCCAGATTTTGAAAAACATCAATTTTGAGCTTATAGATGTTATGGATCTAACAACTACCAATCCAGATCATTGATTAACACCTTATATAACACGATTAATCATAAAAACATAAATTCTAACACATCAAGCAAGATCAGATTCTAGGTTAAGAGTTTTATGCCTTTCTTTGCTTAATCTTAATTCTAAGCTTTCTTATTTAGTATGGAAGTGATAGGGCTTGTTTCTGGGATTGATATGCTATACAAATTCGTGGGTTTGGAGAGAGAGAGACTCTGTGGAGTGTAATGGCACAAATGGGCTAAATAAATGAATTTATCTATCTCTCAATCTATATATATAACATGATACAACGCAATTTGCTGAGATATAAGGCTAATGGCTGGAGATTTAAGTCACATAGAGTATATAGAGTGGTTGAGCAACTAAAGTTTTGGCAAGTTTGACAAGTTATCTTAATAAAATATGCACAAGGGTAGTTTGGTCATTAGGCTTGCAAATTTAATGATAGTATGGTAACTTGTCCCAACCCTTAGGATTTGACCCTTAGGGTTTAACCCTAAGGTTCTACAATTTGCTTTTCTAGGATTTTGCATTTAGGGCTAAATTTGAAATTAGGTTTCCTAAATTATCAATTTAAGGTTTCTTAATTAGTTTAGATTTTCTAATAATATAAAACATGAAAATTAGGTTTAGGTTTTACTAATTATAATTAAGATTGCTAATTTAGTAATTAGGGCTCCAATTTGAAAATTAGGGTTCCAAATATAGAAATTAGGGTTTATAAATATTAAATATGATTTTCAAAAATTAGGGTTTCCTTAATTAAGATTAATATCTATAACTTCGGTCATTAATCACATTATTACGATTACATAACAATCTTGTACTCTAATTTGAGTTTCAAATTAGGGTTTAGCACAGTAATATAAGATTTTTTTTCTACTGTCACACTATAATTAGCCAATTATTAGTCTACACACATACAGTACACATTTATAGCACTAAAACATAATTAATATTATATTATTATTTTTCTTCCTTAGCCAAAATCCAGAATTAGGGTTTGGATTTTAAATCTGATTTATCTTACATATATAGTATTATTAATTAAGTTAAAATAATTAACTTAACTAATCTGAATAAATTCACATAATAAAATAGTTATTATAATAATTCTAATAATCATTTTATATATTATTTAAATAATATATAATCATATTTTCATGAAAAATAATTAATAAAAATATTTCTACTATAAAATTAATTATTATTAGAATATACTTTATAATGATCAATAATTCTAAAATAAAATTATTTGTAATTATTCATGTAATAAATAAATTTTTATTTATCACATATTTACATATACCTTACCTTGCACATATTCCCACATTTAAAATAAAAAAAATTATACGCAAAATTTCTTATTTATTTATATAGAAAATATCGTGTTATTACATTCACCCTCCCTTATAAAGATTCTGTCCCCGGAATCACCGTTTTAAAACTTATACATACAAGGGTACATAGCATACACAATCATTTTAAATAGATCTCGATCAGATTTAATCGAACCGATCTTTAACTATCAGCATAAAGCTTGTCTATCTGATTAAACGGAAAAATTAATTTCTAATAGAACTCAAATTCCTCCTTCAAATTTTTTTTGTGAAATAATTTGCTATATATAGAAAAATCATATATAAGAAAATAAAAGTTATTTGAATAATACCTGGAGTTCCATTCCCAGCAGCCACGGTATACTGGAATGTTATATTGAAGATTCTTGCGGTTGATTCTGTTAGTTTGTTTGTTGAAGTTGGTCCCGTTGTCACCAATGTCCTTCTGCTTTTCCTCGTTGTCATACTCTCTGTATCCATTCTCTTTTTTGGACAGTCCTTCACCTTATGCTCCGTTGATTCACACCTGAAACGCCCCTTGTTCATTCTAGAATTGGGGCAGTTGGGAAAGATATGTCCCTTTTGCCCACACTTGTAGCACACAAACTTTCCCTTTAAACACTCACCCGAGTGATTCTTTCCGCAATTACCACATTGCTCAACCTGTTTCTTTCCACCTACTGGCCTATTTCTGGTATTCCCGAAATTATCTCCTTTCCTCTTTTCAGTCCTACCTCCACTACTTCTTTCTCCGACTCTAGCTTGATCTTCTTACCACCAAAAATTCACCTCCCCTATTATCGTATAGGTGGCAAAAGCTTTCTTTTGCCCCTCCGTTACCCTAGCTATCACAAACGCTTCTACAGGGTCAGTTGATCTTCTAAATCCTGGCGGTTCGATTGCCTTGAAGTCTTTGATGTTTGCCGATCGATTTTTTGGTTGATTTCCCACAGCTGGTAATCAATTTGGTATAGCTTGAGCATCCATATTCGCCAAATTCTGTGTCGGGTATGGTTGTCCTCCAGCATTTTTGACAGATTCTTCTTCCCTTTGGTTTCGTTTTCGTCTTGGCGGCATTATCTGATCAAATAAAATCATGTTCATCTAACTAATTCATAGTACTTTACACCATATAGCATAGCACATACTGCTTTAAACATCCGCTATCCCTTTGTGACACAAAAGTCGGGAATCGCTGTCACAACTTACACAAAAGTTGATAATATTACATTACACAGACATACTTATCGTATACGCATCATAGAATCATACATATTCAAGTAATACTAATACTACTTATTTCACATGCCTTCACTAAGGATCAAATGCTTAGTAATCTATATATTCCTATTATCCTCAATAATCTATTCACACATAACTATACCTAGTTCGTCAAACTTACCACACATTATGAGTTCAGGAATTTACCATAATCATATGAGTTTTAAGAACTCGAGCTTAACCTTATATTCTTTAACTATATTCTACATATTTGTTATACTATCGTTTCTGGGTCCGGTACTACATTTTCTAGTATAATCACCTCATTAGGGTTGCTTACAAAGTGAGCCTCTATTTCCGCTATTGGCTTTGATATTGGCTCGGTTATGAAAATCGGCTCCTTCTTTACGACATGAGGCATCCTAATCCTTTTCCACCTGATATCTATGTAAAAACTATCTTGATTAACACGTAGTATATACACACAGCAAATAATAATTTTATACAAGTTATCTTTTATTCTTGTTTACCGATGAATTTATTCAATTCATCTCCTTTTAAACTCTATATGAGTTGTTTGTATTTTTAACGTTTCCATCTGTCCTAAAGGTTATAGCCTAAGGTCTACCCCACCTAAGATTTCTAACCTAAAACTCTGATACCAACTTGTGACGCCCCCAAATTCAGGTACTTGAAATCCGAACTCGATGCTTCACGATACCATTTCTATGAGCGAAATAATACTAATAATAATAACCATAATATAAATACCAAACTTAATTTATATTTATCAGAGTCTAATCACAGGTACGCGACCTTTAAACATTCATTACATGATAATTAATAAATATTATTATCTTAATAAAGTCAAACTATTACATAAGATAACATAAGTTTATTATGTTTGCTTTCCTTTTCCGTTGTTCTGGTCTGAACATTCCTGTTGATCACTCTTAGCTAAAAACAATTAAATTTAAAGCAAGAATGAGCATTTGATTGCCCAGCAAGTAATAGCAACAATAAATATAAGCTGAAAGGATTAAATATTTTCTTTGAACGACACTTCTACAACGAATCAACAATTATGAAGTAAGCTGAACCAATAATAACAACATATCAATTCTATATCAAATTTTTGAAACTACATATTGACTATAATTGGAGTGCAGTCGACAGACTATGAACTTTGTTTTCCATTTTCGATAAGGTTTAGCAGAACTTCATTCGCAAAATGTCATAACTTACGGGTGCGGGGGTGATCATCCCAATGTGCCCTGTATTGATCAATACTACATGCAAGAACGATATTATCATTCATCTTTTCCGCCTTAGGCGCATAAAAGTTTTCCCATGTTCGGGATGTTCATACCTAATTAGGAATCCGAACCAAAATAATTTGATTGGATATAATATAGTTCTATCATGGTCAACGATATTTCTAAATCTATGTCTAGCTGGGTCAAATAGCTTAGACGACTTTTAATTAATGTATACATATCGAAAATTAATAGGAATGTATCAACATATGATTAAATACAATAATTATCTAAGTGAGGTCACTTGTATAACCATGCTTAGAAATTAACGAACATAATATATATCTTAATTTATAATAACAGAATTAAAGGACTTGTACAATATATTATAATCTAATAACTTACTTATACAGAATCATTGCATAAGTATATACAAAGGTTAAGATATTTTAACAATGAAAAAGAGTAGTTCCGATATTCGCTTATGCATGTCCATTGCATAAAGTAAATGCAAAGATAGGATACTTGCCTGAGCTGCTACTTACAATTACGCAACTTAGTTTTATCTTTTATATCGAGACCTATCATTAATAAGATCATGCTATTGATTAGAAATACATATCATAACACATAGTACTGCTATTTGCAGTCAGCACATAACCTAATCACATTATCACATATGTTTAACAGTCATTGGTTCACAAACATACACACGTATCTAGTTCAACTATCTAAGTCCAGATCAATTTCTGAAATATTTCGGTGTACCAATGGCTTTATCGGACAATTATCGAATCTAAAACTCTAGTCTGTATTTTAATTGATGTAAATATCAGTCATATTATTTTTAAACGACTTATAATAATTTTTAATTAATTATTATAATTTATCATGAATTTTCAAACACCGAAATTATTATTAAATTATTTAAATATTAATTAATTCTATTATCATTAATATTTAATTAATATTAAATTATTAATAAAACCATTACCAAAATATTAAAGTTATTTATAATAACTTAAAATACTTTTAAAGTATTAATATTACCCTTAAAAGATTTTTAAAACAATTAAAATTATTTTTAAATAATTATTATTAATATTTAAATATTAATGTATTATACATCAAAATATTAAAAGTCATTTATTATAACTTTAAAATATTTTGAAACCATTTATATCCTTTTTAAATGATTTTTAAATCAATAAAACCATTTTTAAACTATTTATTAATATAATTATTAAATAAAACTAATATCATTAATATTAAATTATTAATAAAATTTACCTTTAAATATTAAAAGTTATATTGTATAACTTAAAATATTTTTAAACTATTTATTCTCATTTAAAATGATTTTTATAATATTAAAATCATTTTTAATCAATCTTATTTAATATAATTATTAAATAAATCTAATATCATTAATATTAAATAATTAATAAAATTTGCCTTAAAATATTAAAAATTATGTTTTATAACTTAAAATATTTTTAAACTATTTATTCTCATTTAAAATGATTTTTATAATATTAAAATCATTTTTAATCAATCTTATTTAATATAATTATTAAATAAATCTAATATCATTAATATTAAATAATTAATAAAATTTGTCTTAAAATATTAAAATTTATGTTTTATAACTTAAAATATTTTTAAACTATTTATTCTCATTTAAAATAATTTTTATAATATTAAAATCATTTTTAATCAATCTTATTTAATATAATTATTAAATAATTCTAATATCATTAATATTAAATAATTAATGAAATTTTTATTAAAATATTAAAAATTATTTTTTATAACTTAAAACATTTTTAAACTATTTATTCTCATTTAAAATGATTTTCATAATATTAAAATCATTTTTAATCAATCTTCTTTAATATAATTATTAAATAAATCTAATATCATTAATATTAAATAATTAATTAAATTTGCCTTAAAATATTAAAAATTATGTTTTATAATCTAAAATATTTTTAAATACTTTATTATCATTTAAAATGATTTTTAATATAATCAAATCATTTTTAATCAATTTATTTAATACATTTATTAAATAAATTAAATACCAATAATATCCAAATAAATATTAATATTTATGAAAAATATGCCAAATTATTAAAAATTAATTTTTATAACTTAAAATAATTTTTAAAACTAATTTTGAAATTTTTAGAAATTATTTTCTATTTTTAATGAATTTTCGGAAATTAGAAAACTAAAAATATTAAAACCGTCGCTATAGGCTATAGCGACACTTTCTATTGTTTTAGGTGTTCTTGGCTGAAGAACACTGACAAGTCATTGTTCAACATGCCAAGTTTGACCACTTATAATGTCCAATTGCAAGTGTTTCTGGGCTAGCTTGAGCATTATCTTGTAGTAGATATGTAGTACTACAAGTATCAATCAGTATTAGAGTTATAACTTAACAATATAGCCATATCTTTCCATTCAAAGTTGCTGTCAGACACCATCTGGGTTTTCTGGGTAACCCAGAAACCAATACAGTGTCATGGTGCTACTTTCAAGTTCGCTTAATCAGGTGTTCTGGTCATCCAATATGTATGTTCTTGGTCTAAACAGGTAGTCCATATGACAAATAACAACTAAATAACATGATCTCAGTCCAACAATAATTCAATCACCAGATTTAATCTGGTCAAACCTTGTCAGAGGACTCGTGTTAACAGTTTCTGGAAATTCCAGAAACTTCATTCGTGACTGAATGGACTAGTTTGACTATCCACTCTGCTCGATCAGCTGATTATTTAAACGATCTAAAGCCATGGATCTAGAGTACATATAATAGGCCACAACATGTATATAACAACAAAATCAAATCTCTTAAAACCTGATAGATCCGGGCCTTAGAAGATCATGTCAGACACTGTTTAAGGATTTCTGGGTTACCCAAAAATCACCCAGTCATGCCCGGTCAACGGGTTTTCACCATGAATAACATGAAATCTAGACATGGAATGGCTATGATTCCACTTCCATATTATAGTCCTCATGTCAGACTACAGATCCAAAACATAAAATAACAAAAATCATGAACAAGCAGAGATCTAAGGCCACTGACATATGGTTGTCAAACAACATATAAAAATTTTCCAAATTTTGAAAAACATCAATTTTGAGCTTTTAGATGTTATGGATCTAACAACTACCAACCCAGATCATTGATTAACACCTTATACAACATGATTAATCATAAAAACATGACTTCTAACACATCAAGCAAGATCAGATTCTAGGTTAAGAGTTTTATACCTTTCTTTGCTTAATCTTGATTCTAAGCTTTCTGATTTAGTATGGAAGTGGTAGGGTTTGTTTCTGGGACTGATATGCTATACAAATTCGTGGGTTTGGAGAGAGAGAGAGAGACTTTGTGGAGTGTAAGGGCACAAGTGGACTAAATAAATGAATTTTTCTCTCTCTCAATCTATATATATAACATGAAACAATGCAATTTGCTGAGATATAAGGCTAATGGTTGGAGATTTAAGTCACACGGAGTACATAGAGTGGTTGAGCTACTAAAGTTTTGGCAAGTTTGGCAAGTTATCTTAATAAAATATGTACAAGGGTAGTTTGGTCATTAGGCTTGCAAATTTATTGACATTTGTAGACACTCAAAATTTTCTTTTCCTGTTACTAACTATGCAGGAGGGCAAAAGCATCTTTTTCACACTCCAGAGATAACCCTGGAGATAACCCCGGGAAGTCAAGCCAACCTCAGAGATGACCCTGAGGACATTCAGAGTCAACAACATGACAACCTCAGAGAACCCTGAGAAAAGATTGCTACAACTGTGCGAAAACCGGAGATAACCCCGGGAGGGGCAAAATGGTCATTTTGCTAACTCAACTTCAACTCACATCAAATACACTCATGTCAACTCAAATTACTTCAATAGAAGTCCCACAAGAACCATATCTTAACTTCCGACCGCAAACTACGCAAAACGACTCAACGGACTACCTGACGGAAACCTGAAAATGCCATTTCGGTCATGGACCCATCTTCCTGGAATCAAAAAAGGGCAAATCATATGTCATTGTGTAGCTCTCGGAAAGAGCTTTCCGGAATGATATGTCACGCTTCCATCGGACTCCCAGATTGAAAGTTATGAGCGACCGAGCGAACAGGGTGTTGTCCGAGTGTACGTACTTCGACACGGTGGGACCCACACTGCCCGGGACACCTCGGGCAGCAACAGGTACACCTGCGGCCCAGCAGCAGGTACACCTGCGGCTACATCCTCTATAAATAGAGAGCTTGGGGTGGCCATTTTGCAAGAGAAAACGGTGAGGAAGCCCTGCCCAATTTGCTCTACACTCATCCCATAAAGTGTACTTTTCCCTTTTAAACACCTGTGAGCTCATATATAGCCTCTTTTGTATCCACAAAAGCCAGTGTTTACCCACTCTAAAGATATAGAAGCCTTTTTTAGCAGTCAGCTGTAAGTTTTCTCACACAATTTAGAGTCTTTCTCTTCATCTTTGCACACACCCTTCTACACGTTGAGAGTCGTGTTGCTTGCTTTTGCCCGGGCTTCGGTTCGTGGTTTCATTCTAGTCTTGTATATATATATATATATATATATATATATATATATATATATATATATATATATATATATATATATATATATATTGACTAACATTATCGAGTTATGCCTCGATTGAGCCTAGACTTCGGTTTGGAGCGTTTATTTGCTTTCCTATATATATATATATTTATATATGAACTGCGTGTCGAACTCTGTTCGATGAGCCTAGACATCGGTCTGGAGCTTTTACTACTTTAATATATATATATATATATATATATATATATATATATATATATTAACTATGTGTCGAACTCTGTTCGATGAGCCTAGATATATATATATTCGTCCCACCTGGAGTTTCCTCCGTGGTGGTTGATCGCTTTTACAGCTTTATTTACATTCCGTCCCGCCTGGAGTTCCCTCCGTGGCGGTTAACCGTCTTTATAGTTTTATTTACGTTTTCGTCCCGCCTGGAGTTTCCTCCGTGGCGGTGGATAGCTTTTACAGCTTTATTTACATTTTTGATCCCCCA
Organism: Panax notoginseng; assembly: GCA_016801055.1. Taxonomy (NCBI): domain Eukaryota; kingdom Viridiplantae; phylum Streptophyta; class Magnoliopsida; order Apiales; family Araliaceae; genus Panax; species Panax notoginseng. The sequence goes on from CM029018.1 coordinate 61,153,525, forward strand.
TGGAGGTGCTTCATGGTTGGTGATCATGTCTGTATATATATATTTATAGCTTTTATATATATACATGCTTACTGCTTTCATATAAATTGCAGTATTCTGTGCGCCTAGGAATCATATGATCGCATATTCATCCCATTGGATCTAGATTTGGTTCCCGTGATAGACATTTTTAGCTGTAAGCAGCTTGTAAATTATTCTGCGGTGTCTGAATTTCCTCAGATGGTTTTCATACCCACGAGGAAGTCGGCATTATTTTATACATTATTTTCGTACGGATGCCTCGCATCTGTCAAATAAAATCAATCAAGCCGAGCACTTAATAAAATGGGAGTGTAAAAGGTCTCAATTACTATTGAGCATCAGGGTTTGAAAAACCTCTTTTATAAAACATCACTGCCATATCTTGATTAAAATTGAATTTTTACATAAAATTCAAACCCTAGGTATATAGGTACGAACGAGGCCTCGCACTACTTCTAAATAACAGCACATTGACCCACACACACACATTCAGATAATAATTTCTTGAAAAGAGGCGGTCACCGTGGTAACACGGATATCGGGGGGTGCCTAACACCTTTCCTCCGTATAACCAAGTCCCCGGACCCTAATGAATCTCGGTTTCACCAACCCGTTTAGTAGTGTCACATCACTTGGTCAATGTGCAAACCTTTTCTCGGTTGTGTTGGTACAACCATTTAAAAAATCAACTGGCGACTCTTAACAGTCCATCGTCGACATTATACATGTCAGACCTTTTTCACTTATTTTTTCAAATAAATCTCACCTAAAATGAGAACACCAAAGAACAAATAACGGAAAGGGACAATTAAAACTCCCGACGTCGACAACATTTATGGTAACTTGTCCCAACCCTTAGGGTTTAACCCTAAAGTTTTATAATTTGGTTTTCTAGGATTTTCCATTTAGGGCTAAATTAGAAATTAGGTTTCCTAAATTACCAATTTAGGGTTTCTTAATTAGTTTAGGTTTTCTAATAATATAAAACATGAAAATTAGGTTTAGGTTTTACTAATTATAATTAAGATTGCTAATTTAGCAATTAGGGCTCCAATTTGAAAATTAGGGTTCCAAATATAGAAATTAGGGTTTATAAATATTAATTAGAGTTTTCAAAAATTAGGGTTTCCCTAATTAAGATTAATATCTATAACTCCGGTCGTTAATCAGATTATTACGATTACATAACAATCTTGTACTTGAATTTGAGTTTCAAATTAGGGTTTAGCACAGTAATATAAGATTTGTTTTCTACTGTCACACTATAATTGACTAATTATCCGTCTACACACATACAGTATACATTTATAGCACTGAAAGATAATTAATATTATATTATTATTTTCCTTCCTTAGCCAATATTCAGAATTAGGGTTTGGATTCCAAATCTGATTTATCTTACATATATAGTATTATTAATTAAGTTAGAATAATTAACTTAACTAATCTGAAAAAATTCACATAATAAAATAGTTATTATAATAATTCTAATAATCATTTCGTATATTATTTAAATAATATATAATCATATTTTCATGGAAAATAATTAATAAAAATATTTCTACTATAAAATTAATTATTATTAGAATATACTTTATAATGATCAATAATTCTAAAATAAAATTATTTGTAATTATTCATGTAATAAATAAATTTTTATTTATCACATATTTACATATACCTTACCTTGCACATATTCCCACCTTTAAAATAAAAAAAAAATATTATACGCAAAATTTCTTATTTATTTATATAGAAAATATCAGGTTATTACAGTAATAAACTGTAAGTATAGTATCGTTCCCACAAGGAATTATTCAATAAAAAAGTACCAAATACTAAATCGTAACCAAATTAATTTTATCTAAACAAATGATTTAGGATTGTGAATTAAAATAATTAATAAAACTACTATTAAATACTACTAGATTAAAATCAGGTTATAGAGAATTAAGATCACAATTACACTTATTGCTTCACTTTTATCAACACACTTCTTATTAATTATGCTCACTATTTTGGACTATTAATCAAGAACTCATCATTATTTATAACCACCTTCTGATGCATTACAAACAAGTCAATCCAAATACACAGCTGATAGAAGTATTAACAGCCTAATTAATTAATTCACTATATTCCTATATAAATTACAATTAAAAAGGATTAAAGCACATGTTTCCTTCAACAAATTTCACAAATCGTGAATTCCATCATCATTCAGAAAACACAATCACATGCTATTATGATCATATCTAAATCTATACTTCATCTCCCAAATCCATATAAATTATCATGATAATTTTTGATTATGCAATTAAGTAATTATGCACAAATAATAATAAACAATCCCTAGAATAGATCACAATAATTAATAAAGAATGATAATAAAACAAGCTACGCAAAAAGATTCGTTGCAATCTTAAACAAGAATTTAGTTCATTGTTATTGAATTAAAATATAGAATCCACAATTGAATAATTATTAAAAGACAAAAATAGAAGTAGAGGAAAGAATGAAATCTGTTGTCTTAAAATCTGATGCTCCCCTCTTGCTCCTGCACTTGATCTTCAATGATTCTCAAGTTGCTTAAATCTCTAACAATCCAATATAAACTAGGGTTATGTTCTAATCTAATGGAGTGTTTTATCTAATCTATCTATCTAATCCATCTCCTATTTTATGCCACACATAATGTATTTATAGGTTACAAGTCAATTCCCTTAACCAAATCCTAATCAGAGTAGAAATAATCCTTCTTTCCTTTGCAATCCACAAACCCATCCAACACTTTCTGCTGAAAAGCCCCCCATCACTCTAGATAGCACCCCGAAGCTATAAACCAGATTGTAGAAAATTTCATCCTCTTCGATTTGACAGGTGGCTCGTTCCGTAACTCCTACCGGATCTCAAGTTATGACCATTTTATCAAAAGATGTCCAAAAAGGAATCCAACTCTAACTAGTTGTACTTTGACACACTATTTGGAGACCCAAACTGATGAGTGAGTTTTATACACATGAATTGGATACATTCGGGCTTAATTTATTGTTGTTCTCAAGTCTTTTAGGATGTTTTTATGTGTTTGTGTCTATTCATGCATGTTTTATATTGTTTTGTAGGAATTGAGGCAAAAGTTACATGGATCGACGTTCGGGGTGGCTAGATGCGCGTTTTCGGCTTGCCATTTACACAGCAGTCACTTCAGAGCCAATTTTACTATAGCTCCTGACCTTATTTCGAAAAACTTAAAGAATAAAAGTTGTAGATCTACTTCTCCTCTTTCCGGAACATCTTGAATCATCAAAATCGGAGTTCGTATGAAGAAGTTATGGCTATTTTCCCAAAAGACGTCGGAGCAGAAAATGTCAGAAAATATTCTAGCGCCGGGGCGCCCATTTGTAGTTCATTTCCAGCGCCGGGGCGCTTGGAGGCAGTGTCTCGGCGCCGTGCCCAGCGCTGGGGCGCTCGGGTAGAAGTTTGGTGCGGCCTGGACGCGTTTTGGGCGAATTTTGACACCTTTTTGACTCCAAATTGGATTGGGTTTGTTCCTAAACTCAAAATTGGACTTGTAACCTATAAATACATGATGTAAGGCATAAAATAAAGGGAGATTACATAGATTAGACTAGATAAAACACTCCATTAGATTAGAATCTAAACCCTAGTTCTTAATTAGCCATTAGAGATTGAAGCAACTTGGAGATCATTAAAGATCAAGAGCAGGAGCAAGAGGGGAGCATCAGATTTGCTGACAACAGATTCTATTCTCTTCTCTTATCATACTTTTATCTTTTAATGTCTATTCAATTGTGGATTCTTAGTTTTAATTCATTAATTATGAACTAACTCTTTTATTGAGATTTCAATTGAACTTTTTATGGCTATGAATTAGTTATTCATTATATTCTAATTATTTATGTTAAAGTGAGTTGTTTATCTTGCTTTAAGCTTATTGATTAATTATCTGATCAATAATTACCTTGTTACTCTAGAAGGAATTGGGAAAGGAATTCTAGGGTTAGAACTGGGCATGATGACATGTGACTTAGTTATTTGCACAGTGAATAATTAGGTTTGTGAATAGAATGGAAATATCTCTTCCCCATATGTAACGCATAAGGAATTGGATTTGTAACGAGTTTAATTCAATTGTTTTGCATAGGAATATAGCAAGATTAATCTGGATTAAATAGAAGGCAATTGATCACTTGGAAAAGGACTTTTGGCATTTGAGAATTCCTGTTAACAATTCAGAAGACATAATAATTGGGATAATTGGATAATTGATTTATAGTTCATAATTGGGGATATTGAAGTCTTAATCTTTATTTATCTGAATTTAGTCATAAAGCAATTTAGTTTAATTAGATAATTTAGTTTTCTTAATTAGAAAAATCACAATTTGTCGTTGTTTAAATAAAATTAGTTTGGTTAAGAATTAGTACTTGGTGATTTTTATTAAATAATTCCTCGTGGGAACGATACTCTACTTTCACTTTATTACTTGTTGACCGTGTATACTTGCACGTATTCATTGATTGCGAAATCGACCAACAAGTTTTTGGCGCCGTTGCCGGGGAATTAGTTTAATAATTATTTACCAATATTAATTTCAATCAAATTAGTCTTAATTTAAACATTTTTTTTTATTCTCTTCCTATATTTCTCTCTTTTCAGGTACCATGGATGAGTTTGAGTATCAATGGCCATACACGTTCTTGGCTCAACCAAGGGAAACAGGGATTGATGGACTTAATACATCTTCTATAGAGGCAACTTCGAAGACGTTGGAGGTTTGCGCAGCCATACGGAGTCGAAGGATGATAGTTACTTGTGATTATTGTGCTGGAAATCATATGAGTCATCAATGCGCCATCAGTTTCGAGTCGGTACAGTACGGTGGTGATTACCCCAATAATTATGTCTATCCCAACAACTATCATCAGGATTGGGGGTATCACCCGAATTTTTCATGGAGTAACAATCAAGCTCAAGCACCTAGACAACAAAACGCATCCGGATTTCAAAATCAGACTCAACAACAACCAGAAAGGAAACCAGGTTGGGAGGAAGCCTTGGAAAAATTCATTAGAGCTTCTGACAAAAGGAACGAGGAACAAGACAAAAAAATGAACCAAATAGAGCTGAATTTGCAAAGCCAAGGGGCGTCGATCAAGAATCTGGAAAATCAATTGGGGCAGATAGCACAGGCGTTGAACAACCGTCCTCAATACACTTGGCTCTATGACATGGATGACGAGACTGATGATGCGCCCGAACCAAATCTGCAATCGGATGTGCCAACCTATATAGATGTTGAAAGAGAGGAAAGACTTGGAGACCAACAAAAGGAGATCGGCAAAGATCTAACTTTGAGTACCAACGAAGATGAACCGATTTCATTAGTGTCCCATGTACCTTCTCCACTAAAGTTCAAGAATCCGAGCAATTTTGCAAAACCATGCCCAATTGGCAGTCATGTCGTCGGCAAAGCTCTTTGTGACATAAGAGCTAGTACAGTTGTGGAGTCATGGTGGGATGAAAAGGAGAAGATAGAGGAAGACTCCATTATGTTTATTAAGCTTCAATGCCCCAATCTAATCATAGACATAATGGAGAAAACACCTAGTTGTTGGACGTTCTTAATAGGGAACCTATCTACAAAGAGCATGCTAGGTGACTTCAATTCAAGGGTTTTTGTGAATGGGAACCTCCCAAAAGAGACATTGCTTCTGATGGATGGAGGGTTCCTCAATTTTCGTAGGGGAATTGGATAGAGAATTGAAGAAGTCAGGCTGAGACTATAAAACAAGCGCTTATTGGGAGGCAACCCAAGTTTAATTTTTATTTTTAGTTTTTATTTAATTTTATATTAGTAGTTTTGAATTTTCATTTATTTAGGATTTAATAAAAGTGCTTATATCATGGTTTTACAGGTTATTCAAGTCAAATTCAAGTGTGCTGCCCAATTTGTTCCATGTGCTTAGCCTATTCTCCAAACTTAGCGGACAAGGAGGAAGATTGCTATATTTTCAGGAAAGTCCTCTGCTTTAATTTTTTCTATTGTAGCCATTGAGGACAATGTCTAGTTTAAGTTTGGGGGCATTTTAGTGTCGTATTGCATATAGTTAGTTATTTACATTGTAGTTCGTTATATTTTCGGGTTATTTATATTTAGTTTTTGCATTCAGTTTTTTGTTAAAAAAAAAAAAATTTAAAAATCGCAAAAATAGTAGTTAGTTTACTATGTTTGTTGCAGTTAGTTTATATTTGCATGATTCCAACTGTTAGATAGTAAAAGTCTATTTTGGCCAATGATGAGACTGGAGTTGAGTAGACAAGTATAGTATTGACTGTTAAGACTTTGATGTGATTTCTTGTCATGATTTGAATCTTTACCTGTTTGAAACTGGTATAATTAAGGTTAGCACGTTAATAACAGCTATGTTAACTGATTAAGTTTAAATTGATACATAATGAATTTCTTAAGGATAATACTAATGTGAAGGAATGAAAGACATGAATAGGTGGAGATGGCTGAATTTAGACAAAAACTTAAGTTTGGGGGAAAATTTGGGATATATAAGCTTCGCTAAAAAAAAAAAAGAAAGAAAAAAAAAATTACCGTGGCTAGTTTTGTTTCGGGGCCTTTGTTACTTGAGTAAGTACGCCCGAAGGGGTATCTTAAAACCTAGCGCCCTAAGGTCTTATATGGTCTGGGAGTCGTTGGTCGAAAGCTCGCTAAGGGGTGACACTGTTAGCCTAATGGAATGAGACATTGCACAGTCATGGTTAAAAAAAAAAAGAAAGTAAAAAGTAAAAAAAAAAAACAATAAAACGGGAAAAGAGCAAAAAGCCCCCGTAATGAAAAGTAAAGCATAAGTATCCCGGATTGGACTCTTGAACTTGGTGGATGTTTAACTTTAGTTGGATCTAGCTTGTTCGTGAATTTTGTGAGTTTTCACTGTATGATGCCTTTAAAGAGACCTATTATGTGTTAAATTTGATTTTATATTAGTTAACATTATTTTGGAGCACACACGCACTATATCAGTGATAACAGTCTAAGATTTGATGAGTGATTGGGAAATTACTGATTTGTTTTAATATGATGTATTATCATGTTTACTTGATTTCTCTAAGGCCGGTTGAATAGACTTGTTTCTGTCTTTACTGTTGGATTCGTAGGCATATAGATTAGTTTCATTACACTGCATTGCATAACATTTTTGTGTTTTTGCTTGAGGACAAGCAAATGTTTAAGTTTGGGGGTATTTGATGAGTGAGTTTTATACACATGAATTGGATACATTCGGGCTTAATTTATTGTTGTTCTCAAGTCTTTTAGGATGTTTTTATGTGTTTGTGTCTATTCATGCATGTTTTATATTGTTTTGTAGGAATTGAGGCAAAAGTTACATGGATCGACGTTCGAGGTGGCTAGATGCGCGTTTTCGGCTTGCCATTTACACAGCAGTCACTTCAGAGCCAATTTTACTATAGCTCCTGACCTTATTTCGAAAAACTTAAAGAATGAAAGTTGTAGATCTACTTCTCCTCTTTCCGGAACATCTTGAATCATCAAAATCGGAGTTCGTATGAAGAAGTTATGGCTATTTTCCCAAAGGACGTCGGAGCAGAAAATGTCAGAAAATATTCTAGCGTCGGGGCGCCCATTTGTAGTTCATTTCCAGCGCCGGGGCGCTTGGAGGCAGTGTCTCGGCGCCGTGCCCAGCGCTGGGGCGCTCGGGTAGAAGTTTGGTGCGGCCTGGACGCGTTTTGGGCGAATTTTGACACCTTTTTGACTCCAAATTGGATTGGGTTTGTTCCTAAACTCAAAATTGGACTTGTAACCTATAAATACATGATGTAAGGCATAAAATAAAGGGAGATTACATAGATTAGACTAGATAAAACACTCCATTAGATTAGAATCTAAACCCTAGTTCTTAATTAGCCATTAGAGATTGAAGCAACTTGGAGATCATTGAAGATCAAGAGCAGGAGCAAGAGGGGAGCATCAGATTTGCTGACAACAGATTCTATTCTCTTCTCTTATCATACTTTTATCTTTTAATGTCTATTCAATTGTGGATTCTTAGTTTTAATTCATTAATTATGAACTAACTCTTTTATTGAGATTTCAATTGAACTTTTTATGGCTATGAATTAGTTATTCATTATATTCCAATTATTTATGTTAAAGTGAGTTGTTTATCTTGCTTTGAGCTTATTGATTAATTATCTGATCAATAATTACCTTGTTACTCTAGAAGGAATTGGGAAAGGAATTCTAGGGTTAGAACTGGGCATGATGACATGTGACTTAGTTATTTGCACAGTGAATAATTAGGTTTGTGAATAGAATGGAAATATCTCTTCACCATATGTAACGCATAAGGAATTGGATTTGTAACGAGTTTAATTCAATTGTTTTGCATAGGAATATAGCAAGATTAATCTGGATTAAATAGAAGGCAATTGATCACTTGGAAAAGGACTTTTGGCATTTGAGAATTCCTGTTAACAATTCAGAAGACATAATAATTGGGATAATTGGATAATTGATTTATAGTTCATAATTGGGGATATTGAAGTCTTAATCTTTATTTATCTGAATTTAGTCATAAAGCAATTTAGTTTAATTAGATAATTTAGTTTTCTTAATTAGAAAAATCACAATTTGTCGTTGTTTAAATAAAATTAGTTTGGTTAAGAATTAGTACTTGGTGATTTTTATTAAATAATTCCTCGTGGGAACGATACTCTACTTTCACTTTATTACTTGTTGACCGTGTATACTTGCACGTATTCATTGATTGCGAAATCGACCAACACAAACGAACTTGGATTTTTGACCTCCATACATGAAAATCTTGAGACGTCCTCTACAACATCTTTAAGACCATTTTCATATTTTTGAAACTCAAACACATTCCAAACCTTAATTGAAGCTACGACGATCACCTTGCCTAAAAGCTGAAAATTGCAAATTTTCTCCAACTTGATTACAATGCAACCTAAAAGCTCCAATTTAGCTAAAATGCAACTAAATGGCTTACAACTTCATATCCTACAAAAAACACAAAAGAACATAAACAGGAACATAAAATACTTGAAAACTCACAAATCATCAAGTCAAAAGTACTCAAATTGTAAGTATAACACTCACTTATCAAAAAACATAAACTAAGCTAAGAAATGTAAAGTTCGGGTTTTGGAGTTTATACCTTCTTGCTAGAGGTTGATGGTGGGCTATTCTTCCTTCTTATATGGACTTGCTAGCTCTCCCATCCTAGCCTTCTTCCAGTTGTGGGTCTCCCTGTGACGCCCCTAAATTCGGGTATCTTCCAACCCGACAGATGGTGCTCCACGATACTACAATCCATACAATCATTCCATTGAGATAACAACAAAATGAGTGTAATTACTAACTTTGTACTACATTTGTAATAAATCATTTCCCATGTTCATAAACCGAATAAATTCATTGTTCTTCATAAGTATATTACAACCAAATACACTAATCTATTACAGGACGATTAATTGTCCGTCTTAGCCTTGCCCTTATCTCTCTTAGAACTCTCAGTTCGTTTGGCTTTAGCTGCAAACATATGGTTCAAGCAAGAATGAGCATAACTAGCTCAGCAAGTCTTAACAAAGAATCATATGAATATCACATTAACAATTACATGCTTTATTTCCATAACTGAACAATTAACTATAAAGCACTATGAAATATTTGACTAGTACTTCTCATGTCATAACAACAATTCCAAAGTATATATAATAGTTTAGGAATTATGAACCGGTCAATAGACCATGAACATACTCTTTTCATTTTCATACTTGAAAAGGATATCCGGCACTAAGGCCATCCACCCGTCTTTACTTACAAGCACTTCTAGGTGATCAGCCTATTGTACTCTATGTTGATCAACACTTTTACGTTAAAAGTATTTACATTCAACATTTGGCAACCTCACGTGCCCATCGAATAATCGATGAAAAATACTTTGTTTGTATATAGACAAACTTACCTTCTCATCCGTACCAAATACTTGGCATAGGATAGCGTTAACAGTTCTATATCGAAAGACTTGTAAACAAATCAATCAATTCTTCAATACTTATCTAGCCAAGTTAAAACAGGCATCGACTCTTTCTTTAAAACCATTCATGCATTGTATAACATGCATCATGTAAAACTTGGCTAACACGAAGGTTAGACAAGCGTTAAGAAAGACATGCCTTCAAGCGTCTTTGAATAAACAATTCAATAATTCTCAGTCTTTACAGGATCTACATAATATATTCATATAGCACACTGTAATTAGTTATCAAACAAACTAACTTTATGGTTCTAACCAACTTCTTTCTCTTCTATGTCTTATCCGAATTAACTTTGTTATTAAAGTCGATTCGACTTTTTATACTTTGTTACGACTCGTTAACGTTCTTACCGACATTCGATCATCATTGGTGAACTACCAATGTTGAACCTCATTTACGGTTTACTTATTACGTTCTCGCGTTCTTCGTTTAATTTCTATTAAACCTTACTAAATCTTATTACATTATCACATTATAAGTGATCTAAGTTCAGTCTTATTATGTACATTAAGTACCTTCAATGTCTTACCTTAGGAATATGTCGACGTCGGGATTTTTAATTGTCTCTTTCCGTTACTTGTTCTTTGGTGTTCTCATTTTAGGTGAGATTTGTTTGAAAAAACAAGTAAAAAAGGTCCAACATGTATAATGTCGACGATGCACTGTTAAGAGTCGCTAGTTGGTTTTTTAAATGGTTGTACCAACACAACCGAGAAAAGGTTTGCACATTGACCCAATGATATGACACTGCTAAACGAGTCGGTGAAACCGAGATTCATTAGGGTTCGGGGACTTACTTATGCGGAGGGAAGGTGTTAGGCACCCCCCGACATCCGTGTTACCACGGTGACCGCCTCTTTTCAAGAAACTATCATTTGAATATGTATGTGTATGGGTCAATGTGCTGTTATTTGGAAGTAGTGCGAGGCCTCATTCGCACCTATATACACAGGGTTTGAATTTATGTAAAAATTCAATTTTAAGCAAGATATGGCAGTGATGTTTTATAAAAGAGGTTTTTTCAAACCCTGATGCTCAATAGTAATTGAGACCTTTTACACTCCCATTTTATTAAGTGTTCGACTTGATTGATTTTATTTTACAGATGCGAGGCATCCGTATGAAAATAATGTACATAATAATGCTGACTTCCTCGTGGGTATGAGAACCATCTGAAGAAATTTAGACACCGCAGAATAATTTACAAGCTGCTCACAGCTGAAAACGTCCATCATGGGAACCGAATCTAGATCCAATACGTTGAATATGTGATCACATGATTCCTAGACGCACATGATACCGCAATTTGTATGGAAGCAGTAAGAAGGTATATATATAAAAGCTGTAAATATATATATACAGACATGATCGCCAACCACGAAGCACCTCCATGGGGGATCAGAAATGTAAATAAAGCTGTAAAAGCTATTAACCACCACCGAGGGAACTCCAGGCGTGACAAAACGTAAATAAAGATGTACAAAGCGATCAACTGCCACGAAGTAAATTTCAGGCAGGACGAAACGTAAAGAAAGCTGTAAAAAGCGATCAACCACCACGAAGTGAACTCCAGGCGGGATGAATATATATATATATATATATATATATATATATATATATATATATATATATATATATATAACCGAATAAACGCACCAGATGTAAAATCCAGGCTCATCGAATAGAGTCCAACACACAGTTAATATATATATATATATATTTATATATATATATATTATATATATATATATATATATATATACAAACTAAAATAAAACCACGGACCGAAGTCCGGGCAAACGCACGTAGCACGACTCTCAACGTGAAGAAGTGTGTGTGCAAAGATGAAGAGAAAGACTTTAAAGTGTGTGAGAAGGCTTACAGTTGGCTGCCAAAGAAGACTTCTATATCTTTAAAGTGGGTAAACACTGACTTTTATAGGTACAAAAGTAGTTATATATGAGCTCACAGATGTTTAAAATGAGAAAGTACACTGTATGGGGTGAGTGCAGAGCAAATTGGGCAGCGCTTCCTCGCCATTTTTTCTTGCAAAATGGCCACCCCAAGCCCTCTATTTATAGAGGGTGGAGCCGTAGGTACCTGCGGCTCAGCCGCAGGTGTACCAGAGTCAACCTGGGTAGGCTCGGGTTTCTCGGGTCGGGTCGTCTCGTAGTACGTGCACTCGGGCACTGTAATGTCCACTCGAACTTTTAGAAATGCAATCCGGGCATCCGATTGAGGTATACAGGACCTATTTCGGACCGCCGTTGTCGAGAGTTGTACAATGGCATGGGATTAGAGTTTGTACGAAGTCATTGAAGATGGGAAGATGCCCTCCGGTCTTCAAGCTTCAAATTCCATCCGTTACGCCGCACAATATTCACTCGGGATTTGTTATCCTTGATTCTTGTGGGACATCGTTGCGTAGAGATGTGTGTATAAAATGTTGAGATGACGTGGCGTGGCATCGTGTTGGCGAGATGACAATGTTTTCCCTCACCGGTGTTATCGCCGGTTTGGGCTGATAAAGCAGACGTTGTTCAAGGCTTCGTAGAGATTGGACTGCTACAATTGTTGAAGGTCCTCAATGTCATCTTTGAGGTGTACCTGTCCTCCCGGTGTTATCTTCGGGTTAGTACGGAGTACCTCGTTGTGAGCACTGAGATTGAAGTTGGTTGCATTTGAAACAAGCATTTCCGGGGTTATCACCGAAACTGCATTCCTTGGGGTTATCACCAAGGTTAGTGGCTATTTCCATGATTGGGACTGAGACTGGATACCTCGGGGTTATCTTTGAGATTAATTGGTCTTCTCCGATATGTGTTTCGGTATTGGATCTGCACGCCTCGGAGTTATATCCAAGGTTAGATTTGTTACTCCCAGAGTGTTTCGGGGTTGATGCTGAACTTTCGATAGTATCCGGAATTGATATGGATTGTCTTTCAGGGTTCCCTCTTAAAAGACGAATCTGTCCTCCTGCAATGTTAGTGACAGTAGTACAGAAAATTTCGAGTGTCTACAGATGCCTCTCTTTATCATACTCATGCAAGGCAATGCATGGGTAGGATAAAGAATCCTAGACACTTGAAATGCAACAAGACAAACTTGGTACTATATGTAGCAATACGATGTAAATGTATGATGCATGTGTACGGGGTTGTAGCCCATCATGCTGGGGATGATTGTTGGCTCCCTGTTGCTTCAATTGGGGATTGGCAATGATGACCAGATTTGATGTGTAATCCGAATCTGTTAGGATGTTGATGTTGGGGTTATCACCAAACTCCAGGATTCTTGGTTACGACTTGATCCTAAAGAGGTACCTCTTATGTGTAAGAGATCTATGGGGATAAAGCTCGGTCTGTTTGAGGATGTGTATAACATATTCCATCATATACCCTCTTTGATAACATTGACCTTTCCTGATTGGTATCGCCAGGACATGTCAAGATTCTGTTGGATTTACTGCCAACAGCAAATGCTGTCAGGGATGCCTAACCTTCATTGACGTGTACTTCACCGGCATGTGAATCAACGGCTGAAAAACCATGTGGGATAGACTGTCAAGGTTGCTTGACCTTCGCTGACGTGCGAATCAACGACTGATACCTGTGGGTAGATTGGCAAGGTTGCTTGACCTTCGCTAACGTGTGAATCAATGGAACATTGCGTTGTGACCCCCACCGGGGATCCGCTGGGGGAATATGAGTAATTGAGCATGAAATCCTCGAATAGCTCGAGAGCCCCGATAGGTTTAATCGCTATTGGCTAAAATAATGTCAAGGCTGCTTGACCTTCGTTGATATATGTGTCAACGGCTTGAATGCACGTTTTAATCCCCTGTCGGGGCTTCATGTTGTAACCCCCGTCGGGGACTCACGTTGTAACCCCCGTCGGGGATCACGTTGATCTTTTAGGGTAATGACCCAGAGGTGGCGGCATTGGACCTGTACAAGGTATTTCCGGATATGATTTATAACAAATGAGATCATTGGCAGGGTATACCTCGTGTTCGGGTGACTACCAATGAGTGATGTACAGACTCAAAGTTCCATCTGAGAAGGCCAGGATTGTAGGCTGTTTTGCTCAATCGCGTACGTTTTTATTCTTGATTTGGCCTTTCTAGTCTGTGAGAACTCCTTTGCAACTCGAACTGGACCGAGCTGGAGGGGTGGGGCCCACATAAGGGTGCCGCAGGTACACCTGCTGCAGTCGCAGATGAGCCTGCGGCCAACTATGGATGATATAATCCAGCAGGTTGGTCTCATAAGTCATTTTCAACTTGATTCGCTAAGAGAAATCCGTGAGCCTCCTTCAGATCTGCTGAGTTCAGGCTATTTTCTATAAATTCTGTCACCGTACAAGTGTTCTGCACTATCCTGGTAACGTATGCATGTATTTTTTCCAGTTTTTATCCGTTGGATTTTTAGTTATCGCATGAAATGCATCTCAACACATAGTAGTGATTATGTATGCACAAATGACTTGCTAAAAAATATTCAACATAGTAAATGTTAGTATTAAACCATGCTGAATATAATGATGTGAAAATTTTTAACTTTCGAGACAGTCAAATTGGCACCTTTTTCTGCTATTTTTTGTCTTATTTGAGGTCCAATGAGAAAAAGGTAGAAAGGCAAAGTACTCCTGATATTAAGGTTAACCTTATGCATGGATGATTTTGATTTTTAATGCATATATTATGTTTATGACTTTGGGGCAGGTATGCTACTGAATTGCCACCTAGTCATGCCTATGTGCATGTGGATAGTCCTATTTTCAAAGGGGACTATGGCAAAAATTTCCAAAATATAGGCATTGGGTAGTCATGCATTTTAACTCTATTGTTTGTTAAAGTAAATGCATGCATGCATGTAGTCATAAAATGCATTCTAAAAAGCTCCAAGTAAGGAAATATCACACCCTTTCTGAGGTGATTTGGAGTCTTGTTGTCCAGATATTATGGATCCGAATCAGCTGAGTAGTTCCCGTAGGACCACTTCTGGTATACGGAGGAGGGCTTCTGAAGTACCTCGACCCCGTTCGTCCATGCAAACACATCCTGGAATTGGGTTAATAGCGTAACCTTGTCATTCCTTTGGTTTGGGGTAAGGTTTGAACCAATCTGGATTAACTTAGGGCTTTTTAAGGTTCCAAGATTGAAAGAAGTGGTTTGATCAAGGTTGGGTTTATGTTTGTCTTTGACCCATTCTTGAATTTCTGGAGGCACCTCAATGTCATCCTGTATTTCCATCAAGGCTGAATTCATCTCTACATCAAAGGTACAATCCTTGTGGAGAAGAGGCACCGTATCAGCAAGTACATGCACACCTAAATTCAGAGTCCTGAAACAAAATATGCTTTCACTTAGTATATGTGAAATGTGTTGATCATACACAGTGTTAGCATATACTGGCAAAATACACTGCTAATATTGTACAGAAAAGTAAGCAGTTATTATATCTACAGGGCAGAAAGAGTTTCTGCCCGCTTTACCCTTGACGACCAATGCAAGGAGTGCTGTTCCAATTGGCAAGGGCAAAGTTCGGGTGGACCGCAGTGATGGAGGGATTGTCATCATCCTCCCTGTCCCGAATGATGGCCATTATGTCTGGGTAATCATCGACTGGGGTGTATCTATTGGTATGTTCATCATGAATGATGATGCGTATGCCTGACATTATTCGAATGACGTCTTGCTTGATTCTTCGTTCCTCCTCTTTTACTGCGGGATTTAGAACAAAGACTTCTTTCTCCTTCACCTGTACTGACTTGGGAAATAATATAGCCATTACATTAACCGGCACCTTTACAGGAGGTTGTGCAGACTCAGAGTTTGAAGGCAAATATAAACGTCGTATGGTTGAAGCTAAAGGAATCTGCTGATGCTTATGAGGATTCCTGTGACTAGAACTGGCAGAATAGCCTAGTTCAGCTATTCCAGTTTACTTGGTTATTCGAATTGGGTACTTGATACCCTGGCAATCTTTACCCAGCCCTTGTCCCGGTTTATGACCCAACGACATCATTTCTTGAGTAGCCGACATTACCTCAGTAGAAATCTTGGGTTCGGGAAATGGCGTTGCAATAGCATGGTATTGGGTATTGCTTACTTCCAAGGCATGAAAATTGACCGGCTTAACATCTGCAATGGCATTGATGAATGGCATGTCACCGTGTTGAGGACACTCTGGTTCAGCGTTGACCGTGACCAGGCTATTATTGATAATGTATTTCAATTGCTGATGAAGGGTTGAGGGGACTGCCCCTGCCGTATGGATCCATGGTCGTCCCAAGAGCAGGTTGTATCCCGAATCTATCTTGAGTACATGGAAAGATACGCAGAATGTATGGGGACCAATTTCGATTGGCAGTTCAATTACTCCGACCGAATTTCGACGGGCTCCATCAAAAGCTTTGATGATAGTATGGCTACTCCGAATTCGGTTGAGATTGATATTCATCTTCACCAAGGTAGCGTATGGACAGATATTTAGAGATGAACCTCCATCTATCAAGACTCCAGCTAGCATGTATCCAGAGGACAAGACCGCAATGTGCAACAGTTTGCAATGACCGGTCCCCTCGGGTGGTATGTCATCATCAGTGAAGGATATCACATTGTTGTTGAAAATGTGATCAACCAAATGTTGAAATTTTTTCGTATCAACTGATGTTGGTAGATAGGCTTCTTCTAAAACCTTCAACAAGACCTTCTGGTGATTCTCGAAAGTTAGGACTAAGTCCAAAATTAATATCTGTTGTGGAGCTTCTTTTAAGCTTAAAACCACCGTGGCTTCGTTATGACCCATAGTGCGAAGAAATTTTTCAATCTTCTCCATGGGTATTTTCCCCTCTGATTTGATGGTAAACTTCATCACCTGTTGGGGAAGATACAGTGATTTTCCTTCAACACTGTAGCATTTGTATGCGAGGTGGATCCTTCACCTTCTCCATAATTCCACGGAACTTTGTGCAAGCTAATAATAGGATATTGTGCTCTGCACGACAAGCTGATTGGCTCGGGAGCGGCCACTTTCAAAGGATTGTTGCTTCCCTTGAGTTGAATTGTTGACATTGTGAGTAATCTGCTAGCCCCATCAGTTTCAGTGGATATGACTGCTACCACACTTTTCCACTTAGTAGGACCTGTATTCTCACTTGCATGTAACACAGTATCATCGTCCGCTAGGTGCAGGACACCACTGTCAATTATTTTTTGGATAAGGTGGCGGAGTGCCCAGCATTCTTCTGTGCTGTGACTGTGAGACTGGGAGTGATATTGACATACTCCATCAGAGTTGTACCGGCCTTAATGGGGGTTGATTGGAGGTAGAAGGGAACTGATCCTTCCTTCATTGATTAACATCTGAAGGATTTCCTCCATAGGTTGGCCTAAATAGGTGAATTCCCTCTTGTTGGCAAAATCATAGCGGGCTTTGGCATTTGCTCTCTTTGTCACTTTGTCTTCCAGCATTTCATTTTTTGAAAGTGATGAGGGAATATTCATGACAAGAGGTAGGAGACTGGCATGCTCCTGGCTAATCAATTGACGAGTCACTTGATGCTGATAAGTCACCAATTCTGCCAATTGTTCAATTTGCTTAAATAGAGCTTTCATTTTTCGTTCCATTGTGAACTGAAACTTGGCATAATCCCATTTATCAACATCGTCTTTGAGGTTCTGGGAGAATTCACAGTTGAAATTGGAACTCTGTCCATTACTCTAATTTATCATGTTGACATCTTCTTCTTTGTGTTGAGGAAGAGGGTTGTCTTGAACGTAAGGCTAATCTGATTTGGTGAACACAATCTCACCATTGTCTATCAGGTCTTGGATCTTGTGCTTCAAGGCCCAACAATCCTGAGTATCATGTCCAGGCGCCCCGGCATGATAAGCACATTTCTGAGCAGCATTGAAACCCCGTCCATTAGGACTGGCTGGTGGAAGAAGATGCGTAATTTTTTTCTTGTGTTGTCAGAAGAGTGAGAATGTTCTCGAGGGTATCCCCTAAGGGTGTAAACACTCGAGGGCGTTTGACTTCTCCACCTTTTGGTATTGGAGGTTTCGCAGACTGTGCTTGAAAGGGAGTGTAGTTTCTCCTTTGAACGGGCATGTTTTGATTGCCTTTTTGACCCTGTAGTATCAGGGAAAACATCTTCCTCTTTCTTTTTATGGACCCTCCGGGGGTTGTTTCCATAATTTCCGGATTGGATGTGATCAGCAACAGCTTTGAGTGCAGCTAGGTCTTGAATTTTCCCGGACTTCAATCCCATCTCAGCTCTCCCCATGTTTGACCATTTCAGAAAATGGTTTACCGATGCCGGCTAAAGCTCTTTCATAGAAAGGTGCTTCTTGTATGTCTATGAAAGTCATGACCATCTCTGATTCTGTCATAGAAGGACTAACTTGGGCAGCCAGGCGTCTCCACCTTTGAGCATACTCTCTGAAAGACTCGTTAGACTTCTTCTTGATCTTGATAATTTGATACTGATCAGGAGCCATCTGAGATTGAAAGCTGTATTGAGTGAGGAAAGTATGTGCTAGCTCTTCTCAGCTATGGATCTTTGAGTTGTCTAATCTTGTGTACAACGAACGGGCTTCTCCAGTTAGACTTTTCTGGAACAATTGCATTCTGAGCTTTTTGTCCTCTGCATAAGATCCAAGTTCTCCAATAAACACCTTTAAATGTGTATAAGGATCTCCTAACCCATCATATTTTTCAAAGTTAGGAGTTTTAAACTCTTATGGATAATGAACACCAGGGAAAATGCAAAGATCAGCATATGAAACACTCCCGCGTGTTCCAATTCCTTTGATAGCACGAAGGGTCTCTTCCATTTGGAGGACTTTCTTTTTGATGTCACCAGTGTCTGGATCTCCAGTGGGATGGGCAGCATCATGAGTTTTGTTGGTCGTATCCAACTATAGTTCAGGTATTGTAATGACCTGGATTCCCCCTTGGGTGGAGGATTTAGCATGTATGTGTATTTTTGGACCCTGAGTAGACTGGTGTAGTTCTTTGAGTAGAACAACCAAATCTGTAATTTGTTTGCTTAATCCGTCGAATTCTTTGCGAGAAACTGGATTAAGGTCAGTCTGGTCAAATGACGACATGATTGACTGTAGGCCTGTAGCCTTTTTGGATTTTGACCGGGTAGTAGGTCCGATTGGTTCCCGACGAAAGACTTGCATAGTTTAGTCTTTAGGGAATGTGTATAATAACATGCTAAGTGATGTGCCCATTTTAGGAATTTTATCCTGTAAAATGGATGTCAGCTGTTTGTTGCATGTTAATTAAAATATGTATGTGTACACATTTCTTCATATTTCTCATTACATGGAGATAGATATGGAATGAAATTACAAGTAATTGTGTTTACAAGTAATTTAAATGAGAGAGCATGAAGAGACTTTCCTCCGTTTTGGGTTTATCAGAGGCTGACCTATCTCAGGTTACTCTCGCGACTTTTTGGCATGAAGGTTCCCAAATCATCGCAATTTACTTAATGGGAAATTAATCCGGTCTTTCAACTGAAGCGAATTTAGGTGGTGCCTTTCCTGAGCCTCGGGAAATTAGTCTTTCCACGAGTCTAATAATCAAACACCGACGGGATAGCCTCCTGGTGGAGGGACCACACAACATACATTCACATACATCGCGTCTCACCGTATGAAAATGATGACATGTGCGAAGCACTAATATCACAAGCAGATATGGTACGAGGCACTAAGTGCAATAAGTAAATGCATTCATACACATTCATCATAAATGTAAATGCAACATCCACACATAAGCAGATAACAGTTTTGAAAAGATTGTAATAGCGGCTTAAGTCCTCTTACTGGAGTCCCCAGCAGAGTCGCCACCTACCGACGTCGGGATTTTTAATTGTCCCTTTTCGTTACTTGTTCTTTGGTGTTCTCATTTTAGGTGAGATTTGTTTGAAAAAACAAGTGAAAAAGGTCCGACATGTATAATGTCGATGATGGACTGTTAAGAGTCGCCAGTTGGTTTTTTAAATGGTTGTACCAACACAACCGAGAAAAGGTTTGCACATTGACCCAGTGATGTGACACTGCTAAACGGGTCGGTGAAACCGAGATTCATTAGGGTCCGGGGACTTGGTTAAGCGGAGGGAAGGTGTTAGGAGCCCCCCGACATCCGTGTTACCACGGTGACCGCCTCTTTTCAAGAAACTATCATCTGAATGTGTGTGTATGGGTCAATGTACTGTTATTTGGAAGTGGTGCGAGGCCTCGTTCGACCTAAATACACAGGGTTTGAATTTATGTAAAAATTCAATTTTAAGCAAGATATGGCAGTGATGTTTTATAAAAGAGGTTTTTTCAAACCCTGATGTTCAGTAGTAATTGAGACCTTTTACACTCCCATTTTATTAAGTGTTCGACTTGATTGATTTTATTTTACAGATGCGACGCATCCGTATGAAAATAATGTACATAATAATGCCGACTTCCTCGTGGGTATGAGAACCATCTGAGGAAATTCAGACACCGCAGAATAATTTACAAGCTGCTCACAGCTGAAAATGTCCATCACGGGAACCGAATCTAGATCCAATAGGTTGAATCTATGATCACATGATACCGCAATTTGTATGGAAGTAGTAAGCAGGTATATATATAAAAACTGTAAATATAAATATACAGACATGATCACCAACTACGAAGCACCTCCATGGGGGATCAGAAATGTAAATAAAGCTGTAAAAGCTATCAACCACCACGGAAGGAACTTCAGGCATGACAAAATGTAAATAAAGTTGTACAAAGCGATCAACTGCCACGAAGTAAACTCCAGGCAGGACGAAACGTAAAGAAAGCTGTAAAAAGCGATCAACCACCACGAAGTGAACTCCAGGTGGGACGAATATATATATATATATAAGCAATAATAATCTAGGTTCATCGAACAGAGTTCGACAACAGTATTATATATATATATATATATATATATATATATACAAAAGCGAATAAACGCACCGGATGTAAAATTCAGGCTCATCGAACAGAGTCCGACACACAGTTAATATATATATATATATATAAAGCAAATAAACGCTCCAGACCGAAGTCTAGGCTCAATCGAGGCATAACTCGATAATGTTAGTCAATATATATATATATATATATATATATGTATATACAAACTAAAATAAAACAACGGACCGAAGTCCGGGCAAACGCGCGCAGCACGACTCTCAACGTGAAGAAGGGTGTGTGCAAAGATGAAGAGAAAGGCTTTAAAGTGTGTGAGAAGGCTTATAGTTGGCTGCCAAAGAAGACTTTTATATCTTTAAAGTGGGTAAACACTGGCTTTTGTAGGTACAAAAGTAGCTATATATGAGCTCATAGGTGTTTAAAATGAGAAAGTACACTGTATGGGGTGAGTGCAGAGCAAATTAGGTAGGGCTTTCTCGCCGTTTTCTCTTGCAAAATGGTCACCCGAAGCCCTCTATTTATAGAGGGTGGAGCCGCAGGTGTACCTACGTCTGAGCCGCAGGTGTACCAGAGGCAACCCAAGTGGGCCCGGGTTTCTCAGGTCGGGTCGTCTCGTAGTAGGTGCACTCAGGATCGGTAATGTCCACTCAAACTTTCAGAAGTTCAATCTGGGCATTCGATTGATGTATACAGGACCTATTTCGGACCGCCGTTGTCGAGAGTTGTACAATGGCATGGGATTAGAGTTTGAATGAAGTTATTGAAGATGGGACGATGCCCTCCGGTCTTCAAGCTTCAAATTCCATCCGTTACCCCGCACAATAGTCACTCGGGATTGGTTATCTTTGATTCTTATGGGACATCGTTGCGTAGAGATGTGTGTATGAAATGTTGAGACGACGTGGCATGGCATCGTGTTGGTGAGATGACAATGTTGCCCCTCACCGGTGTTATCGTCGGTTTGGGCTGATAAAGCAAACGTTACTTAGGGGTTCGCTGAGATTGGACTGCTGCAATTGTTGAAGGTCCTTAATGTCATCTTTGAGGTGTGCCTGTCCTCCCGGTGTTATCTCTGGGTTAGTACGGAGTATCTCGTTGTGAGCGCCGAGATTGAAGCTGGTTGCATTTGAAACAAGCATTTTCGGGGTTATCGCCGAAACTGCATTCCTTGGGGTTATCACCAAGGTTGGTGGCTATTCCCATGATTGGAACTGAGACTGGATACCTCGGGGTTATCTCCGAGATTAATCGGCCTTCTCCGGTATGTGTTCCGGTATTGGATCTGCACGCCTCGGGTTATATTGAAGCTGGTTGCATTTGCTTAGGGGTTCGCTGAGATTGGACTGCTGCAATTGTTGAAGGCCTCAATGTCATCTTTGAGGTGTGCCTGTCCTCCCGGTGTTATCTCCGGGTTAGTACGGAGTATCTCGTTGTGAGTGCCGAGATTGAAGCTGGTTGCATTTGAAACAAGCATTTTCGGGGTTATCGCCGAAACTACATTCCTTGGGGTTATCACCAAGGTTGGTGGCTATTCCCATGATTGGAACTGAGACTGGATACCTCGGGGTTATCTCCGAGATTAATCGATCTTCTCCGGTATGTGTTCCGGTATTGGATCTGCACGCCTCGGGGTTATATCCGAGGTTGGATTTGTTACTCCCAGTGTGTGTTCCGGAGTTGATGCTGAACTTCCGATAGTATCCGGAATGGATATGGATTGTCTTTCAGGGTTCCCTCTTAAAAGACAAATCTTTCCACCTGCAATGTTAGTGACAGCAGTACAGAAAATTTCGAGTGTCTAGAATCTACATTCAAATGGAACAAAACCTAACTTGGTCATCATTTTTCTACTACCGGCGCTTCGGCGCGACATCCCTAGTATTCTAGTGGCGCTGCGGCGCGAGTTAGCAGGGTACTCGGTCGAGTCTGGTGCTGTGGCACGACAACTTTACACTGGTTTTGGCGCTGCGGCGCCGAGTATGTGCACCAGTTGGCCAAAACAGTTTTGTTATTCTTACGAAACTCAAGGCTTCCTAATTCGTTTGTTTTACATCCGAATTGACCATTCGAAAGCCTACAACTCACAAATTACATCCTTTACGTGTTCCTATAATAATTTCACATTTTCGAATATGTTACCTCAGAATTCACCTTTGAGATCATTTTTAAGCGTTCGTTTAACGTTTTCGACCGTTCAATACTCGTTTTCTTCGTTATAAGTCAGAATGCAATGATTCTTTTGCCAACGACTCTTAATTACCTTATCTCACGTGTTGACATTGGAAACCATCATTTTCAAGTCACACAACAACTTATGACCTTTAATCCGGGCTTTTTACGTTTTCGACAGTTAACGTCTATTTTCGCAAAATTCGCCATAACTTCGTTACTCGTGTTCTATAAGCCAAATCAAATGGAAAACTCCATTGATTCATCATATTCATCCTAACCAAACAATAGGCACATTCCTTAGCTATAATGGTTTTCAAAACGTTCATCCAAAACTAAATTCACGTTCAAGACTTCCTATGGTTTTAACTCACGTAAGCACTTACGATTTCTATTTGGTCATGACCTATCAATGATTTAGTCATTAATAGGCATCATTATATCTCCTCAATAAACATGCTCCACCAATCTACGGTTCTTTTACGAGAAAGAAATTGAAAAAGATGAAGATTACGGTTTATGAGAATTTACCTTTCAAGCAATTTACGTTCTTGATAAACGCATATTGGTTTGCTTGAAGGTAGAAGGATTAATTTTTTCTAGCTCTTTCTCTCTCTCAATATGTATTAGTCAAGCTTTGTAAAACCTCAAATGATCAACTCTTGCTTTGTATATATAGGCAACCAACTAAGGGGTAATATGGTCCATATGACACCTCCTTACTATTGCACCTCCTTTGCAACTTTGTCACCAAGTAAAGTACTTGGTGAGCAAGTTTATTACTTGGCTTGGCCACCAAGTGGCCGACCCACTCTCTTGTGGTTCACCCCATGGGTATTACCAATCCCATGACCCACCGGTTCGACCCGCGGTTTACTTTTCGGATTGGACTTGACATAAATTAACGTTGGGCCTTAACTTGTGCTTGAACACTTAATTCATTGGGCTTGCTATTGGTTTAAGCCCAATTAAATTATACCAAACCCTTAACTCATACTCTTATAATACGTCTCGTATTCTACGCGTATAACTCATGCATCATCTTCATCTAATACTTATATAATAATCGTATTATACGTCGTACTATTCTTCATACTATACTCGTATTTATACTAGTATAATACTCGTATAATATCCGAAACGACTATACGCATTGCATTTTCCTTTCGAAAATCTCTTTCACAAACCCTTAGGTTTTACGTCCGCAAGCAAAAACTTTGTTTGCTATAACGAAATTATTATTGGGTGTTCCACACTATCTTCGTATTATATCATTACGCTTTTCTCAAAATTTCAAACCCTAGCTCCGAACGAAATCAGATGAATAGTGTTTTTACGCAAACATTCTCGAAAAACCTTCGTTTTCGTCTTGATAATTCACAACCATTAATACTAGCACAAAGCCAGAATACTAACCACATCCGTATATTCTAGGTCATAGAACGACCTTCGAACATCTTACTCACATAATAACTCAATTAAATTCATTTAATTCACATAATCAAATAAAAATTTAATTCATTAAAAATCTAAAATTCTCGGGCGTTACATTCGTCCCTCCTTATAAGGATTCTGTCCCCAGAATCTCGCTATTCTTACATAAACAAATGAGGAAACTTTTCCTTCATTTTACTTTCGAACTCCCATGTTGCTTCTTTAGCATCATGGTTACTCTAAATTACCTTTACTGAAGGTATTACTTTATTTCTCAAGACTTGTTCCTTCCTATCAATAATCTGAATCGGAAGTTCTTCATACGTTAAGTATTTTCTACTTGAATAGACTCATATTCTATTACGTGCTTGTAGTCCGGTTTATAAGGATGCAACACAGACACGTGAAACACATTGTGTATTCTTTCCATTTTTGGAGGTAAGGCTACTTCATAAGCTACCTCTCCTACCCTTCTTAAAATCTCAAAAAGTCCTACAAATCTTGGACTTAACTTCCCTTTCTTCCCAAAATGTATCTTCCCTTTCCAAGGCGATACTTTTAGAAATACGTATGAACCTACTTCAAACTCCCTCTTCTCTCGATGAGGATCTACATACTTTCGTTTTCTATCTTGAGCCGCTACTAATCGAGCTCTTATCAGCTTCACCATGTCTGTCGTTTGTTGTACCATCTCAGGTTCCAACATTCGACGTTCACCTACTTCATCCTAACAAAGTGGTGTTATGCACTTCCTTCCATACAACGCTTTGTAAGGCGGCATGCCTATACTAGCGTGAAAACTATTGTTGTAAGCGAATTCTACCAAAGACAGATGTTTTTCCCAACTCCCCTTGAAATCCATAACGCAAGATCTTAACATATCTTCTAGCGTTTTAATTGTCCGTTCACTTTGTCCATCCGTCTGTGGATGATACGCCGTACTCAATCTCAAATGTGTTCCCATTTGTTCTTGCAAACTCCTCCAAAAGTTCGACGTGAATCATGGATCACGATCAGACACAATTGAAACAGGTACTCCATGTCTAGAAATGACTTCCTTGACATAAAGCTTAGCTAACTGCTCTAGGTTATACCTAACTCCTATTGGTAAAAAATGAGCCGATTTAGTTAACCGATCCACTATTACCTAAATAGCGTCGTACCCCTTTCTCGTTGTTGGAAGTCCCACCACAAAGTCCATGGTGATATGTTTCCATTTCCACTCCGGAATCTCCAGTGGCTTTATCAATCCACTCGGTCTTTGTTGTTCAACCTTAACTTTCTGACAAGTTAAGCACTTACTAACATATTCTGCGATCTCTCTCTTCATGTTCGGCCACCAAAAGTTCTGACGAAGGTCTTGATACATCTTAGTACTATCGAGATGTATCAAGTACCTCGAACTATGAGCCTCACACATAATCTCTTCTTTTAACTTGGAATAATTTGGAACCCAAATTCTTCCTTCAAAATGAAGTAAACCTTCTTTATCAAGGTTATACTTAGTCTTCACGTCATCCTTCATTATCTTCCTCACGCGTTCACATTCTTCAGTACTTATCTGTACTTCCTTAACCCGTTCCACTATCGTTGGTCGAGTCTCTATTGAGAATAACATCTCCCCCATTTCGCTTGGTAACTTAACTTCTAATTCCATCTTTGTCATCTATGTTATTAACTCATTCTGAGTCATTAACATTGATAGCTTTTCTCTACCCTTCCGACTTTCGGCTACTACATTTGCTTTCCCCAGATGATATAAGATATCACATTCATAATCTTTTATCAACTCTAACCACCTTCTCTGTCTCATATTCAACTCCTTCTGCGTGAAGATATATTTCAGACTTTTGTGGTCCGTGTATATCTCACACTTCTCCCCGTATAAATAATGTCTCCATATTTTTAAAGCAAACACTACAGCTGCCAATTTTAGGTCATGAGTAGGATAGACCTTCTCATAATCCTTTAACTGACGTGATGTATACGCAATGACCTTGCCATGCTACATAAGCATGCAACCTAGTCCTCTATGCGAAGCATCGCTATAAACTACAAAATTCCCCGCATCATCTGGTAAGGATAATACAGATGCCTCACTCAACCTCCTTTTTAGTTCTTGAAAACTATGCTCACACTTTTTTGTCCATTAATACTTCACCGACTTCCTTGTCAGATTCGTCAACGGAGTAGCTAATTTAGAAAAGTCCTGAATGAACCTTCTATAGTATCCAGCTAACCCTAGAAAACTCCTAACCTCAGTTGGAGTTTTCGGTTGCTCCCACTCATTTACTGCTTCCACCTTCACTGGATCTACGGATATGCCATCTTTGTCTATAACATGTCCTAGAAACTGCATTCATTCGAGCCAAAATTCACACTTAGTGAATTTCGCATACAATTTCTCCCTCCGTAGTGTTTCCAACACTATTCTTAAATGTTCAGCATGATCTTCTGGCGTCTTAGAATAGACTAGAATATCATCAATGAACATCGTCAACCCAAACGACATAACCAAAAACTCGTAATGCCCATAACGAGTTCTGAATGCTATCTTAGGTATATATTCCTTCCTCACTTTCAGTTGATGATACCCTGTGCGCAAATCTATTTTAGAAAAATATTTTGCTTCTTTCAACTGATCAAATAGATCATCGATCCTGGGCAATGGGTATTTATTCTTAATCGTTAGCTTGTTCAACTCTCGAGAGTCGATACAAAGTCGTAACGACCTATCCTTCTTCTTTACAAATAATACCGGTGCTCCCCACAGAGACACATTCGGTTGAATGTACTTTCTATCTAATAGTTCTTGTAACTGAACCATTAAATCCTTCATCTCAACTGGCGCCATCCTATATGGTGCCTTTGAAACTGGTGCCGTACCCGACAACAAATCAATCACAAATTCTACATCCCTATCTGGCAAAATACCAGGTAACTCATCCGAAAATACATCCACGAATTCTTGAACTACCGCTATCTGTTCCAATGATGTCCCACTCTTTGGGTATCCACCACATGACACAGATAACCCTTACACCCCTTCTTCAACATCTTCCTAGCTTGTGTCATGGTTAGACAACAAGAATGTCTCGTTGATTTATTTCCATAAAACACTACCTCAGGTTTCTTAGAAAGCCTTAGGTTTACACTCTTTCTATGACAGTCTATTATCTCTCTATGGTTAATTAATCAATCCATACCAAGAATCACATCAAATTCCCTTAACCTAATTGGTAAAAGATCTACCAATAACCTGTTACCCCTGATATCTACGAAACAATTCCTATGAATGTGTGCAATGAGAATTATCTCCTCGTTTGCTACCTTAACGTCTAAAGGTATTTCTGATTTTTCAGGATTTAATCCCAATTGCTGAGCAAATCCACATGCTATAAAAGAACAAGTAGCACCCGAGTCAAATAACACGTAAGCATTTATTTCGTTGACTGGAATGCTACCTGCTACTACATCCGTTGATGCAACCGCATCTTGGACGATCATATTAAACGTTCGGGCTGAGGGTCTACCTAATGATGGTGTTGGTCCAGTAATGACCAAATTGCCACTACCAGAACCTTTACTACCCTCTGCCCCTTTCCTCGGGCAATTTCTTTCCATGTGGTCCACGACCCCCAAACAAAACATCCCCGACTTTTCTTAGGATTAGGACAGTTGGGAGATATGTAACCCTCCTGTCCACAGTTATAACAACCCATTTTTCCTTTTAGGCAGACTTCTAGATGAGTGTTACCGCATGTCATGCATGCCTCCATTCCCCGTTTAGGATCCCCTTGTTTCACCCCAGTATTCCCAGGGTTAAAATTCTTCCTCTTAGGCATATTGCCACTACCGCTGACAACCTCTGCCTTATTTCCTCCCTCTCGCTTACTCTTAATCTTTCTATCCTTGTGGTATTAGGTCAACGCCTCACTACCACCTTCCGTTATTATCGCTTTTTCCAAAATGGTACTGTAGGAGGCACTCTGAAAAATCGATATCCTACTATAGAGCCAGGGTTTTAGGCCATACTCAAACCTACGAGCTTTCCTCTCCTCCGTGTCCACTTGGTGTGGAGCAAACCTTGCCAATTCATTGAATTTGGTCCCATATTGGGGAACAATCATGTCCCCTTGCTTAAGTTCTAGGAACTTAATCTCCATCCTCCCTTGCATGCTAGTAGGGAAGTAGTTTTCGAAGAATACCTTCTTAAACTGTTTTCATGTAACAGCTTTCGCTCCAGCCCCACCCTGGTGAGCTTCCCACCAGTAGTTGGCTTCCCCCTTCATCATATAGGTCGTAAAAGAAGTCTTTTGCGCCTCAAATACGTTTGTAATAACAAACGCCTTCTCTATTTCCTTGACCCATGTCTGGGCCTCCATTGGGATCCGTCATTCCCTTAAATTTGGGTGGACCTACACTCTTAAATTCTTTAAAGGTAGTCGTTCGGGCTACCCTAGGTCCTGCGGGTGCTCTACCCCCAGCTTGGTTAAATGCAGCCGTTAATAAATTAACGAACTCTTGCATTGGGTTATTAGGACCCCCCCTTGTAACGACCCCAAAATAGGTCAATTCCGTCCAACCCATTCTGAGTCGCCAAAAACATAGTACAGATAACAACTACAACTTTATTACAACAATTGTCGTGCAAAACACAACAACACATATTCTATGAGTTTGGGTACAAATATATACCAACTATGACTCATGTCCCAACCTTGGATAGCACGTCACAATGACACCTTACATAAAGGTATAGTCAAAAACTGTTTTAGAAATTAGAATC
The DNA here is from genome assembly GCA_016801055.1 of Panax notoginseng. Taxonomy (NCBI): domain Eukaryota; kingdom Viridiplantae; phylum Streptophyta; class Magnoliopsida; order Apiales; family Araliaceae; genus Panax; species Panax notoginseng. The sequence goes on from CM029018.1 coordinate 61,183,020, forward strand.
TTTGGAAAGTGCTCAAGAAAACCCTCGTACATGGGAGGCCATGCTTCTAAGTTATGATAGATATCATATGGCCACAGAATTATCCTTGGTTGACCCAATAGACCCCAAAGAAAAACAAGAAGTTTACTATCATATTCTTCCCAATGGTGAGTCTTCTCTTGACATATCATTATCTCCACTGTCTCTAACTGAGAATTATACTTCAAACAAACACCAAGATTATATAGGTAGTGCTCATAGATATACTCGACAAGTGGATGTGCACAACCATGTCTTATGATGACACGAGGTTGTGTGTCGTTAGACATCTTGTATGATAGTGACAAAACATCCTTCCAACGTTGGGTTCGCTTCAGCCTAGATGATTCACCAAATATAACTACTAAATGAACTTTTCTATACTGCTTCGGGAGAACCTCCACGGCTAGAGACCACCGTTCTATTTTTCTGTTTCCCTCGCTCGACCCAACTACACTCTTATTACCTGAAAGGAATTGTGAAGCAAAAGGGTGAGCACAACTAGCTCAATAAAGAATATCATGACTAAAGATAATTAAATTATCAATAGCATTCAACAAAATTAAATCAGAGATTTAGAACATATGGTAGATGATAAAAATTTCAACCATAGTTGCAGCGGAACAAGCAATCCATTAGAAGAGTCAAATAGACCATAAAGTCTATTATCTTCTCTATGTTAAAAGTCCACCAACAATGTTTTATCCCTGTAACATCAATCAACAATTCCTGTCCACAATCACATGTATAACTCATAATCATAATTGTAATTCTAAATTCCTCTTCTCATCTAGAACAAAGATAATTTTCATCACTTGTCTTTACCTGAAACATCAAAGATCATGGTTATACCAAATCACAGTTCATGTTCATAATCATACTAATAATTTCATCTTTGCACTACGGGCCAAAGATATTCATCAACAACTCATCTTTGCACTACAGGCCAAAGATATTCCTCAACAGCTCATATTTGCACTACAAGCCAAATATATTATTATCTCAAAGAAATATATAATCATTTCAGAATTTATATAAACAATAATTATAACCATGTTAATCAATTCATCTTTACACTTAAGCTAAAGATATTCAATTATAAATTCAATGGTCATGATCATACTAGTTAACAATTCATCTTTGCACTACAGGCCAAAGAAATTCCTCAGTCACGATCATACCAATAATTTACCCATCTTTACACTCAAGTGAAAGAGAAATTCAACATCAGGGTTATAAAAATGTTATATATTATAATAAAAACAATATGATCAACAACTGCATTATTTTCAAGAGCAACAATCATAAATCAACGATAATTTGGTCAGAAAAAGAAACTAATTTTTTTCTCGTGAATAGTAACTCATGAATAGTAATCCCGACTCAAAAAGGTAGAAATTCCACAATAAAATCCATACCAATATTTCAGTATAATGATATTGAAAGAATAACATCATTATGAAGAATATAACATTCCTTAATATCCCTTACTATCCCTTACCATCCCTTACAATCCCTTACTTCAAAAGAGCAGTACTCCTGACTGGAATAACGCTGAACGAACTTGCACCGTATAGCAACACTCAAGATATCAAAATACTCACAAGAATACACTCGATAATATAGAGAGAGAAATAGAGAGAAAACTTCAGTTTCTGGTGTGATTTTCAATTCTAACCTAAGCACCCTATTTATAGGAAAATGCTTAGAACACCAAAGTAGAAAATTGAATATAATATTAATATAATTACAAAATATTCAAACCCACCTCTAGATACTTGAATTCAGCCATAAACACATGCTAACCTTCTAGAAAAAAGGTAAGAAAAACGTTTTTCATAAATAAAATATTTAAAACTTCTAAAAATCAATTATTTTGGAACTACGGAACTTCAATAATTCATAATAAATAGCTTTTTTATCAGAAAATTCGAATCTCGCAAGTTTTTATAAGAAATTCAATTCTCTACAACTTTGCAGAAGAATGTTTTTTCAAATTCTAAACAGAAATTGATCGAAATCCACATACAGATGATTTTATAGGCTATAATCAAATTTCAGTAAAGAAATGGGGTCCACCGACACACAAAACATGTGTTAATCATTTAATGCAACAAAAATACTCTTTCTCCTCATATACTCATATATCCCACATTCATTGTGAAATTATCACCATTATTATATTATTAAAATATAATAATAAATTTAAATGAATTATTTTATCAGAAAAAGATAAAATATTAATTTTTAACAATTGTCACATTAAAAATTTTCTTCAACTATATCCACATAAAATTAATATTTTCCTCATCATATAAATTAATAATTAATTATTCACAAATAATATTACAGAATCACAATATTGACAACCAAGCTGTTCCCAGGAAAGAGGGGGCCTTTCGGTAAGGATTTCTCCTTACTGGCGCGCAATTAGATGACCAAACCTCTCCTTAGACAGAACTTTCTAGACATTGCCAATAATGTTATCTAATAATATTATTCAAATAATATGAATTATTGATCTGATAATGGAAAATACTGTGCAGTGACAATTATTGAAACAACAATAATATAAAATATCAATACAGCAATTATTGAATCAATAAAATAAAATATTGAACAGTAACTACTGTAACAATTATTGAGTAGTGTCTTCCTTCGTAAGAATCAATAATTGGTGCAATACCGTGTGCTACTGTGCAACAATGCGTATTACTGTGTTTTAACCACCGGGTATTCCAACAGTGTTAACGGTAACAACTACGCCGTTATTTATAAAAACTCAAATTTATCGTTTTCTTCATCCAACAGTTATTCTGTTATGGGGCTCACAAATAGTTGCGCCGTCGTACAAATATTCCCCGACAGAAAGAATATTCCACGACCAAACGTATATTCTCCGACAACAATGAATATTTTATAACCACTTGTGTATTTTGAAAAAATTCATATATCACCCTTAACTTTAACCTTTTATCAATTTAACCATTTACTGAATTGTAATTATAAGAAAAATTGAATACTTTTATTTCATAAAATTCGGGGTCTTACACCCCTCATTATCGTTATGCGATTCTGCCTCTTGGTTACGTTGTCTTCTTCTTGGCAGCATTTCTGATTAAATAAATAAAGTTCCATTATTACTTATTTGCTTACTTCGTTATTAGTCGTCAAACAACTAAACAATAACTCATACACAACAAAGCAAATTAAAATAAAAACTTCCTTATATTAAAATGCTTCTTTATAGATCAGAACTATTTACAAGTTGCTTTCCATAGCCCAAAAGCTATTACATATATATCCCGCGATTGACTTTCACAAAAATTCGGATTTACAAAAAGACTACCCTTTAATTATACAAAAGAGGGTTTTACGTCACTACACAAAAGTATGTACCATACTACTTCTAATACTGCCTAACAACATTCTCATGCTTCTCGTTCGCCTGAATCGACACAATATCTCGACTTATAGTATGTCGAGTCTGTCCTGACTCAATAGAATAACAAGTTATCTTAAGATTGAAATCCTCGTGCGCACTGTCATTTATATATGACATTCGTGCTATCTTCTAGTCTTTTTCAGCCAGTTTCTTACGAAGTTCTACGCCCTCGTTCTTATAGTCTCTAGCCTTGTCAGTCATGAGCATTTTCTCATCATGCTCTATCTCATATTCTGACTCTGCAGACTCATTCGCTCCATAGAGATCACTGATCTCTTCCTTCTGGTGCTGCACCATATTGTGCAGTTGCACATTACGGTCAAGCACTGAGAGGTACATTGCCCTCATAGTCTCTGTAGGTGTTGACTCTATGGTAGGCATCACCGTATTAATCGATGTCACCTTCATGTCATCTTCCACATCAATCATAATATTCAAATATGATATTATTCCCATAGTCTCCTCAGAATAGTCCTCATCCGAGTAATATTCCTCGGGCTCTAACTCTTCTAGAATCACTACAGGTATGTCTGCTATAGGCACATGTACTGTCTCAACTCGGTTCACGGACTCCTCGCTGATCACATGTATATCCCTATACATCAAGCTATCGACCGACATCTACAATAACACATAACAAATTAATTAGTACATAATGCACAATAATATAAGCACCAATCACATTTAATCCATTTAGGGTTACTTTCCATCTTTTTAATCTTCCGGTACTGAGTTTCCTGAATACCTTATTAACTCATTTGACTCGAGTTAACTTTCTTCGGACTCTTCCTTTCCTAACGAGGTTATTAGCCTAAGGTTCTTCCTCCCTTAAGTTTTATAACCTAATGCTTTGATACCAACCTGTGACGCCCACAAATTCGGGTATCTTCCAACCCGACAGATGGTGTTCCACGATACTACAATCCATACAATCATTCCATTGAGATAACAACAAAATGAGTGTAATTACTAACTTTGTATTACATTTGTAATAAATTCTTTTCCAGGTTCATAAACCGAATACATTCATTGTTCTTCATAAGTATATTACAACCAAATACACTAATCTATTACAGGACGATTAATTGTCCATCTTAGCCTTGCCCTTATCTCTCTTAGAACTCTCAGTTCGTTCGGCTTTAGCTGCAAACATATAGTTCAAGCAAGAATGAGCATAACTAGCTTAGCAAGTCTTAACAAAGAATCATATGATTATCACATTAACAATTACATGCTTTATTTCCATAACTGAACAATTAACTATGAAGCACTATGAAACATTTGACTAGTACTTCTCATGTCATAACAACAATTCCAAAGTATATATAATAGCTTAGGAATTATGAACCGGTCAGTAGACCATGAACATACTCTTTTCATTTTCATACTTGAAAAGGATATCCGGCACTAAGGCCATCCACCCGTCTTTACTTACGAGCACTTCTAGGTGATCAGCCAGCCTATTGTACTCTATGTTGATCAACATTCTTACGTTAAACATATTTACGTTCAACATTTGGCAACCTCGCGTGCCCATCGAATAATCAATGAAAAATACTTTTGTTTGTACATAGACAAACTTACCTTCTCATTCGTACCAAATACTTAGCATATGATAGCGTTAATAGTTCTATATCGAAAGACTTGTAAACAAATCTGATAGGTATAATTTTTTATATATTTTGATGATAACAATTATGTTTTAAATAAATATTTAATTATTTTATTATTTTATTATTTTCTATTTTTTCTTGAATTAATTTTTATTGACCTTGATAAATTATATGTTAAGTGTTAAATAAATTAATTCATATATTATTCAAGGCAAGGATACCCTATTTCTTTTACTAAAATTAAAGTTGGGCAAAATATTTTTAAAATACTTAAAACCATAATACATAATTATACCGTATATAAGTATATATACATGACAAGTATACTTAGTAAATATGTAAACAAGTGATGCTTGCATGGGATACCATTAAAACCGTATACCATTTTGTTTGTGCATGTGCTGCCATTTAACCATGTGTGCTAGTGTCACTCATTGTGGGACTTGAAACAAAAACGTGAGTTAGCTAGCATGTGTTGGTCAAATAAGCATTAAATACTAATAAATGCTCTAAAGATTAAAAAATGCGCGGGCGCTTTTTAATCTCCTACTGCGTAAAACACTTGGCTAATCTGGACCATTCAATTCAAAAATGTTTGATCATAACCGTGCACTCAAATATCAGTTTTCAAAATTATAATTTTGCCCCAACTTCAGAAATTCTATAAACAGGGAATATTTTATTCATTTGGTTTTTACCAATTTAGTGAAAAGAAAATCATGCTCTTCTTGTATACATTCTCTCTAAATTTTATATCTCTTCATACAAAAGTTCTAATTATTTTTAAAGAGAAAAATTGGTCCAAGTACTGAGATAAGTCTAAAAATTCTGTTGAATTATTTCTTACTTGCATTTTTAGATATACATATATATATTGTTCTACACAATTTTATATATCTATATTTCATCTATTTATCAAATAAAAGAATACTTGGGCGCCACAAGGCTATAGAGATAAACCTCTACGGAGAGGAATCCAACCGTACGATTCCTTATAGTCTTTAGTAATCTTTTATTGATATTATTTAAATAAATATTATTAAATAGATACAACACTTGATAGCTCAAAACAACACTGAGATATTGCTCCAAAAAGAGTAGTCATCCGAACCGGATTTGAGAATCGAAGTGATCTACTGAAAATATTTATATAAATATCAATTGTGAAAATTATAAATTTTGTCATACTTAGACGTCGCAAGGCTACGGAGATACACCTCTACCAAGAGGAATTTGAACCGTACGATTCCTTAAAGTACTAAGTGACATTATCTGTAAAAGTTCACATAATAGATAAAATATTCTTATATAATTTTTGAGTTAAACAAATAATAGTTGTTAAATCAAATTGTACTTATTTGACATTATACTTATTAGTTGAATTGATTTATTATTGATTTATCTACAACTAATAAATTATTTGATCAAAATTAATTAAGAAACAATTCTATAATTATTCATAGAAAAACACTCTTTATTTTATAGAATTGTTAATTCTTCATAAAGTACTTTAATATCATATATCTGTTTAATTAGAAGCATATTTGATTCAAAGATTAAAATAACTTATCTGCTTACTAAGAAGCATATTTTCTCAAATATAAAAGTCTTTGAACTTTTATAAATATACTTGCTTTTAATTGATATCTGCTTATTTGAGAAGCATCAATCTGTACTAAATTCTTGTCTGCTTATTTGAGAAGCACATTGTTGTAATATTATTTGTAAAAAGGAGAAAAGGTATAGAGTTAGTTTATTTTATGAATCTGTGAGAAAGACAAGTAATTCTTCAACCAAGATCAGAGTCTTAGAGAGGTCAGTAGAAAGTTGAGTCTCTAGTGTACTTGTGAGGTGAGAAAGAGACTGTTGTTTCAAGACCAGATAATAGAATAGAACTAAACTCAAAAGGTGTTACAACTAAACTTGAGGAAGGAGCGGGGAGCTTGCTGTCCAAGATAGATTAGTTGGGATTAGTTGGAAGTTTATCTTTAAAACTTTGTAAAGGCTTCTCTGCCTATTGAAGGAGTTGGTTATTACTGATAGTAATAGGATCTCAAGTTCCAAGTAAAGACTTGAGACTGGACGTATCAACATACCAAGGGGTATATGTTGTGAGCCATATAAATCTCTGTTTATTGTGATTGAATTTTTATTATCCTGCATATTAATTTCTAAACACTGCAAATTAATTATACTAAAAATTCAAAAAGGCCTACGATAATTTTTTAATCGGTAATAATCTATTCAACCCCCCTTCTAGATTATTATTGGACTTTCAATTGGTATCAAAGCAGTGCTCTTTAACTTGTTTGTTGAGTATATATGGGCATACTTAAGAGTAGATCCATGGCCTATAATGCTACTGGTTGTGGGGAAGGATTATCTATGTCCAAACCTCCACTATTTGATGGTACCAATTTTGCCACATGGAAAAATAGATTAAAAATCTATGCCAAATCTCAAGGAATCAAAATTTGGTGTGCCATTGAACGAGGTGTGCAAATTCCAACCAAAATTGAAGGAGAAAAGACTGTCGAGAAAGACATATATGAATTCACCACTGAAGAAGAAGAGATCATGAATATTGCATCCCGAGCAGAACAAGTGCTGACCAGTGTTTGGATTGAGAATGAATACAAAAGAGTCAGTAACTGTAAAAATGCAAAAGAAATCTGGGAAAAATTGATTGTAACCTATGAAGGTACCAATCACATCAAAGAAACCAGAAAAGATGCTCTAATTCAAGAGTATAAAAGCTTCAAGCTTGAAGAAGGAGAAAAAATCATTGATATGGAAACTCGATTTTCCAGAATCATTGATGAGCTAGAGTAATTGGGAAAAGCATACACTTCAAATGAGAAAAATAGAAGAATTCTCAAAGCCCTTCCATCCATCTGGAAAATGAAGGTCACTGCAATAAAAGAAATGCAAGATCTAACTACATATCCAATGGACAATCTCATTGAGAATCTTCGTGCCCACGAAGTTGATATGTTCGTTGAAAAAGCTGGATCAGATACAGATCTCAAAAAGAAAGGAATCGTCTTCAAAGCCCTTTTGGTGGATCAAGAAAGTGACGATGAAGAATTAAATGAAGAACTTCTCAGTCTAGACAATAATGAAGTTACTCTACTGTCCAGACAACTCAGAAGAGTAATTCAAAGCAAAGCAAGAAAGTATGGCAAAGGCTTCATGAAAACAAACAACAACTTCAACAGCTACAAAGGCAAATAATTGTTCAAACCAAAGACGCAAGGAGGAAATTTCAAAGCAAATAACAACTTCAGAAGTACAAATCCAAATGAAAATTCAAACACATGTTTCGAATGTAAGCAGACTGGACACTTTAAGAAGGACTGTCCAAAACTAATCAACAACAAAGTTTTTATAGCTGAAGAAGGATGAGATCTAAGTGACGAGGAAGAAACCGCTGAGCAAATCGAAGAAATTGCAAATCTCTGCTTAATGGCAGATAATGACTCATCACCAAGATCAGAGGTAAATTCTGAACATCAACTGCCTAGCACTTCGTTTTCGTCAAACACAGTAGAAAATATAAATGAAGAACACTATGAATTACAAGAAGCTTATAGTCATTTATATGGAAGTAATGAACTATTAAAAGAAGAATTAGAAAGATTAAAATAAATAAATACAAGTCTTGAAATTCAAAATGCTAATTTAATTATCACTGATGAAAGTTTAAATGAAATAAACTTAGAAAATAAAGAAGAATTAGAACGACTTAAGAAAATTAATAAAAATCTTGAAATAAAAAATTCCTCACTTATTATCTCAATTGAAAGTCTTGAAATTAAAAATTCAACACTTGCCGTAATCAATGAAGATAATCAAGTACAAGATCAAGCAGTAATTGAAGAAATTAAAAATGAAAATTCAAGTTTAAAGTCAGAAATAGAAAACCTTAATTGCAAAATTGAAAACTTAACCAAAGAACGTGAAGATTTAAATAATATAATTTATAAATTCACAAAAGGAAAGGAAAATCTTGATGTCATGTTAAATAAACAAAAATGTAGCTTTAATAAAGAAGGGTTAGGATATACAGGAGAAATAAGTGAATCAAAAGATAAAGGATTGTATCACGTTAAAATTAAAGAAAATGAAAGTCATATATCTTCCTTCACAAAAATGTTCCTATTGTAACAGAAATGGTCATTCCTTTTATACGTACAATGCTAGAAATGGAAACTATAAAGGAAAAATGATTTGGGTTCTCAAAGGAACATATACTCCACCAACCATCACAAGAAAAGAATTTAACAAACATCGTTATCATACTTCTTACAATCCAGTTACTCATAGAATGATTTTCTCAACTAAAATTGATTATCCTATGCCGAGTTTTGTAAAGGAAACTTTAAATGCTCCTTATACAAAATGAAAAACTCACCCTAATGACCCTTCAATTTAAAGGGTACCAACTTGTGAAATTAGTACATATATTACATGTATGTCTTGTAGCTGACATGAATAAAGGCAAATGGTATCTTGATGGTGGATGTTCTAGACATATGACTGGAGACAAATCCAAATTAAGAAATCTGTAAGCTACAAACTTTGGTGAAGTAACTTTCGGTGATAACAATAAAGGTAAAATAATTGGAGTTAGATGTGTTGGCAACAAACACATAACCATTTCCAATGTTCAGTTAGTTACTAGGCTAAGGTATAATCTTCTGTTTATCAGTCAACTATGTGATAGTGGTTTTAAAATATTCTTTAGTACACATAACTGCTCTATTTTTGATCAAATTGGTAAATTAATAATAGATTGTCCTAGATATCAAAACGTATACACTTGTGACTTAGATGCATACTCTCACTTGGACAACATATGTCTTGTCTCTACAAATGAGGATCCTTGGCTATGGCACCGCAGACTAGGACACATTAATATGAAACTCATAAATAACATTTCTTCTAAAGAACATGTCCGTGGTCTTCCTAAATTAAATTTTTTTAAAGATCACATTTGTGAAGCTTGCGAATTAGGTAAACAAATTCATGCATCCCATAAACCTAAACTCACTGTGTCAACCTCTCGACCCTTAGAATTGATACACATGGACCTTGTTGGACCTATCCCTAAACACAGCATGGGTGGTGCTGTATATATTCTAGTTTTGGTTGATGATTATTCACGATTTATATGGGTTGATTTTCTAAAGTTTAAAAATGAGGCTATTAATTATTTTTCTACTATGTGTAAAAAGATTCAAAATCAGCAGGGAAGTTCTATTGTTTATATTCGATCTGATCATGGAAGAGAATTTGACAATTTTGATTTCATTATGTTCTGTGATGAGAACGGTATAAGTCATAACTTCTCTGTTCCTTATACACCTCAGTCAAATGGTGTAGTTGAAAGAAAAATCGTTCTTTGCAAGAAATGGTGAATACCATATTAAATGAAAATCGTCTTCCAAAATATTTCTAGGCTGAAGCAGTAGCAACATCATGTTACATATTAAACCGAGTTTTATTAAGACCCGTTTTGCTCAAAACTCCCTATGAGCTCTACTATAAAAGAACTCCAAAAAAAAACTATTTTCGTATTTTTGGGAGCAAATATTTTATTCTAAACACCAAAGGACATTTATGAAAATTTGATCCTAAATCTGATGAAGGAATCTTTCTTGGATACTCTCTTAATAGCAAAGCATACAGAGTTTTCAACAAGAGAAGTTTAGTCGTAGAAGAATCAATGAATGTGACTTTTGATAAAACTCAGCCTCCTACAAAATACAAAGAAATAACCGATAATGATGTTGTCATTGAAGATATTCTCAGAAATATGGAAGAACCAAAACTAGATAATACATTTTCACCTATTGTTGAAAATGTAAGACCCCAAATTATTAATAAATAAAATTTAAATTCCCTCTATTTATTATTTTGAAATAGTAAGTGTTAAATTGATTAATGAGGTTAGTTATGGGTAAAATGCGCAAATATTTCAAATAAGCAGGTGGTTATAAAATATTCATTGTTGTCGGGGAATATTCGTTTGGTCGTGGAATATTCTTCCTGTCGGGGAATATTCGTACGACGGCGCAGTCTTTTGTGGGCCCCATAACGGAAAGCGATTGGATGAAGAAAACGACAAGTATATGTTGTTTATTAATAACGGCGTAGTTGTTACCGTTAATACTGTTGGAATACCCGGTGGTTAAAACACAGTAATACGCGTTGTTACACAGTAGCACACTGTATTGCACCAATTATTGATTCTTACGTAAGAAGGCACTACTCAATAATGGTTACAGTAATTACTGTTCAGTATTTTATTTTATTGATTCAATAATTGCTGCGTTGATATTTTATATTACTGTTGTTTCAATAATTGTCACTACACAGTATTTTCCATTATCAGATCAATAATTCATATTATTTGAATAATATTATTAGATAACATTATTGGCAATATCTAGAAAGTTCTGTCTAAGGAGAGGTTTGGTCATCTAATTGCGCGTCAGTAAGGAGAAATTCTTATTGGAAAGCCCCCTCTTTCCTGGGAACGGCCTGGTTGTCATAAATGTGATTCTGTAATATTATTTGTGAATAATTAATTATTGATTCATATGATAAGGAAATATTTATTTTTTTGTGGATATAAATGAGGGATATATTTTTGTGGTTAAAAATGAAGGAGTTAATGTTGAGGTTTTTATCAGTATTTTTGTCGGAATGGAGGTATTAAAAATCAGGGTTTTTGAGATATTTTGCGGGGGTTATAATTTTTAATCCGACCGTTGGATCGTGGTAATTTTTGGATATGTTATACATATATAAGTTGAGTATATGTCCACAAATTTTGAACCGTTAAAAATGAATGTATGATTTATTATGAATTTTACGAGATGACTGGTTCAGAAATTGTTGAATTTTCGGAGTTAATCATTTTGGTAGAAAATTCTAGAATTGGTGGGCCCCACTCTTGGTTGGTGAAAAAATGTACTGAGATTTTTATTCAAATGTGGTGGGTGGGAATAGTAGCAGGTAAAGCCATCAGGTTGCAGGTTAAGTCTGCTTCGGCGTGCTAACATTTTCCTATAAATAGAGGGCTAAGTTAGAATTAAAAATCACACCAGAAACAAGTTTTCTCTCTTTCTCTCTCTAGATTATTGAGTGTATTTTGTGAGTATTTAGATACTTTGAGAGTTTTTATTCATCAGAGCAAGTGTCTTTCAGCCTTATACCGGTATTCCGACCAGAAGTACTGTCTTTACGAGGTAAGGGATGTTATTTTATTCAAAAATGATATTATTTCTTCAATATCATTATGCCGAAATATTGGTTGGAAATTTTTATCAAATTTGGAACTTTTCACGTCGGGGTTACTATTCATGAGTTACTATTCACGAGTTACTATTCACGAGTTACTATTCACCGAAAAATAAAATTTTCTTCTTTTCGTCCAAAATATCTATTCTGGGTACTAGCTTTGATTGTATCCATGTTTTGATCATTCTTGAATTCTACTTCACTATGAATAATTATAAGGTATTTTTGGACATGGATAAATCGAAATACGAATCCTTAATATTTGTTATTTTGTTTCACTGGATTCGTTTTTTTTAAAGATATTTTTCATCATCCTCAGTCCTAAATGATGATATTACTGATTATCTTTGGCCGTAGTGCAAAGATGAATGATTAACTGATGAATATCTTTGGCCCGTAGTGCAAAGATGAACAGGTGTTGAGATGAACATGACCGACTGGTGATACAAATAAATATCTTTGGCCTGTAGTGCAAAGATGAATATTTGATTAAAGATGGTTATTGATTGCTGTTACAGGGATAAAATATTGATGATGGACTTTTAAATCTTAGAAGATAGTAGAACTCATTCTCTACTTGACTCTTCTAATGGTTTGTTGTTTCCGCTGCAGTTATTGATTTAAAACTTGTTGTCTATTGTATTCTATTAGATTTTTCCCTGTTGAAGACTAATGATAATTTGTTCTGTATTATCTTAGTCATAATGTTCTTTACTGGGCTAGTTGAGCTCACCCTTTTCCTTTTTGTTCCATTTTTCTCAGGAGGCGAGAATGTAACGAGTACTAGTCGGGGTATGGAATGATGGTTCTAGAAGTTACTTTAGTAGTCCTCACCATTTTTGTGAAATAATGTATCAATAATTGTAATGAGGACTTATTTGAGTGTGGATATTGTCTAAATGACAATATTTGTATTTAAACTCACAGTTTTTGTGTTGTAATAATAAAGATGTAGTTGTTTCTGTACCATGTATTTTGGCAACTCAGAATGGGTGTTGTATACCTATTTTGGGGGCGTCACAGTTGGTATCAGAGCTTAGGGATATGATCTCTGGCGGAGATCGGGGAATAGAACTAGGAGGGGAGAGACGAATAAATCCTTCGCTAGTGTGTCCTACCTAAGCTTATTTATTGGTCAGTCATAATATAGGGGTATTATGTGATTTGTTAATTTATTTAATTAACCCTTGTTCTGTAGCAGTATTTGAGAATGTCGACTGAGAATGTTAACAGTGGAGTAAATGAGACCGTGGAGACACCGGTGCTTACCAACGAGGAGAACGTACAACAGGCTGGCAATGTTCCTCCTGTGAACAACACCAATGAGCAGATGATGAATGATGGAATGTTTAGAAGTTTTTTGCAATTCATGCAAAACCAGACGAGGGAGACTCGTGTTCAAAATACAGGAGGAAATGATAGCAATTCACGGTTTGTCACAGCCAAACAGTTCAAAGAATTGGGACCACCAGAATTTAAGGGAAAGCCGGATCCGATCATGGCGGAAACGTGGGTCAAGCAAATTACCAAGATATTCAATGTCTTGGGATGCACGGAGGAACAGAAGGTTCCATTCGCCACCTTTATGTTCCGTGGCGAGGCAGATTACTGGTGGGAGTCTGTGAAGCGTACCCATCCAACCGCACTCAGCATGTCTTGGGAGACATTTCAGAAACTGTTCAATGACAAGTACTTTCCTGAAAGTATTCGTCATATGAAGGAGGTAGAGTTTATTAGACTGGAGTAGAATAACATGACGGTGTCTCAGTACGAGGCGAGGTTTGCAGAGTTGTCCAGGTTTGCACCTCATTTGGTGGAGAATGAGGAACGTATGACGAGGATGTTTTTGAGAGGTTTGAAACCCGGCATACGTCAATATCTCATTTCTCATAAATTTTCTCTCTATTCAGATGTTGTCAACAGGGCTCAATTATTAGAGCGAGATAATGAGTACGGTCAACTGAGGGACCACAACCAGGATCATATCGGTGACAGCAGTCATCAAAACAATGATAACCAGCGGAGAAAGAAAAATACAGACAAGAACGGCAACCACTCTGGTGGTAATCGTGGCTATGAAAATAGAAGAAGCGAGTCGGGAGGAGATTTTAAAAAGAGGAGATTCAACAATGACAATACGAAGACGTCAGCACCAGCAGCAACTGGTTCCAAGGGAGGAGAACGACCACCGATTATATGCTATAAGTGCGAAAAAGAAGGACATATCAGCCCAAACTGCGCACAACAGTTTAAGGTATGTTATAATTGTGGAAAGGAAGGACATATCGCTCGAGATTGCATTATAGCAAAACCAAGTCCAGCGGGGATGGTGACTCAAAAAGCTGTCCCTGAAAAGATCAAGTCAACGGTTCTTGGAAGAGCGTTTGTCGTGACTAGTCAACATGCGAGGAACCCAAACGAGGTGATCACGGGTAAGCTAATCATAAATTCATGCGAAGTTTATACCTTATTAGATACCGGTTCTACCCATTCTTTTATCTCTCCTGCTTGTGCTCAACGTTTAAACTTGACTCCGGAGAAGTTAGACTTTAATTTATCTGTGGAGACTCCGTTAGGAGAAACTTTCATCACATCCACTGTTTATAAATCTTGTGTGATCCAAGTTGGCACCATCACCTTACCTGTTGACCTTATCTCTTTAAAGATACTTGCTTTTGATGTGATTTTAGGTATTGATTGGCTAACTACTCATCATGCCAAAATTGATTGTTTTCGTAAGGTTGTTAGTTTTCATATTCCTAACCAACCTGTTGTACGAATTCAAACAACTAAGCCATTAAAATCAATCACTGTTATATCAAGCCATAAAGCCATTCGTTTATTAAAAAATGGATGTCAAGCTTTCTTAGCCCATGTTATGGATTTGAATAAAGACACGTCAAATTTGAATAATATTCCTGTTGTTATTGACTTTCCTGACGTATTTCCTGAAGAACTTCCCGGTCTACCCCCGGAACGAGAAATTGAATTCTTTATTGATCTTGAACCTGGTACAAAGCCCATTTCTAAAACCCCATATCGAATGGCTCCTATTGAACTTCAGTAGTTAAAGGTCCAACTACAAGAGTTGTTGGACATCGGTTTCATTCGTCCTAGTACATCTCCTTGGGGTGCTCCTGTTTTATTTGTAAAGAAGAAAGACGGGAGTATGCGACTTTGTATTGATTACCGGGAATTAAACCATGTCACTATTAAGAATAGGTATCCGCTACCTCGTATTGATGACATGTTTGACCAGTTACAAGGAGCACAATTCTTTTCAAAGATCGATCTTCGTTCTGGATATCATCAGCTGAAGGTTAAAACTGAGGATATTCCAAAGACTAACTTCAGAACTCGGTACGGGCATTATGAGTTCCTAGTCATGTCTTTTGGATTGACTAATGCTCCTGCGGCTTTCATGGATATGATGAACCGAGTATTCAAGGATTATTTAGATCAGTTCGTTGTTGTCTTTATTGATGACATCCTCATATATTCCAAAAGCCGTGAAGATCATGAGCATCATTTGAAGCTGGTACTCCAAAGGCTGCGTGAAAATAAGTTATATGCTAAGTTAAAGAAATGCGAGTTCTGGCTTGAGGAAGTAGCTTTCCTAGGGCACGCGGTGTCAAAACATGGAGTATCTGTTGACCCGGCGAAGATTGAAGCAATACAAAGTTGGGAGCAACCAAAGACGGTGACCGAAGTACGTAGCTTTTTGGGTTTAGCTGGTTATTATCGGAGATTCGTGGAAGGGTTTTCTCGAATCGCTACCCCGTTAACTCAGCTGACTCGGAAAGATATCAAATTCGTATGGAGCGAGGAATGCGAGAAGAGTTTTCAAGAGCTTAAGAGGAGACTCATTTCGGCACCTGTTCTGACAATACCATCTGGTTCGGATGGATTTGTTATCTACAGTGATGCTTCAGGCAAAGGGTTAGGATGTGTTCTCATGCAACATGGGAAAGTCATAGCCTATGCCTCGCGACAACTCAAAGAATATGAGAGGAATTATCCTACTCATGATTTGGAGTTGGCAGCAGTAATTTTCGCGTTGAAGATCTGGAAACACTACCTGTATGGGGAGAAAGTGGAGATCTATACAGATCATAAAAGCCTCAAATATTTCTTCACCCAAAAGGAACTCAACATGCGGCAGCGACGTTGGCTCGAGCTGTTGAAAGATTACGATCATACCATCCAATATCATCCTGGAAAAGCAAACGTAGTAGCTGCCGCATTGAGTAGAAGATCATATGCGGGTACGAGTGCAATGTTTTTAACACAAAGGCCCATTTTATATGACTTGCAAAGGATGAGGATAGAGATGAAGGCTCCAAGTACTCACATGATGATATCAAATATATGAGTAGAACCGACTTTAATCGATAAAGTTAAAGCTGCTCAAGCTACGGACATAGAGCTGATGCGTATGAAGAAGAAAGTGCAAGAAGGTTCTATTCCAGAAGCAAGAATCGATGAAGAAGGAATACTTCGATTCCACTCCAGACTTTGTGTTCCTAACAATTCTGATTTGAAGTACAAGATCATGATGGAAGCACACAATACACCATTTGCAATCCATCCTGGAAGTACCAAAATGTATCGTGATCTTCGACATACATTTTGGTGGAATAATATGAAGAGAGAGATTGCAAAGTTTATCTCGAGGTGTTTAACTTGTCAACGTGTAAAGGTGGAACATCAAGTGCCAAAGGGTCCATTGCAACCACTTGAGATTCCGAAATGGAAGTGGGAACACATTACCATGGATTTCGTTACGGGTCTTCCCACGGTTTCTTAAGGCATAAATGCTATTTGGGTTATTGTTGATAGATTAACCAAGTCTGCTCATTTCTTGCCGATACGGGAGACTTATTCCCTTGAACGTCTTGCTCGTATATACGTAGATGAGATTGTGAGACTGCATGGCATGCCAGTATCCATAGTTTCGGATCGTGACCCAAGATTCACTTCAAGATTTTGGGTTAGCTTGCAAAAAGCTATGGGCACAGATTTACGATTTAGTTCGGCATACCATCCTCAAACGGACGGACAATCAGAGAGGACTATTCAAACTCTTGAAGATCTATTAAGACTTTGTGTCCTAGATTTCAAAGGGAGTTGGGATAAGTACCTACCATTGGTGGAATTCTCTTACAATAACAGTTATCAGGCAAGTATAGGTGTGGCCCCATTTGAAGCATTATATGGACGAAAGTGTCGCTCTCTAGTATGCTGGGACGAGGTGGGTGAAGCAACATTGTTGGGACCAGAGTTGGTACGCATGACTACAGAGAAGATCCAAACGATTCGACAACGTATACAAACGACACAGGATCGACAAAAGAGTTATGCGGATCTTCATCGAAAGGACGTGGAATTTGACATTGGGGATCATGTATTGTTGCGTGTGGCTCCATGGAAAGGAGTTACAAGATTTGGGAAGAGAGAAAAGCTCAATCCATGATTTATTGGTCCATTTCAGATTCTTGACCGAGTAGGAAATGTGGCCTATAGACTCGCGTTACCTCCAAGTATGTCTCGTGTTCATAATATTTTTCATATATCTGTGTTACGTAAATATGTGAAAGACCCAGACCACGTTATTGAGTTAGAACCGGACGAGATAACTGAAGACTTAACGTACGAAGAGGTACCTGTCAAGATCTTGGATAGAAAGGAGCATGTCCTACGCACGAAGGTCATACCACAAGTTAAAGTTTTGTGGAGAAACCATGCTATTGAGGAAATGACCTGGGAGTTGAAAACGGAAATGAAAGCGAGGTATCCTCATCTTTTCGAAACACCAAGTACGTACGTCAATTTCGAGGACGAAATTTCATAAGAAGGGGAGGTTGTAAGACCCCAAATTATTAATAAATAAAATTTAAATTCCCTCTATTTATTATTTTGAAATAGTAAGTGTTAAATTGATTAATGAGGTTAGTTATGGGTAAAATGCACAAATATTTCAAATAAGCAGGTGGTTATAAAATATTCATTATTATCGGGGAATATTCGTTTGGTCGTGGAATATTCTTCCTGTCGGGGAATATTCGTACGACGGCGCAGTCTTTTGTGGGCCCCATAATGGAAAGCGATTGGATGAAGAAAACGACAAGTATATGTTGTTTATTAATAACGGCGTAGTTATTACCGTTAATACTGTTGGAATACCCGGTGGTTAAAACACAGTAATACGCGTTGTTACACAGTAGCACACTGTATTGCAGCAATTATTGATTCTTACGTAAGAAGGCACTACTCAATAATGGTTACAGTAATTACTATTCAGTATTTTATTTTATTGATTCAATAATTGCTGCGTTGATATTTTATATTACTGTTGTTTCAATAATTGTCACTACACAGTATTTCCCATTATCAGATCAATAATTCATATTATTTGAATAATATTATTAGATAACATTATTGGCAATGTCTAGAAAGTTCTGTCTAAGGAGAGGTTTGGTCATCTAATTGCGCGCCAGTAAGGAGAAATCCTTATTGGAAAGCCCCTTCTTTCCTGGGAACGGCCTGGTTGTCATAAATGTGATTCTGTAATATTATTTGTGAATAATTAATTATTGATTCATATGATAAGGAAATATTTATTTTTTTGTGGATATAAATGAGGGATATATTTTTGTGGTTAAAAATGAAGGAGTTAATGTTGAGGTTTTTATCAGTATTTTTGTCGGAATGGAGGTATTAAAAATCAGGGTTTTTGAGATATTTTGCGGGGGTTATAATTTTTAATCCGACCGTTGGATCGTGGTAATTTTTGGATATGTTATACATATATAAGTTGAGTATATGTCCACAAATTTTGAACCGTTAAAAATGAATGTATGATTTATTATGAATTTTACGAGATGACTGGTTCAGAAATTGTTGAATTTTCGGAGTTAATCATTTTGGTAGAAAATTCTAGAATTGGTGGGCCCCACTCTTGGTTGGTGAAAAAATGTGCTGAGATTTTTATTCAAATGTGGTGGGTGGGAATAGTAGCAGGTAAAGCCATCAGGTTGCAGGTTAAGTCTGCTTCGGCGTGCTAACATTTTCCTATAAATAGAGGGCTAAGTTAGAATTAAAAATCACACCAGAAACAAGTTTTCTCTCTTTCTCTCTCTAGATTATTGAGTATATTTTGTGAGTATTTAGATACTTTGAGAGTTTCTATTCATCAGAGCAAGTGTCTTTCAGCCTTATACCGGTATTCCGACCAGAAGTACTGTCTTTACGAGGTAAGGGATGTTATTTTATTCAAAAATGATATTATTTCTTCAATATCATTATGCCAAAATATTGGTTGGAAATTTTTATCAAATTTGGAACTTTTCACCTCGGGGTTACTATTCATGAGTTACTATTCACGAGTTACTATTCACGAGTTACTATTCACCGAAAAATAAAATTTTCTTCTTTTCGTCCAAAATATCTATTCTGGGTACTAGCTTTGATTGTATCCATGTTTTGATCATTCTTGAATTCTACTTCACTATGAATAATTATAAGGTATTTTTGGACATGGATAAATCGAAATACGAATCCTTAATATTTGTTATTTTGTTTCACTGGATTCATTTTTTTAAAGATATTTTTCATCATCCTCAGTCCTAAATGATGATATTACTGATTATCTTTGGCCGTAGTGCAAAGATGAATGATTAACTGATGAATATCTTTGGCCCGTAGTGCAAAGATGAACAGGTGTTGAGATGAACATGACCGACTGGTGATACAAATAAATATCTTTGGCCTGTAGTGCAAAGATGAATATTTGATTAAAGATGGTTATTGATTGCTGTTACAGGGATAAAATATTGATGATGGACTTTTAAATCTTAGAAGATAGTAGAACTCATTCTCTACTTGACTCTTCTAATGGTTTGTTGTTTCCGCTGCAGTTATTGATTTAAAACTTGTTGTCTATTGTATTCTATTAGATTTTTCCCTGTTGAAGACTAATGATAATTTGTTCTGTATTATCTTAGTCATAATGTTCTTTACTGGGCTAGTTGAGCTCACCCTTTTCCTTTTTGTTCCATTTTTCTCAGGAGGCGAGAATGTAGCGAGTACTAGTCGGGGTATGGAATGATGGTTCTAGAAGTTACTTTAGTAGTCCTCACCATTTTTGTGAAATAATGTATCAATAATTGTAATGAGGACTTATTTGAGTGTGGATATTGTCTAAATGACAATATTTGTATTTAAACTCATAGTTTTTGTGTTGTAATAATAAAGATGTAGTTGTTTCTGTACCATGTATTTTGGCAACTCAGAATGGGTGTTGTATACCTATTTTGGGGGCGTCACAGAAAATCCCCTTGAAAATCCAAACCTTCAATTGAATGACTTGCCTAAAGAGTCTCATGTTATTAAAAATCATCCTATAGAAAATGTTTTTGGCAATATTGAAAAAGGAGTTATCACTAGATCACAAGCACATAATCTAGCTGGTCATTTGTCCTTCTTGTCTCAAATTGAACCTAAATTAGTAAAAGATACCTTACTAGATGAAGACTGGATAATGGCTATGCAAGAAAAACTTGAACAATTCACTAGAAACAAAGTATGGGAATTAGTCCCACAACCCGATGATGTTTCAATCATTGGAACTCGTTGGATATTTTGTAATAAACTTGATGAAAATGGAACTGTTATTCGTAATAAAGCAAGATTAGTTGCACAAGGATATAATCAAATGGAAGGAATTGACTATGATGAAACATATACTCCTGTTGCTAGAATTGAATCTATTCGTATGTTATTAACATTTGCATGCCATAAGAATTTTAAACTATTTCAAACAGATGTAAAATCCGCATTCTTAAATGGTGTTATAGAAGAGGAAGTTTTTGTTAAACAACCTCCTGGATTTGAAGATTTTAGTCATCCTGAATATGTATATAAATTACATAAAGCCCTATATGGTTTAAAACAGGCTCCTAGAGCTTGGTATGAAAGGTTGAGTAAAGTTTTATTGAAAAATGGCTTTAAACGAGGAACTATTGATACTACCTTATTTACTAAAAATAAAAATGATGACATTTTGGTAATTCAAATATATGTTGATGATATTATTTTTGGCTCTACTGACATTACTATGTGCAATGAGTTTTCTGAAAGTATGAGTAAAGAATTTGAAATGAGCATGATGAGAGAATTAAACTTCTTCCTCGAACTGCAAATCAAACAAGGAGAAAAAGGTATTCATATATCTCAATCTAAATACTGTAAAGAAATGATCAAGAAATTTGGCCTAGAATCAGCAAGACCTCTTAACACTCCTATGTCAACATCGGATAAATTAAGTATTGACGAAAATGGAAAATCTGTTGACTCTAAGAAATATAGTGGAATGATCGGAAGTCTGTTATGTATACCTGCGAGTAGACCTGACATCATGTTTAGTGTTTGTAAATGTGCCAGGTTTCAAGCTGATCCCAAAGAATCTCATCTGACCGCAGTGAAAAGAATTTTTTGATATCTTAAATGAACCACTAAGTTAGGTCTATGGTATCCTAAGGATCAACCATTTAATCTCGTATGTTTTTCAGACTCTAACTATGCAGGTCATCATGTCGATCGAAAAAGCACTAGCGGCACCTGTCAATTCCTAGGAGGATGTTTAGTTTCTTGGTTTTCTAAAAAGCAGAATTCTGTCTCTATTTGAACCACCGAAGCAGAATACGTTGCAGCCGCATGATGCTGTGCTCAAATCTTGTGGATGAAACAGACCCTTGCTGATTATAATTTAAAATTTGACTGTGTTTCAATTTTATGTGATAATACCAGTACAATAAATCTCAGCAAAAATACAGTCTTGCATGCTAGGTCAAAACATATAGACATTAGGCACCACTTTTTACGTGATCATGTTAATAACGGAAGCATTAAATTAGAACATATTGACATTGAATTAAATATAGCTGATATATTTAGTAAACCACTAAGTTCGGACAGATTCTGCAAATTAAGAATTGAGATAGGAATGCTAGATACTTCTTATTAATTGTTTTATTTTTAAACAAATTTCGCATTAAATAGTTATATGTAAATATTTTTTATTTATACATATAATTTTTTAAATTACTTAAAATTTTTAATGTCTCTTTCTCATAATTGTATGTATTAAACTATATTTATATATATATATATATATATATATATATATATATATATATATATTTACGCAATTATTTTTATTAAACTAAGTTATGAATGTAAATAATTTTCATATAAATAATTATATCACATATATATTTATATATACATATATATTTCTTTTAAAGAATTAAATCTACATCATCAAAGGGGCAAAATTGATCAATCCGCGTCTCTATCATCAAACCAATCAGACTCCACAATCATGAAACACACGGATCATGCCTCAGAACCATCCGATCAAGACTGACCATTAATCTGAGCCTTTGGATCTTGTTCTAAAAGGAAACATATATCAGATCCATTGATAACCGTTGATCTTGTTTTACGCAACATTCTCCACCGTTGGATTTGCCTGGTAAAACAAACTATATATATACATTTTTAATTTTTAATTCATTTTCTTCCCTTCTATTTCTCTCTCTTCTCAGTCTCTCATCTGATTCTCTCTCACTCGTCTCTCGGTTCGTCTTCTCCGATCTATTCTACATCGTCTTCAGTCTTTCTCTTCAACATCTTTTTGTCTCCTATAATCGACCTTCTCTTCTTCCTAATCATTTTTTTTTCTAAAATTTTCCGAGTTTCAAATTTTTTTTGTCAAAATGACTTTTTGTCTAAGAACTGAGAATACTTGCTCATTTTTGGGTTTCGGACAAAATTTCTTTTGGTTGTTCTAAGAGTATCGAGCACTTGCATGTGATCCTTTTGTTCATTTAAAAATTTGATTTTTGTTGGGATTTATTAGTTGATCCCAACTGCATTTTTTTTCTAGGGTTTCTGTCAAAATAAATTGTTTTTTTCTGAATTATTGTTCAAATAATTTTTTTAAAAATATCAATTAGTATAGTATTTTACTGATGCCAGCCATTTTGTCTTCCTTATCACAGTCACTGTAATTACTGGTCAGTTCTGAAACGATCTGTTGCCTTTCTTTTACTTTCTGAAAAATTATTTAAAAAATCCCAAATTTTTTTTTACCTAATTTTTTATTTTTTTAACCCAGTATTTTCTTCTCCAAATTTTTGCCGACTTTTACTGAGTCATAATAAAATGTTTATATTTATAATCTGATATACATATTATTTCTCCTTCTATAAATGTATATATATACTATCTATAAAATACCTATCTACGTATCTTTGCATTTGTGTTGCGCTCGCTGCTGTTTTTGCTAAGAAATGTGTCTGACGAAGAGCTTAACATACTGAAACTGATATATTATTAATATCAGCTCAGGTATAACCTCTCTGCCTCTCTCAATTTTTTGGTTGTGTGGATACTGAAGTCCACTGGATTACTTTCTGTGTCTTATATAATGTGTGAATCCTGATATTCACCGGGTTGTTCATTGCATTTACTGCTATATCTCCCTCTAAGATTTGCTATAAATATTGAAATCTTACATTTTACCTGCTTCTTTGAAAATCTTGATGCCTGAAATTATAATTTCTTGCCGTGTTCAATTTTTTTTGTAATCATTCCTGTATTTAACTAAAATAGTTTTTATTCATCAAACGACATGTGGAATATTTTTTACCGATCACTGTTCTCTTTTTACCATTTTTTTAATAAACAGCGTTCATCTTGCTATTTCACTTAAATATTGGTACTGTTTTAAAACTCCTTTCACCTTAGGCTATTAAATGCCTCTTTTCTTTGGTTATATTACCTGCCGAACTTCTTAAATGCTTCTTTTCTCTGTTACTTAAGTGTATATTACCTTCCGAACTTCATCTTTCTACTTCTATATATATATATATATATATATATATATATATATATATATATATATCAACCTTTCAAAATGTTCCGTGGTTATATATCTTCACTCTTCCACTTACTATTTTCACCTATCTTTCCTGCATCTATCCTTATCATGACTAACCTACTCTCTTCAAAAAGGAAAGCTTTGTCTCTTAATTCTGAACTACATTTTTCAAATGTTGTTCCTACTCTTACCACCCCATCTGCCCAGTCAAAAAATAGGCCTATGCGACACAACATGTGTCCAGGAAATGTAATCACATTTCACCGTTTTTCAAAACTGTTTGAGATTTTCAAAAATGTTGGATTGGATTGCTTGATCTCTTTTAATGATAAGTCTGTTTTTCCCAGTCTTGTGGCTGAAATCTATACTCACATGGAATTTTTACATGACTCTTCTGGCCTGCTAAAAAAAATTACTACATGTATACAAGGCCAGACTTGCATTATCGATGAATTGTTTCTTGTTCATGCTCTTCAGTTGAATCCATCTACTCTTGATTTACCTCGCATTAATTCCTATCTTCATCCTTTTGGCATATCTGTCGAAGAATGTATGCTATTTAAGTTCAATTTATCTGTGGTTACTGACCAACTAGTACCAGCCTTGTTATTTGACTTCCCATGCATAATCGGTCTAGAGTTTTTAACTGCTGAGTGTCAATTTCTGGGAAAAATCTTAAGAAAAAATGTTACGTCTGTTAGAGATGACAGAAAAATGTTGCCATTTGATCTAGAACTCATCAAAGGATTGCTAAATGAATGTCTGCCCTATAATTTTGCCTATTTCTTACTGTCTTCATTCGAATACTGTTTTCACAACAATTGTCTTGGATTCGATCTCCTTCTTGCACGTATCTTCCACTATTTAAATCTTCCTTTGTCCACTCTTCAGTCACAAACAGTTCCCACCAGCAATATAGTAGCTCATCTAAACTTGCCACAACAGCCTCTCATCATCTCTAAAACATCTGATCATGAAATATTTAAAGAAAACATCATTCTGGCTACCAAACTTAATTCTCTAAATAGCATGAATCAACTCTTACTGCAAAATCAGTCTCTTATGTTTGCTAAACTAGAAGATGTTCAATTATCTTTGCATGCAATTCAATCTGTGGTTTGTTTACTCCTGGAGCACAACAACATGTTCATGGATCCTTTCAACGTTAGCACCGCTCCTGACTTCACAGTTCCACCACTAGCTAATCCTGTTCCTGTTCTCTCATCAGCTGATTCTGCAGGAAATATTAATGATCTGTTGCATTTTTCTCCCCTCCATCTTGAAGAAATCTAACTTCATATACTAACTCCACTAACAATTCGGTTCCTGTAATCCCTAATCTCTCTCCTCCATTAACTACTCAGCTACTGTAATCCTTAATCCCTATCCCCTCTATTACTACTGCTGCTACTGCTACTGCTACTGCTACTAAAACTCGGCTTATATATATTTTGTACCGAACTCTCTTTGCAGGATTTCTCAGTCTTTACTGCATGTTATTTTTTCTACCCCGTCATTTTTTATGATGACAAAGGGGGGAGAAGAAATATATATATATATATATATATATATATATATATATATATATATATATATATATAGAGCCCCGTTCAAGAGCATTATGCTTAAGTAGCAATATTTCTTAAAGAGCATAACTATTTAAGACCTCCGTGTTTTTCCCTCTCTCTCTTCATTCAGTCGGCAAAACCCTTTCTCTCTCCTCATTCAGTCGGCAAAATAGAAGTAGCCCTTGAGATTTCCTTCGATCTGAGACCTGGCTTCTCCAACTCTCCAGACGAAGAAGCCCTTACCGAATCGAAGTAGCCCAGTGTTTCTTTGACAAACTTGAGCTTCAAAAAGGAAAAGCTCTCTCGCCGTGCCCTAGAATCGGAAGCAAGCAGTTCGATCCCCCTCAATCCCTCACTCCGATTTTGCCGATTCAGTAAGGACTTCGATTCGGATGACTTCTTTTCCTTTTCCAATTTGAAAATTATATATTTCATCTTTGTTTGGAGTTAGAAAAGGGGTTTTGTTACATCTCTGCTTCGAAACTTCTAAAAGGGCTGGTTTCTTTTTTTTTTTGTTCTTTTTTGTTTATGTTTTTCTCTTCTCTCTGTTAAAATTGTTTGTGAGAATGAGGTGTTAATCAATTTTTTGCTAAGCTATTATTTTCCTGTGATTGATTATGAGTGGAAATTGGTAAGTATGATGCCATGAGTCATATACTGCACAACCTTGTGTTATAAATAGTAATAGATAATTGATTAGCATAATGAGTTTCATTAATTTTATTTTTTAATCGCTTGCAGTAGATTGAGAGTAAAAATGGGGAATTAGTGGTGCTAGTTTTGTGGAAGAAAATTTTTTGACCGACCAAGGGATTAGAAGGCGAGAAAAAAAGAAAATAATAATAACGGAATATATTTTCTATATTGAAAGATTGCTTTTATTCTTTATGTTTAGCTCCTACTAGCCAGATTTCTTGAGACACCAAGCTTGGGCTCATGTTGCTTAAATTTCTTGAATTTCTTGAGAAAGCTTAAATTTTATTGAGCATATTGGGGTAATATCGGTTATTCTTGTATTTTGTTTTGTGAAGTCTTTGTCGTAAACCACTGGTTAGACTATGTCACTTTGTTGTAATTTCATGGCGTAGGGTGGTGGTTGTTATTTTAGAAACTATTTTGATAATCTTGATGCATTCTGTGGGAAATTATTTTTTCCTGGAAAATGGTGGACAAGGGATCCTCCTATCCATGTTGGATTGTTGAGGATTTGCTTCCAATTTGTGTTTTTGGATCATGATTGAATGAAGATAGTGAATAAGATTAGAATGCTATGAAATATGGTGTTGTTTTAAATTAATTTTACTTGTTTTTAGCTACAAGTTGTCAAATCTTGGGTGTGACGAATTTTAATTAGTGTAGAATTTTTGGGATTAGGGATTTTCTAAATCCATGCTGCTATATTCTCTTAATGTCTATTTCTGTTTGTCCAGGTGTAAATATAATGGATGACATGGACCATGAAATAGGGAGTTGCGGGGATAATGTAGAAAATGAATTTGGTGCAAATGTTGATTCCTTCTATTTATAATAGTTTGACCTCTAAGGTGCATCAAATTCATAATTCAATTAGTTGAAATTATGGTGTTTTGACGTCCTATGGGGTAAAGCACTGGTAATATCTGTGTAATGATTCGAATTTTAACTATTTTATGTTTCTTGGGATTTTATAATGACAATATTTTTGTTTGGTTTGCTGCAGTACACCAACTGAAGAGGATTTTGAAGGGGAGGATAAATGGACCATTTGGGTGGCAGATTATTTTCATATTTTTAGTTATTTTCATTTAGTACCTAGTGTAGCCGTCATTCTGAATCACATTCAGTTTTTGGGTCATGGGATGTCGTTTTGTAGAAATTTTTGTACCGGGAGTAAAAACAGCATTGTATGTTTTGGTTACCAAACACACTTTTGTAGGTTGAACAGGAATGCTCTTGTTTTGGTTTTAAATATGTAAATTGGTGCAAAACTATTTACTTCCACATGGATGTTTTTGTTTTAGTTACACAGGGTGGTTTTGGTTTTAGTTGAACAGGGTGCTTTTGGCCTTGGAAATTAATTGTACAAATCTGTTGTTGCTGCTATAAAATCTATATGGGCAAAGTTTTCTGCTCGTGTGTTGTATATCTTCATTCCAGTCAAACATAGCCACATTTGCGTACGTGGATGAACAAAACATAGTTTGGATTGATTTTGACTAATTACACTTGACACACCACCTTGGCTCCCCTGCCTCTTGCCATGTTATCTAATTAACGTTTTCAAGCCAAAGAATTCAGTAAATATGGTAAGAACCTGGTTCATAATATATAGAAAACTTCCATAGAGGACATCTAGTAATTCCTTGTAAATCCAAATAACATACAGACTCATAGTCTAAACTAAGTTTTAAAAACAGAGTTCAAAAAAGTTTCATTACAATCAATTCATTACATTTAAAATAGGGACTTCGCACATCCTATTTGCTCCATCTCTCAAATTCTAATTACAATTTTTTTCCTGTTTAGGCATCTTCTTGCACAGTTATGATTCTAAAGAAATTCCAAAGTAGTAAAATCAAAGAAACCCATATGATTATCAAGTAAATCCTCTATTTGCGTCGAAAATTTTGAGCTTCATTTTCCATAGCCCTCAAGCTCCTCAACAGACAAGGTATCACTTGAATGGCTCTTGGATGCATTGGAGGATCATACCACATGAAATACCCACAACCATGGAGCTGTCAAAAAAGAATTTTTTTTCAGAACATGCATTACAAATAAGACCATCACTGATCTACAATCTATCAAACACTGATCTCTCATGCATTCAAAGTCATCAAGATAAGCAGAAATCCACATGAAGAAGAAAACAAGGCAATTTTCAAACCATATTAATCAAAATTTTCAAAATACTAAATCCTTTCTCATCACCAGTAATGCATAAAGTTCAAATTATTGCCCTTCAATAAAAACAAACATTTCAGTACCTATAATTCTGAAATCACTTCCAAAACAGAATCTGAACAGTGGCTGCGATATTCAAATATGTTAAAACACATACATTACTAAGAATTATTAACATCACCAATATTATTATTGTTGGTATAATATGAAAATCAAAGTCTTGAGTTAACTCTTATCATTTATTTCAACAAATAGAGAACAAATCAAGCATGCATTACACCTTGACACAAGATTATTGTGCTCTGTTTTAATTTCATATAGAAAGAGAAGGCATGGTTTATTATGCTATTTATTAACAAATTTCACAAACCGAATAAAAAAAACTAATATCGTTATTCTGCTGTTACAGGACATCACAATTAAGTTATACAAAGTATTATCATTATCTAAATTTCGACCATGTAGTGATAACAACAAAAAACTATTATTATTTGCAAACAAAAAACCATTTTTTGTTATTAAAGACATTGTAAACCATTTTTTGTTGCCTTGTTGGTATAAGATTTTTGGCAAAATTTTATAGCACTCATAAATTCGTTATTCTGTTGTTTATTCATCGTTCCATTAATCGTCAGCTTAGCTAATTTGATTCTTCCTTCTCTTCTACCATATATGTAAAGTTTCCCACACAACTTTACTGGACACCAGGATGAATGCTAATACATTTGTATTATTAATTAATTAAACAAATACAACAAGCGACTAGTGTATGCTCAAAAATCAATTATACATACATACAAGAGTCAACTAATTTGTATAAAATACTAGTTTTTTCATGCTCACTGGTCATTCCAGGAAACCTGACTCGAGGGGGAGTATTGTGCTCTGTTTTAATTTCATATCATTCGTACAAATAAGGAAGAATATAGAACGAGATGGCACGATTTGTGAAGAAAGGGCTTACCGATTTGTGAAGACTTCGACATCTGATTTCTTCCGTGTTCAGATTCTAGGGCACGATTTCTTCTCCAATTCGAGATATGGACAAATAAAGCTCGATTTTGTGAAGATATTCGAGATCTGGACAAACACCGCTCGATTTTGTGAAGACTTGATTTCTATTTGGAGGAGAAGGTTTTGTGAAGTCTAAAGCTCGACTTCTTGCTTGATTCTAGGGCACGGTTTCGTTCTTGCTTGATTCCGATTTGGAGAAGGTTTTATGAAGCTTCAGATTTTTGGGGAGAAATAGGGCAGAGGGCACAATCTCAGTTTTTTGGTTTTGGCGTACAAACAAAGCGGAGAGAGAAGATAAAAAAAAACACGGCAGGCTTTTATAGTCATGTCATTTAAGAGTGTAATGTTATTTAAGCATAATGCTCGTGAACGGGACTATATATATATATATATATATATATATATATATATATATATATATATATATATATATAACTGCATTAATATATATAACTGCTATATATGAACTACCATGAATAAATATGAACTGCCATGTATGGACTATATATGAAACTACCATGAATGAATTTTAACTGCTATGATTAATTGTGCTTGATTGAATCTAATCAATTATAAAGGGGTTCACAATTTAAGGGGGAGTTTTTCTAAAAATCAAAAACATTTTTATATAATTGTCATCATAAAAAAGGAGGAGATTAATAGGTATAATTTTTTATATATTTTGATGATAACAATTATGTTTTAAATAAATATTTAATTATTTATTTATTTATTTATTTTCTAATTTTTTTTGAATTAATTTTTATTGACCTTGATAAATTATATGTCAAGTGTTAAATAAATTAATTCATATATTATTCAACGCAAGGATACCCTATTTCTTTTACTAAAAGTAAAGTTGGGCAAAATATTTTTAAAATACTTAAAACCATAATACATAATTATACCGTATATAAGTATATATATATGACAAGTATACTTAGTACATATGTAAACAAGTGATGCTTGCATGGAATGCCATTAAAACCGTATACCATTTTGTTTGTGCATGTGCTGCCATTTAACCATGTGTGCTAGTGTCACTCATTGAGGGGCTTGAAACAAAAACATGAGTTGGCTAGCATGTGTTGGTCAAATAAGCATTAAATACTAATAAATGCTCTAAAGATTAAAAAACGCCCGGGCGCTTTTTAATCTCCTACTGCGTAAAAAACTTGGCTAATCTGGATCATTCAATTCAAAAATATTTGATCATAACCGTGCACTCAGAAATCAGTTTTCAAAATTATAATTTTGCCCCAACTTCAAAAATTCTATAAATAAGGAGTATTTCATTCATTTGGTTTTTACCAATTTAATAAAAAGAGTCATATTCTCCTTACCTACATTCTCTCTAAATTTTATATCTCATACAAAAGTAATAATTATTTTTGAAGAGAAATATTGGTCCAAGTACTGAGATAAGTTTAAAAATTATGTCGAATTATTTTTTACTTGCATTTTTAGATATACATATATATATATATATATATATATATATATATATATATATATATATTGTTCTACACAATTTTATATATTTATATTTCATCTATTTATCAAATAAAAAAATACTTGGGTGTCGCAAAGCTACTGAGATAAACCTCTACGGAGAGGAATCCAATCGTACGATTCCTTATAATCTTTAGTAATCTTTTATTGATATTATTTAAATAAATATTATATAATAGATACAACACTTGATAGCTCAAAATAATACTGAGATACTGCTCCAAAAAGAGTAGTCATCCGAACCGGATTTGAGAATCGAAGTGATCTATTGAAAATATTTATATAAATATCAATTGTGAAAATTATAAATTTTATTATACTTAGACGTCGCAAGGCTACGGAGATACACATCTATCAAGAGGAATTTGAAACGTACGATTCCTTAAAGTACTAAGTTACATAATCTGTAAAAGTTCACATAATAGATAAAATATTCTTATACTTCTTCCGTTCTAAATTAATTGCTCAGTTTTGACTTTTTAAAGTCAAATTGACCATTTTTAAAATTAATATTTTTACTATTTTTGTTAAAATATAGATGAAGTGATTATAACCAAAAGAAAGTATATACAATTTATTACTAATCCTAATTTTTATAATTTTAGAAATGTATTTATATATGCTTAATTATTAATTCTAAAAATAGTCAATTTGACTTAAAAAAGTCAAAACTGAGCAATTAATTTGGGACGGAGGAAGTTTAATTTTTGAGTTAAACAAATAATAGTTGTTAAATCAAATTGTACTTATTTGACATTATACTTATTAGTTGAATTGATTTATTATTGATTTATCTACAACTAATAAATTATTTGATCAAGATTAATTAAGAAAAATTTCTATAATTATCCATAGAAAAATACTCTTTATTTTATAGAATTGTTAATTCTTCATAAAGTACTTTAATATCATATATCTGCTTAATTAGAAGCATATTTGATTCAAAGATTAAAATAACTTATATGCTTATTAAGAAGCATATTTTCTCAAATATAAATGTCTTTGAACTTTTATAAATATGCTTGCTTTTAATTGATATCTGCTTATTTGAGAAGCATCAATATGTACTAAATTCTTGTCTGCTTATTTGAGAAGCATATTGTTGTAATATTATTCGTAAAAAGGAGAAAAGGTATAGAGGTAGTTTATTTTATGAATCTGTGAGAAAGACAAGTAATTCTTTAACCAAGTTCAGAGTCTTAGAGAGGTCAACAGAAAGTTGAGTCTCTAGTGTACTTGTGAGGTGAGAAAGAGATTGTTGTTTCAAGACCAGATAATAGAATAGAACTAAACTCAAAAGGTGTTACAACTAAACTTGAGGAAGGAGCGGGGAGCTTGCTGTCCAAGATAGATTAGTTGGGATTAGTTGGAAGTTTATCTTTAAAACTTTGTAAAGGTTTCTCTGCCTATTGAAGGAGTTGGTTATTACTGATAGTAATAGGATCTCAAGTTCCAAGTAGGGACTTGAGACTGGATGTAGCAACACACCAAGGGGTGTATGTTGTGAACCAGATAAATCTCTGTGCATTGTGATTGAATTTTTATTATCCTGTATATTAATTTCTAAACACTGCAAATTAATAATCTATTCAACCACCCTTCTAGATTATTATTGGACTTTCAAAAATAATCAATTCTTCAATACTTGTCTAGCCAAGTTAAAACAGACATCGACTCTTTTTTTAAAACCATTCATGCATTGCATAACATGCATCACGTAAAACTTGGCTAACACAAAGGTTAGATAAGCGTTAAGAAAGACTTGCCTTCAAGCGTCTTTGAATAAACAATTCAATAATTCTCAAGTCTTTACAGGATCTACATGATATATTCACATAGCACACTGTAATTAGTTATCAAACAAACTAATTTTATGGTTCTAACCAACTTCTTTCTCTTCTATGTCTTATCCGAATTAACTTTGTTTTTAAAGTCGATTAGACTTTCTATACTTTGTTACGACTCATTAACGTTCTTAACCGACATTCGATCATCATTGGTGAACTACCAATGTTGAACCTCATTTACAGTTTATATACTTATTACGTTTTCGCGTTCTTCATTTAATTTCAATTAAACCTTAGTAAATCTTCTTACATTATCACCTTATAAGTGATCTAAGTTCGGTCTTATTATGTACATTAAGTACCTTCAATGTCTTACCTTAGGTCTACATTCAAATGGAACAAAACTTAACTTGGTCAATATTTTTCTACTACCGGCGCTGCGGCACGACATCCCTAGTATTTTAGTGGCGCTGCGGCGCGAGTTAGCAGGGTACTCGGCCGAGTCTGGCGCTGCGGCGTGACCACTTTACACTGGTTTTGGCGCTGCGGTGCCGAGTCTGTGCTCCAGTTGGCCAAAACAGTTTTATTATTCTTACGAAACTCCCGGCTTCCTAATTCGTTCGTTTTACATCCGAATTAACCAATTCAAAAACCTACAACTCACAAATTACATCCTTTACGTGTTCGTATAAGAATTTCACATTTTTGAATCCGTTAACTTGGAATTCACCTTTGAGCTCATTTTTAAGCGTTCGTTTAATGTTTTTGACCGTTCAATACTCGTTTTCTTCGTTATAAGTCAGAATGCAACGATTCTTTCGCCAACGACTCTTAATTACCTTATCTCACGTGTTGACATTGGAAACCATCATTTTCAAGTCACACGGCAACTTTTGACCTTTAATCCGGGCTTTTTACGTTTTCGACGTTTAACGTCTATTTTCGCAAAATTCGCCATAACTTCGTTATTCGTGTTCTATAAGCCAAATCAAATGGAAAATTCCATTGATTCATCATTGTCATCCTAACCAAACAATAGGCACATTCCTTAGCTATAATGGTTTTCAAAACGTTCATCCAAAACTAAATTCACGTTCAAGACTGTCTATGGTTTTAACTCACATAAACACTTACGATTTCTATTTGGTCATAACCTATCAATGATTTAGTCATTAATAGGCATCTTTATATCTCCTCAATAAATATGCTCCACGAATCTACGATTCTTCTACGAGAAAGAAATCGAAAAAGTTGAATATTGCGGTTTATGAGAATTTACCTTTGAAGCAATTTACGTTCTTGATAAACGCCTATTGGTTTGCTTGAAGGTAGAAGGATTAAGTGTTTCTAGCTCTTTCTCTCTCTCAATATGTATTGGTCAAGCTTTGTAAAACCTCAAATGACTAACTCTTGCTTTGTATATATAGGTAACCAACTAAGGGGAAATATGGTCCATATGACACCTCCTTACTATTGCACCTCCTTTGCAACTTTGTCACCAAGTAAAGTACTTGGTGAGCAAGTTTATTACTTGGCTTGGCCACCAAGTGGCCAGCCCACTCTCTTGTGGTTCACCCCATGGGTTTTACCCATCCCATGACCCACTGGTTCGGCCTGCTGTTTACTTTTCGGATTGGGCTTGACATAAATTAACGTTGGGCCTTAACTTGGGCTTGAACACTTAATTCATTGGGCTTACTATTGTTTTAACCCCAATTAAATTATACCAAACCCTTAACTCATACTCCATTAATACGTCTCGTATTCTACGCGTATAACTTACGCATTATCTTCGTCTAATACTCATATAATAATCGTATTATACGTCGTACTATTCTTCATACTATACTCGTATTTATACTAGTATAATACTCGTATAATATCCAAAACGACTATACGCATTGCATTTTCTTTCGGAAACCTCTTTCACAAACCCTTAGGTTTTACGTTCGTAAGTAAAAACTTCATTTGCCATAACGGAATTATTATTGGGTATTCCATACTATTTTTGTATTCTATCATTACGTTTTTCTCAAAATTTCAAACCCTAGCTCCGAACGAAATCGGATGAATAGTGTTTTTACGCAAACATTCTCGGAAAATCTTCATTTTCGTCTTGATAATTCACAACCATTAATACTAGCACAAAGCCAGAATACTAACCACATCTGTATATTCCAGGTCATATATGGAACGACCTTCGAATATCTTACTCACATAATAACTAAATTAAATTCATTTAATTCACATAATCAAATAAAAATTTAATTCATTAAAAATCTGAAATTCTCGGGCGTTACACTCCCTCTCTCTTTCTTGCTTTTCTTGCTCTCACTTACTCTAACTTTCTAAGTGTAAAATGTTGAAAATAAAAAAAGGCACCACCTTTCTTAGCTTCTTCTATTTATAGGCACATTTTAACCTTACTTTACTTCCCCATAATCAAACAACACTTAGATTAACTGCACTTAGAGGCATGAATTCAAAGATTACTATACAAAAAGATTTCACAACCAAGAATGATGGCTTTTATGTTTTGAGTGAAGAAATGTTCAAAGGCAAAAATGAAGCAACCTTTTACAACAATTTTCTTCTTAAGTGGGGCCCACCTTTTGATAACAAATTTTCTCCCATATAGGGCCCACCATGGCCAGATACCCCCATTTTCTTTCCATTCTATTTATTTTTTCTCCTTTTATTACATCATGGTCTAAAAGCATGCTTATGTCATCTACTCCACATATGGGTCATCCATTGGATTATAATTTAGGCTTGGTTTTGGGCTTCTTATAAGGTTTTCTAGGACTTGAAATGGGCTTATGTTTGGGCTATAATAATCCCTATCTTGGGTTTTCCCAATTAGCAATGCACTAGAATTTATCAACTAGGTTAATTACTTAACTTCTTTTGGCCACTTAACAAAGCTTACTAGCATAGTTAATATAGGCCTACTAACATTTCCACACAAAGCTAGTATTCCATGCTCTGTTAGTTGATAAGTAGGTTTTATACCTATTTATCTGGTATCTATTACTTGAATTAGTTTCTTAAACCTATGTTTCTTAGTTACTTTTCATACATTTTATGTTATTTTGTAGGCTATGACATAACATTGGCATGAAGAAGCAAGGAAAAGCAATTCAGACATGTTTTGGACTAAAATATGCAAGTAAATACAAGAATTAAATATTGTAAGGCTTTTAACACCACGTTGGATGCATGTTCTTAGCTTGGAACTTGGATTATACTGTAGAGCGTCTTCTTAGCTTTTCGGAACATCTTGAATCATCCCAATCGGAGTTCGAATGCGAGAGTTATGGCCTTTTTATCAACAAAAATCAAAGGTAAGAGTTCTCATGTTTGCAATTTACACAACATCTAATTTAATCTCAATTTAGATCTTGTTCCGGCTAAACGTTCTCAATTCTTACTAAATGAAAGTTGTAGAGCTCGTCGATATCTTCGATTTGATAGGTGGCAGGTCCCGTAACTCCTCCCGGATCAAACGTTATGGTCGTTTTACCAGAGGACACTGCAACAGAAAAGTAACCCCCGCTGGGGCGGGCTTTCCCTTCACAAAATTCCCACCGGAGTGGGCATACCATCTACAAAACAGTAAGGACCCCCGCCGGGGCGGGGGTACGCCCAGAAAATACGTTTTGTGTCCAAATTTGAGTCCAAGAAGGATTGGTTGGATCCGATTGACTCAAAGACTTCCAAGAGGACTTAAAGACATATAAAGAGACTTATAAAAGGAAGAGAATCAAAAGGATTAGAGGAGAGATTAGATTGGAGAGAGATGATTCCATTAGATTAAATTAGAGTAAATTAGATCAAAATCCTAGTTCTTACTAGATTTGGAGATTGAAGCAACTTAGAGACAATTGAAGATTCAAAGTAAGAGCAATAAGGGAGTTTCAAATCTATAGACAATATATTATATCTTCTTGTTTTCTTCTATATTTATCTTTTAATGATTATTCAATTGTGGATTCTTAGTTTTAATAATAATGAATTAATTCTTTGTTTGAGATTACAATGGATCTTATTATGTAGTTTATTTTAATATGATTCGCTATCAATTATTATGTTCTATCGCGAGGATTGTCTATTGTGATTTGGACTTAATTGCTTAATTGACTAGCTAACATTTATCGTGATAATCTATATGAACTCGAGAGATGAAGTATAGATTTAGATCTGATCATGATAGCATGTGTTTGTGATTTCTGCATAGATGGAATTCATGATTCGTGTTTAGGATAGAGATATGCCTTTACGCCATATGTAATCTTATAGAGAACTTGTGCTTTAAATCCTTTTTAATTATAATTCACATAGAGATATAGTGGATTAGTTAATTAGGGTGTCTTGTTTAATTCTAACATCTGTGGATTTAAGTGAGTATGAGTATTATGCATCGAGAGGTAGTTTTATCTACTTTAGTGTTCTTGATTAACAATTCAGGATAAAGAATAATTGATGAAAAGTGTGTTAACTTAAATGAAGCAATAAGTAAAGTTGTGATCTTAAATCTCTGTAATCTTAATTTAACTAGTGGTAATTAGAATTAGTGTAATTAAATAATTTAATTTATATAATTTGAAATTCATTCGTTTAAATAAAATTGAGTTGGTTACGGGTTAGTACTTGGTGATTTTTTATTAAACAATTCATCGTGAGAACGATACTCTACTTTCACTTTATTACTTGTTGACCACATATACTTGCGTGTTGTGCGTAATTAGATTTTACCCAATAAGTTTTTGGCGCCGTTGTCGGGGAATTAGTTAATATAATTTTTGCCAATATTAGCTTTAATCAAATTAGTCTTAATTTAAACATTTTTTTTTATTAAATTCTCTTTATATTTCCCTCTCTTTTCAGGTACCATGGTTAGATGCAATTATCAATGACCTTATTCGAATATGACTCAGCCAAGGGGAGCGGGGATTGATGGTTTCAATGCATTTTATGCATTATCAGCGCAACTTGAGACACTTTCGAGGAGGTAGGACATTGTTGCAGCCCAACGTAATTGAAGGATAGTAGTTAATTGTAATTATTGTGCCGGTAATCATCCGAGTCATCAATGCACCGTTAGTTTTGGGCCGGGACAACACGGTGGTGAATACCTCAACGATTATACACATGCTAATTATCAATAAGTTTGGGGGTATCACCCGGATTCGTCATGGAGATCCAATACTACGCTCCAAATCCACCATACACACCTGAATTTTCATGTCCACCTCCATTGCCACAAGAAGAAAAACCAAATTCGAGGGATGTAATATTGAAGGGAATAGCAAATCTAGAGGAGATGAGGATTAGCCAAGAGCTGTCAACCCAAAATTTTAATAATCGGATGGAATAACTCGTCACTACCTCAACCAATGGTCCTCAATCCATGGCTTCCGAGACTGAAACAGAAAATTCAAGGCTGGGGGAATTATTGTCCAAGTTCGTAATCAAATGAGGAGAGGAGGATTAATCAAGAGCGATCAATTAAAAATCTTCAGAATAAGATAGATCAAATGACCAAAGTCGTAAGTAACCTTCCTCCAAACACTTGGCTTTATGACATAGATGACAAAATTGACGGAGAACCCGAACCAAATCTATGACTGGATGAGCCACAAGATATCGAAAGTGTGGAGACAATTGGGGATAATTAAAATAAGGTCGCTGAAGAAATAACTATGAGTACCAACGTGGATGAGCCGATGTTATTAGTGCCCCAAGTTCCTTCTCTGCCAAAGATCAAGGGTCCAGTTAGATTTGTAAAACTGTGCCCGCTTGGTAGTCATGTCGTCGGCAAGGCTCTTTATGACATGAGAGCTAGAACAAATGTAAAGCCATGGTGGGTCTGGGATGAGAAGATAGAAGAAGAGCCCGTTGTTCTTGCTAAGTCTCAAAGTCCCAATCGAATTATAGGCACATATTTAAACAAAGCATGCTAGGTGACTTTATCTCGATAGCCATCACAAATGGGAACCAACTAAAAGATACATTATTTACGATGGATGGAGGGTTCCTCAATTATCGAAGAGGAATTGGATAGCGTTGACCAGACAAAGTCAGGCTGAAAGACTGTAATTCAAGCGCTAACTGGAATGAAACCCAGGAATTTTTATATTTATATGCTTTACTCGTTAATTTAGTACATATGAACTAATTTGCTTATTAAGTTCTTTTACCAATCCAAGTGTTATTCTAATCCATGTTATCTCTCTTCATTGCAGGTATTGGAGATTTAATGGATAGGAACATGATCGTTGCCGCCATCGCCACTATCACCTCACGCTTAGTTGATTACAGGGAAGTTCTCTTCTACTTACCGATATATTTTTACAATGAGGACATTGTAATTGCTAAGTTTGGGGGAGTTTAGTTTAGTTCATTATTACATGTTTAGTTTCATGTTTATGTTATGTTATTTTGTATATGTTGTTAATTTAGTTTAGGTTTATTATGTTTGCATTCATGTAATACAACTGCATAAGTAGTTGCATAGTAGTATAGTTTGAATAGCATTACATTCAGTTTCTTGAAAGAAATTTTTTTTCAAAATTTCAAATTTCAAAAATTCAAAAAATAATAGTTAGTTACTATGTTCATCTTGCATGATTCCAGCTGTTAGATAGTTTTAGTTTACTTTGGCCAATGATGAGATTGGAATTGGGTAGACAAGTATAATACTGACTATTAGAGCTTTGATGTGATTTATTGTTATGAATTGAGTCTTTTTCTGTTTGAAACTGGTATAATAAGGATAGCACAGTAAAATCAACTTGTTGATTGATTGAGTTTAAATTGATACATAATGATATTCTAAAGGATAATGCTAGTTTGAATGAAAGAATGACAAGAATAAGTAGTGATGATTAAATTTAGACAAGAACCTAAGTTTTGGGGAATATTTAGAGTATATAAGCTATAAAAAAAAGAAAAAAAAGAAAAAAAGTATGAATAAACACCGTGGCGTGCTTGTCTAGTTTTGTGGCCTTTGTTACTTGAGTAAGTAAGCCCGAGTGGATTGTCTTTACACCTAGCGCCCTAACGTCTTAATGGTCTGGGAGTCATTGGTCGAAAGCTCGTTAAGGTAGCATTGAAAAGCCTAAGGGAATAAGACATTGCATAGGTATGTGTATATAAAGCAAAAGAAAAAAATGAATAAAACGGAAAATAAGAGCAAAAAGTCTCCGTAGATGAAAAATGAAGCATAAGTATCCCATGTTGACCCTCAATATTGGTAATTATTTGATTTTAGTTGGATCTTACTTGTTTTTGGATTTCTTGAGTTTACACTGTATGATGCCTTCGAAGAGACTTGTTATGTGTTAAATTTGATTTTATATCAGTTAGCATTGTTGTTGAGCACACACACACACACACATACACTATATTAGTGATAACAGTCTAAGATTTGATGATTGATTGGAAAGTTAATGATTTATTTTGGTATGATGTATTATCATGTTTACTTGATTTCTCTAAGGCCGGTTGAATAGACTTGTTTCTGTCATTACTGCTGGATTCGTAGGCATATAGATTAGGTGCATTGCATAGCATTGTTGTTTTGTGTTTTTGTTTGAGGACAAGCAACGGTTTAAGTTTGGGGATATTTGATAAGTAGGTTTTATACCTACTTATCCGGTATCTATTACTTGAATTAGTTGTTTAAACCTATGTTTTTTAGTTACTTTTGATACATTTTATGTTATTTTGTAGGCTATGACATAACATTGGCATGGAGAAGCAAGTAAAAGCAATTCGGGCATCTTTTGGACTAAATATGCAAGCAAATACAAGAATGGAAGATTGTAGGGCTTTTAACACCAATTTGGATGCATGTTCTTGGCTTGAAACTTGGATTATATTGTAGAGCTTCTTCTTATCTTTTCGGAACATC
This sequence comes from Panax notoginseng, assembly GCA_016801055.1. Classification (NCBI taxonomy): domain Eukaryota; kingdom Viridiplantae; phylum Streptophyta; class Magnoliopsida; order Apiales; family Araliaceae; genus Panax; species Panax notoginseng. Next base: position 61,224,027 of record CM029018.1, read on the forward strand.
TTGAATCATCTCAATCGGAGTTCGGATGCGAGAGTTATGACCTTTTCATCAACAAAAATCAAAGCTATGAGTTCTCATGCTTGCAATTTACACAACATCTACTTCAAGCTCGATTTAGATCTTGTTCCGGCCATAATTTCTCAATTCTCAAGGAATTAAAGTTGTAGAGCTCGTCGATATCTTAGATTTGGTAGGTGGCAGGCCCCGTAACTCCTCCCAGATCAAACGTTATGGTTGTTTACCAGAGGACACTGTAGTAGAAAAGTGACCCCCGTCGGGGCGGGCTTTCCCTTCACAAAATTCCCGTCGGGGCGGGCATACCAGCTACAAAACAGTAAGTACCCCTGCCGGGGCGGGCCCTTTTAGCCTTATAACCCCCGCCGGGGCGGGGTAAGCCCAGAAAGTACGTTTTTTGTCCAAATTTGAGTCCAAGAAGGATTGGTTCGATCCGATTGACTCAAGGACTTCCAAGAGGACTTAAAGACATATAAAGAGACTTATAAAAGGTGGAGAATCACAAGGATTAGATGAGAGATTAGATTGGAAAGAGAGGATTCAATTTGATTAAATTAGAGTAAATTAGATCAAAATTCTAGTTTTTACTAGATTTGGAGATTGAAGCAACTTGGAGACAATTGAAGATTCAAAGTAGGAGCAAGAAGGGAGCTTTAAATCTACAGACAATTGATTATATATTCTTATCTTCTTCTATCTTTATCTTTTAATGATTATTCAATTGTGAATTCTTAGTTTTAATAATAATGAACTAATTCTTTGTTTGAGATTACAATTGATCTTATTGTGTAGTTTATTTTAATATGCTTCGCTATCAATTATTATGTTCTATCGTGAGGATTGTCTATTGTGATTTGGACTTAATTGCTTAATTGCCTAGCTAACAATTACCGTGATAATCTATATGAACTCGAGAGATGAAGTATAGATTTAGATCTGATCATGATAACATGTGTTTGTGATTTCTACATAGATGGAATTCATTATTCGTGTTTAGGATAGAGATATGCCTTTACGCCATATTTAGTCTTATAGGGAACTTGTGCTTTAAATTATTTTTAATTGTAATTCATATAGAGATATAGTGGATTAGTTAATTAAGGTGTTTTGCTTAATTCTATCATCTGTGGATTTAAGTGAGTATGTGTATTATGCATCGAGAGGTGGTTTTATCTGCTTTAGTGTTCTTGATTAACAATTTAGGATAGAGAATAATTGATGAGAAGTGTGTTAACTTAAATGAAGCAATAAGTGAAGTTGTGATCTTAAATCTCCGTAATCTTAATTTAACTAGTGTAATTAGAATTAGTGTAATTAAATAATTTAATTTATATAATTTGAAATTAATTCGTTTAAATAAGATTGTGTTGGTTACGGGTTAGTACTTGGTGATTTTTTATTAAACAATTCCTCGAGAGAACGATACTCTATTTTTACTTTATTACTTGTTGACCACGTATATTTGCGTGTTGTGCGTAATTAGATTTTACCCAACATTAGTTAATAATATAAGCTTAACTTGATAAATTGTTATCTCTTGGTTTTTCTTTTTGCTCCACCAATTTCTTAATGCAAGTAACCCTAATTGGATTTTAAACTCTTATCGCTCGATTGACAAGTAATTACACATGTCACACATATATTTATTCATTCGTAATATTTACACAGTAATTCCCAAATAAACTTCATTTAATTATTAATTATACATAACCCCTATTTACAAAGTTACAAGATCTTTTTCGGTTATTACAAGATTGATAATGACGAGACTCGTAGAGTGAAAATCACAAGATAGTTGCTTACTATCTTAAGGTTAAAGAGAATGTTAGATCGAATTATGTCTAACAACTAGTTCGGTGAAGTGACAACACCCACATGAATGTTATTATAGCAGTTCTGATGTGACATATCACAGCCGAAAGAAAGTTGACACATCCTATGTGACGCCCCCAAAATAGGTATGCATCACTCATCTTGAGTCACCAAATACATGGTACAAAGTTCAAATATAACTTAATTATACAACAGTCGTGTAAAATACGACAAAACATAATCTAAGATTTTTAATAAGAATATTGTCATCTAGGCAATATCCACACTCAATGGAGTCCTCATTACATTTATTGTCACACTATTTTATAGAATAGTGAGGACTACTAAAACAACCATCTAGACTGTCAATCCATTCCCCGACTCGTCCCAACTATATTCTCATTTCTTGAAGAGAACAGTGAAAGAAAGGGTGAGCTCAACTAGCCCAGTAAGAAATATTATGACTAAGATAATGCATAATAATTTATCATTACCCTTCAACAGTGTTAAACTGATAAAATATAACAAACATCAAGTTTAACTACAGTGAAACAAGCAATCCATTAGAAGAGTCAAGTAGAGAATAAAATCTACTATCTTCTATGATTTAAAAGGTTTTTCATCAACTTTATTGCTGAGACTCATCTTAATAAATAAAATTGAATCATCCTTGCATCACGACCAAGGATATTCATGTAATCATCAATGGTCATGATTATACCGAATAATCCATCCGGAGTTAAATTTAAACGTTGAGCGCAAGTAAGAGAGATAATAGTATGGGTAGAATCGGTATCTAATAAGGTACAGACTTCGCAAGAATTTATAATTAACTAACCTGTGCTAACTTCGTTCGGGTTACTCGCTTTTTGAGAAGTCACGAAAAACGCTCTTCCTGAAACCACTGACTTTGTTTTGTCCGTATCCGCCTTTGGTGCCACCGTCCCAGCTGGACTTGACTTTGGTGCACGACAAAATCGGGCTAGGTGACCTTCTTTTCCACAATTGTAACATGCTTTGGACTGCATCATGCAGTTTGGACCGATATGTCCCTCCCCTCCACATTTGAAGCATACAATTGGTGGTCGTTTTCCTTCCTTAAAAACGAGTGTTGGTGCTAATGTCTTTCTATCGTTGTAGAACCTTCTCTTCTTGAAATTTTAACTTCTATTATCTTAGCCATGATTACCACCGAAGTGGTTACCATTCTTGGCATGATAATTTCCCCCACGATGATTATCATTGTTCCGATGGTCGTTGCCATTGGTATGATTATTATCGTGTTGTTGCTTGTTATCCTTTGGCTGGGTTGGCTGAGCCATATTCACTACATCTGAATATAAACAAAGTTTGTGAGAAATGAGGTATTGACGTATATCGGGTTTCAAACCTCTTAGAAACATTCACGTCATTCACTCCTCATTATCGACCAAATGGGATGCAAACCGGGATAACTTCGTAAATTTAGCCTCGTATTGCGACACAGTCATATTATTTTGCTCCAGCTTGATAAACTCTACCTCCTTCATGTGACGAATACTTTTGGAAAAGTACTTGTTATTGAATAGCTCTTGGAACTTCTCCCAAGACATCTTGAGTGCATCAGACTGGGTACGTTTTATAGATTTCCACCAGTAATCTGCCTCTTCATGCAACATAAAGGGGGCAAAGGGAACCTTTTTCTCCTCGGAGCATCCCAAGACATCAAATATCTTGGTGATCTGCTTTAACCACATCTCCGCCTTAAGTGGTTCTGGCTTTCCCAAAAACTCCGGCGGTCCTAGCTCCTTGAACTACTTAGCGATGACCAGCCGTGGGTTGTCATTGTTTTCACCTGCATTGTGAACATGAGCCGCTCTCGCCTGATATTGCATGAATTGCATAAAGCCTCTGAACATCTCATCGTTCACCATTTCATTGGTGTTATTGTTTACCTGAGGATTATTGTCTTCCTGTTGCATATTATCCTGAGTATTGATCGTGGGTGACTCAACGGTCTCATGTGCTTCATTGTTGATCTCAACATTTTCAGATGCCATTTTCAAACACTGTAACAAAATAAGGGTTAATTAACATATCACATATTATCCCTTTATTCTAACCGACCAATTAAATACCAAATAAATTTAGGTAGGTCATACTGTTTAAGGAATTCCCCGTCTCTCCCCTCCTAGTTCTTGTCTCACATCTCAACCAGGGATCATATCCCTAAGCTTTGATACCAACTGTGACGCCCCCAAAATAGGTATGCATCACCCATCTTGAGTCGCCAAATACATGGTATAAAATTCAAATACAACTTAATTATACAACAGTCGTGTAAAATACGACAAAAAATAATCTAAAAGTTTTAATAAGAATATTGTCATCTAGCCAATATCCATACTCAATGGAGTCCTCATTACATTTATTGTCACACTATTTTATAGAATAGTGAGGACTACTAAAACAACCATCTGGACCGTCAATCCGTTCCCCGACTCGTCCCAGCTATATTCTCATTTTCTGAAGAGAACAATGAAAGAAAGGGTGAGCTCAACTAGCCCAGTAAGAAATATTATGACTAAGATAATGCAGAATAATTTATCATTAGCCTTCAAAAGTGTTAAACTGATAAAATATAACAAACATCAAGTTTAACTGCAGCGGAATAAGCAATCCATTAGAAGTGTCAAGTAGAGAATAAAATCTACTATCTTCTATGATTTAAAAGGTTTTTCATCAACTTTATTGCTGAGACTCAACTTAATAAATAAAATCGAATCATCCCTGCATCACGGCCAATGATATTCATGTAATCATCAATGGTCATGATTATACCGAATAATCCCTGGTCATAATCATACCAACAACTGTCCATCAATGAACTACAGGCCAATGAGGACTTTCACCACATCATTCGTCACATTACGGTCATGATTATACCGAATAATCCCTGGTCATAATCATACCAAGTCCATTTATGCACGTAAGCCAGAGATGACTTTCATCACAATATAAGCACGAGAATGATGACAATGACATAATAATTCAATAAAACAAGTTCAAGATAAATTTTAAATATTTATAATTTAATTTATCCAGAAATCAATAACGTCCAAATTGTCAACATGATACTGCTTTGTGGAGTAAAATTCAAGAATGCTCAGAAGAATATTTCCATGAAAAGATACTGGATTAAGCGCAAATATCCAGGATATTCTACTAATTTCATGGACTATAGAAGCCAAAACTTTAACCAAATGAGTATAATAGAATATATGAAACTGCAAATGGATTTTTGCCCGCCATGCGGTAATCCACGTAGACAGATCATTTCCACAATTTAATAAGGAATGAATACAAATGATCATTCACCATGCATGCGGTAGTCCAATAGACAGGTTATTCCAACAGAATAATAACGAATGGAATAATAGAAGAATTCACCATGCATGCGATAGACCGCGCAGACAGGTTATTCTAACAGAATAATAAAGAATAGAATAGCAAAAGAATTCACCAGGCATGCGATAGACCACACAGACAGGTTATTCCAACAAAATAATAAAGAATGGAATAACAAACGAATTCACCAGGCATGCGATAGACCGCACAGACAGGTTGTTCCAATAGAATAATAAAGAATGGGATAACAACCCTTACGAGTATTGAAAGAAAAGAGCTCTCTTCATGAATACGAAAGAAATAATACCCCTTACCTTAGAAGAAACTGGATACTGGAATAGTGAGGTAGCAAACTTCTCTTCTTCTTTCTCTCTATAATTTCTCTCTATAATAATTGCTTTATAGCTTTAGTGAATTGGTGAGAAATGAAGGAAGAATGAGCTTCTATTTATAGAAAAATATAGTTTCAATAATTACACATTTTGGGGTTCAAAATATTATAGTATAATACCTTCCTCTTTTTCTTCATTTTTGATTTAGTCATGTAAGTATTATCAAACTTTCACCACCTCCCCTAATAGTAAATCATGTGAATCAATAGTAAATCATGTGACTTAATAGTTCTAATCATATGAAAAAAATAATTACAGTATAGTACCTTCAACTATACCTCTATTTTTAATTTAGTCATGCAAGTATTATCAATCTTTCACCAACTCCCCTAATAGTAAATCATGTGAATCAATAGTACACACATGTGAACACATAGTTATAAGCATGTGAATTAATAGCAATTAATTGTTCATTTATCCGGTGAATTACTCGATTGGTCAATATACCTCCAGACATCAATTATTATCGAAATAAATATCAATTTCCACTAACACTAATAATTCCCACACAATGAAACTATCAATTTCATCTTTAATCAACACGAACTTATTCATCACTGATATTATAACTCACAATATTTAACAATCAGGTCGTTCCCATGAAAGAGGGGGCTTTCCGATAAGGATTTTTTCTTATTGGCGCGCAATTAGGTGACCAAACCTTTCCTGGACAGAACTTCTAGACATTGTCAATATTGCAAATAATAATTTGAATAACTTTGTCATCTCAATTATTGATTTAATAATATAACATATTATACAGATGATACTGTGACAATAATTGAATCAATAATATGAGAGATATGATGCAGCAATTACTGTAGTATTAATTGAGTATAACTCAGTGACTTCTTCCGTAAACATTAATAATCATTATCGTGTGCTACTATGCAACCACGCGTATTACTGTACTTTTACTACCGGGTAGTTCAACAGTTTTAACGGTAACACTTTCGCCGTTATTTTTATAAAAAGATAATTCTGTCATTTTCTAACTATGACAATACTTTCGTTGTGGGGTCCACCAATGATTGTGCCGTCGTACGAATATTCCCCGATAAAAAAAATATTCCCCGACCAAACGAATATTTTATAACAACTTGCATACTTTGTAAAATTTTCACATATCACCCTTAACTTTAACCTTTTGTCAATTTAACCATTTATGAAATAAAATAATAATTATAAGAAAATTGAATACTTTCATTTCATAAAATTCGGGATGTCACATCCTATCTAAAAGTCAGTAATCAGAGATGTTCTAGAATCAAAACATTAAATAAGTAACGAAAACTTTCCAACGGGAAAATATTAAGGAAGCCTATAAAAGGCACGCAAATTCAATCCAACAGCAACAATTAAGATTAAAAAAATGTTGAATTGATGTCCAACTCATAAAAACTATACTCCACGATTTAGAACAACTTTTTCTACAGTTAAGTCTTTCAATACTGGACTTAAATCCACTTAGCAGCACCTCCAAATCACTCTTTCTCTTAGTAATTATTTAGGTCTTAGTGACCATCTATAACCAAGTCTTAGTGACTTGAAAAGATCTTAGTGATCTATTGTATTCAAGTCTTTGTAACTTGAAGGAATCTTAGTTATTCGTTGAACGTAACTATTCTATGTGAACAGATCTTTGTGATCACTCACCCTTAGTGGATTATATCTACTCAAAGACTAAAAGAGTGGACTAACAGATTTTTTGCTCCGAACCAGTTAAAATTTCTATCTCCTTTACATTTTGCATTTACTTTTCTGTCAAGTTCTTTAATTTTTGTGACTTAATTCCACTTGATTACTAAATTTAGAACTACAAATTCTTTCAAATCTTTGAAAGGGGTTTTCAAATTATCATTCTATTTTGCTTAGTTACATTAATCTGCTTAATTTATAAGTTAAAAATAATTCCTTAAAAGAAAATTTTTAAAGGATTTATTCCCTTCTATACTTTTAGTGTACAAATTCAATAATAATTTTTGTTCTGAGTGCCAAAAAATTGCATAAAACGGCAAGGGAGCATCCTGCCATTGAGAAAATAACCAGTCAGTGGTACCGAAACAAAATTACAAACATAAACACTAGAATCGAATGGTGAACCATCTATAGTAAAACCAATGAAATGACATCCTATCCAACATCCTATGTTCCCAAAACCACTAATTTATGAAACTATGACAAGAACACAGAAATGTAGGGCACAAAGGAGGCATGCTGCTTTCATGAGGACTGCTCAAAGAGAACTAAAGTCAACCAATAAGCATGCTAAGACTTTTCCTTCAACTAGAAAAAGTGAAGAAGAGAAAAAATGTTATATTAGAATAACTCAACCTAAATCTGATGAAGGGAATGATGCAATAGGCTTTAAACCCAAATGGGACCAGATGATTGATGAGTGGGTTAAAAACCTACGAATTGGGTTTTCTTTAGCTTGAAATATTATTTGTTCTTGGTATTTTTCTAGTTACTATTGATGTTGTGTGTCGTGTTGAAGAACAAAGTGGCAATGATGGGTTTAGAAGTTGAAAATGGAGAAAAAGGATGAAAAATTGAACATTCTAATAGAGTGGCACGGGACGTGCTACAAATGCACTAGAGATTGTGTGGGGCGCACTAGGCTGGTTGAAGACTCTGCATGGGTAGCGTGAGGCACGCCGTCGACTGAAGGAAGGTGGCGTGGGGGGCGCCGCTGTAACGATCGATAAATTTTGTAATTTAATTTAAATATTTATTGAATTAAATAAATATTTTAAATAATTTATTTATTGAGGAAAATAAATAATTGATGAATTGTGGTGCATTAATTTAGTAATGAAATTGATTAATGGTAATTTTTATTTGAAGAGTTAATTTAACGGAATAATTAAATTAAATGAATTGTTTAATATTGTAGAAAATAAGTAAATTAAATAAAATGATGTTTTGGTCTAATTTATTAATTAAATTAGATATATAACGATTTATCAAATATAAAGTATAATTATAATGAAATTATAATTATTATCATTACCATTGTAAGTCATTTAAATTACTAAAATAAGTGTGACAAAAGTGATTATATACTATAAGTATTATAAAATAATCTAGTATGGGGGAATTTGTGTGTAAACCAAACACAACCTTATAGCTTTTGGTTTATTTTAACTGACGCCTTTTTGTTTTTTAACTGAAAGAGTACGTTGGAGGTGAGGCCATATCAGTTTATATTTTCACGCGTCTTATTTTTCTAAGGCTATAGTCAGAGAGGGTTTGCAGAGAAGAAGAAACACAGAGAATAGAGGGAGAGCTTGGTGTGGAGGAGAGAATCACAGTGGTTTTGAGAGAAGGGTTTGCTAAATCAAGGTATACACTATTCCTAATTTTAATTCTTAGTTTTGGTAGTATCTATTCTATATGATTTGGAAATCATGTTAAATTGATATATATACTTGTATGTATGGCTTATAATCTGTTAATCATCGTTTATGAGTGTTATTTGATGATTAAATACATGAAATTGGGTTTGTAGGGGGAAAAGTAAATAACAGTGTTATATGTATGAAAATGGCTTAAGAAAGTACAAAATTTCATGCTTAATATGTGTTATAATCTACGATTTGATGTTATATCGTGTTAATATGTTAAGAAACTAAAGCGGCGTAGTTTGAATCTTGTCAATTGGTTAAGAAACGAAGCCGTGGCGATCGAATTCGCTAAAAGTGTAAAAAATGATGAAATTGGGAAAATTGGGGTTTTGATCCTTCAAAATTAAGTTTATGTAATGTTTACGATGTTAGAATGATGAATAGCATGCCTAAATATGTGTTAACAAAGCTTTGGTTGTAACAACCTGGAATTTTGGTTTATCCAGAATTTAGGTTTAAAGAATTCGTTACTAATAAAATGAATTTTTATTAATACTATTATGTGCTATGTGTTTATTAATCGTTCTATAACCTAGAATGATTATAAGTCGGGAGGATTCTGGCTATGAGCTAGATTGAACGAGTAAGAATTTTGAAGACGAAAATGAAAGTTTTCCGGGAACAAAATATTTTTTGGGGAAAAAGACGAAATATGCACTATTCATCAGTTTCTGCTCGGAGTTTTATTTTGAAATTCCGAGAACTTATAGATTACATAAAATGATGAGATGTGATGGAATATTCAATAATATTTCAGTTATGGCAAAATTGAAGTTTTCGCATGCGGATGTAAAACCTAAGGGTTAGGAAAAGTAATTTCTGAGAATTTTAATGAGTACGTATAATAACAAGGGTTATTATGCGTGAGAGATACGAGTATAATACTAGTTATTATACGAGTATAGTACGAAGATTAGTACAACGTATAATACGAATATCGTACGAGTGATATACGAAGAAAATAAGAGAATACGAGAATGGAATGCGTAGAATACGATGAGTCTTAATAGACTTTGAGTTCATGGACTTTGTAGAATCCAATTGGACTTAGATTATGTCAAGCCCAATGATTTGTGAAATCAAGCCTAAGTTAAGCCCAATAAGAATTAGGGTTAAGGCCCAAACCAAGAAAAGAAACTGCGGATTGAACCGATGGGTAAACGGATGGGTAAAAACCATTGGGGCAACCCATGGGATGACCCATGGGCATGTGGGCCGGCCACTTGGCCACCAAGTAAGGGTGGTGGCCAAGTAAACTTGGTGGCTAAGGGATGGAGGAGGTGTGAATAGTAAGGAGGTTAGGAGGGGAAATGACTAAATTGCCCTAGCCTTGAAAATCTATAAATAGAAAGCTAAACTTTCATTTTCTAGGATTTTGAAAATCCTAGAACATGAGAGAGAGAGAGCTCAGTTGGGAGAGGAAGAGGAAGAGATTGAGCATGAATGCTAGGATCAAAAGTGATCGAGAAATAGAAAAGCTCGCAAATCGCGGGCTTTGTCTAACGGAAGAGAAATAAAGAAGAACGGTAATCCGAACCCTAGTTCTTCTATTTTCTTTCTTTAAGTTTTTATGTTCAAAAACATAACTTAATGAGAATAAGGAGTAAAAGATATTGAAAATGATTTCATATGGTTGAAATAATGAGAAAATAAGAAATAAGAAATTTAGTTTATAAATTTCTTTAGGAAGTATAAGATTCGTAAGGATTTTGAGAGATCCGAATGAATCTTATGATTGAGTAGGTCAAATAAGTAAGGAATGGTGTTATATAACATCAAATTCCAAGAAAAAGTGAAATCGTAATCCAAAATATCGATTAAAAATGAAGAACGCGAAGAACACACGAAGAACACGAAGAATGTTGTTGATGGACAAATTTAAAACCATCGTAGTGTAATTGTTGTTGATGGACAAGTTTAAAACCATCGCGTATAAGTTAGTTGCTTATTTGCTTGGTTAGGAACGGTAGAAATGTTCATGAAGAACGGATTAAAACGGAGCTATAACGAAGTTATGGCGAAATTTTCGTAAAAGACAAACGAGAATTAGAAAGTTAGTAAATGAACCCGAACGTGTAGGGTTTCATAAGACTGTAAGAGAACGTATAAAATGTGAGTCGTGGACTTAAGAACGAATGAATTCTGAGTTCGGATGACTGAATTACGGACGAACGAACGAAGAACGTTAAAAGCGTTAAAATTAACGAAGAGTGAAGATTAAGCCAATTGAATGGCATGTTAACGGATTCAGAACAAAGTTCTGTCCGTGGGTAATCGAAGTACGGAAGATAAGGAAGAGAATGGCTTTGGAACGACCTCATTCAGATTTATAACGAAGAAGTTATGAGATTTCGAAATCGACGTCTCAAGCTTGTAAAAGACTTAGAAAATTTTTCTAGGTTTCATGCTCAGCGCCGCAGCACGAGTCGTGCCTTGGAGGCCGGCGCCGCAGTGCGAGATTGGCCAGAACCTTCTGGAGAGTGGCGCCGCAGCACCAGGCCAGGAAGAGAGGAGAGAGAAGTAGGTCGCGCCACAGCGCGAGAGGAAAGTAAGGGCACGGCGCCGCAGCGCCGGTGCAAGTCAATGCCCAGAAATGAGATTTTTAGTTCTCAGATACTAGGGGATGTGCAAGAAAGAAGTATGAACATATAGTTCACGTAATGTAACACTTAAGTAAGTGTATTAAACCTTTAATGAAGGTTGAACAGAAAGATTAAAAGAGATTAAAAGAAGGTGAACGCGAGTTACGTAACCGATGTTCGGGGACCGTAGTCGCGATAAGCGAACGTGAGGGATTACTATGATTGTGATTCCTTAGACGTTGAGTGATGAAGGTAACAAGTAACATTTCGATGTTATGTTGTTATAATGAGAAATAAGTGTAAAGCGTATAGACGCTATGAACGCAACGTTGTTGCGATGAACGATCGGTCTTAGCATACACTGAACAGTATGGCTTCGACATTAAGAAAGAATAATGAACATGGGGTTCATGGGATGGATAACGATCAAAAGCGATTAAAAACCTTGAATAAAGGTTGAATGAGAGATTAAGAGACGGGCAACGTGATTGAATGCGTAAATGATCTTCGTAAATCATATTCGCGTTTGATGAACGTTCTAAGTATACCCTAGTTGTATGACTTAGACGTTGATGAAAGTAGTAAGTAAGATACGAATGTTATCATGAAAGCCGTAAGGTAATGAAGAATGTTGATTAACTGTGAACGGTGAAGAAACTAAATTGAAGATAATAATGTATAACGTTAAGAAGCCGAGTTAATAAGTATAACTTGGATAAATGTTCCGAGTGGAAGGAACTGGACATTTTAAGGTATGAATAAATTCATATGAAATGGTTAACGCTATAACCTCATAGTATTGACATTGAATGATCGTTCCGAGTGTGCAAAAGACTGTATGACTTAGACGATAAAGAATGAATCATGAGGTATGACATTTAGTTGCCAGAAAGCCGTAAGGAATATGAGTTTGACTTAACGAACATTATAGTTTAATGGTTCGTATAAGTTAACATAAATAGGTTGTAGTACAATCGTAACCTTTGATGGTTGTCATATGGACTACTAGCAAAGACACGATGTGTGCTGAGTCCTAGGAGAGTTATAAGAAGAAGATAAGAATGTAAATTATCAAAAATGATAAATGTATGAATAAGACATCTCAGTATGTCATAAAGCCGTAATCTAGTAATGAAAGTTAGTCGCGTAAGCTTAAATTACAAGAACGCGAACCTTAAGAAGTAAAGTTAAGTAAACCAATTCGTAAGTCAAGTATATGACTAATTGGTGTACGTGTTATTTCCTTATGTGCTACATAGGAATGGGAATGAGCAGTTTAGCGTAAACTATAAGCTGTAACTGTGCGTAAGGCAAGTTTCCTAACTTCATTCATATTCTAAATGAATGCTAGTTTCTGGCTAAGACAAATGGTATGTCATGTTATAAGAAAATCGAGCATTCTTTGAGAACTTGTGCCAAACCAAATTGTTTTGGTGCAGAATCCAATGAGTAAGTCTGAGGTGAACATACTCCGAAATGGGGTTATACGGTGGGTTGATCACCTACGTATGGAAGAGGTAGTTTACCTTCTTTGTGATTGTAAACTGACTGTGGAAAGAAAGGTTTACGGCGAAAGGCTGTTTAACCTAGTAAAGAGTTCATGGTCAATTTGACCTCTCGGCAAAAGTATGAAATGTTTTAAAGGATATTTTATATTCCTCGCTATTCCTTCTACTTCATGATTCTTGATAGGTTGTGGAGGTTGGAATGATGGAAATATAAGAACTTCTTTGAAGAGAAGTTGAGAAGAAGAGTAAGCTAAAATTTCGAGGACGAAATTCTGTGAAGAAGGGGAGAATGTGAGAACCCGGGTAAGGGTTTGGTTTTAAGAAATTCCAAGGACGGAATTTTTATAAAGAGGGAAGAATGTAATAACTTGAAATTTTGGTTTATCCAGAATTTAGGTTTAAAGAATTCGTTATTAATAAAATGAATTTTTATTAATACTATTATGTGCTATGTGTTTATTAATCGTTCTATAACCTAGAATGATTATAAGTCGGGAGGATTCTGGCTACGAGCTAGATTGAACGAGTAAGAATTTTCAAGACGAAAATGAAAGTTTTCCGGGAACAAAATATTTTTCGGGGAAAAAGACGAAATATGCACTATTCATCAGTTTCTGCTCGGAGTTTTATTTTGAAATTTCGAGAAGTTATAGATTACGTAAAATGATGAGATGTGATGAAATATTCAATAATATTTCAGTTATGGCAAAATTGAAGTTTTTGCCTGCGGATGTAAAACCTAAGGGTTAGGAAAAGTAATTTTCGAGAATTTTAATGAGTACGTATAATAACTGGGGTTATTATGCGTGAGAGATACGAGTATAATACTAGTTATTATACAAGTATAGTACGAAGATTAGTACGACGTATAATACGAATATCGTATGAGCGATATACGAAGAGAATACGAGAATACGAGAATGGAATGCGTAGAATACGATGAGTCTTAATGGACTTTGAGTTCATGGACTTTGTAGAATCCAATTGGACTTGGATTATGTCAAGCCCAATGATTTGTGAAATCAAGCCCAAGTTAAGCCTAATAAGAATTAAGGTTAAGGCCCAAACCAAGAAAAGAAACAGCAGATCGAACCGATGGGTAAACGGATGGGTACAAACCATTGGGGCAACCTATGGGATGACCCATGGGCATGTGGGCCGGCCACTTGGCCACCAAGTAAGGGTGGTGGCCAAGTAAACTTGGTGGCTAAGGGATGGAGGAGGTGTGAATAGTAAGGAGGTTAGGAGGGGAAATGACTAAATTGCCCTAGCCTTGAAAATCTATAAATAGAAAGCTAAACTTTCATTTTCTAGGATTTTGAAAATCCTAGAACATGAGAGAGAGAGAGAGAGAGAGAGAGAGAGCTCGGTTGGGAGAGGAAGAGGAAGAGATTGAGCATGAATGCTAGGATCAAAAGTGATCGAGAAATAGAAAAGCTCGCAAATCGCAGGCTTTGTCTAACGGAAGAGAAATAAAGAAGAACGGTAATCCGAACCCTAGTTCTTCTATTTTCTTTCTTTAAGTTTTTATGTTCAAAAACATAACTTAATGAGAATAAGTAGTAAAAGATATTAAGAATGATTTCATATGGTTGAAATAATGAGAAAATAAGAAATAAGAAATTTAGTTTATAAATTTCTTAAGGAAGTATAAGATTCGTAAGGATTTTGAGAGATCCGAATGAATCTTATGATTGAGTAGGTCAAATAAGTAAGGAATGGTGTTCTATAACATCAAATTCCAAGAAAAAGTAAAATCGTAATCCAAAATATCGATTAAAAATGAAGAACGCGAAGAACACGCGAAGAACACGAAGAATGTTGTTGATGGACAAATTTAAAACCATCGTAGTGTAATTGTAGTTGATGGACAAGTTTAAAACCATCGCGTATAAGTTAGTTGCTTATTTGCTTGGTTAGGAACGGTAGAAATGTTCATGAAGAACGGATTAAAACGGAGCTATAACGAAGTTATGGCGAAATTTTCGTAAAAGACGAACGAGAATTAGAAAATTAGTAAATGAACCCGAACGTGTAGGGTTTCATAAGAATGTAAGAGAACCTATAAAATGTGAGTCGTGGACTCAAGAACGAACGAATTCCGAGTTTGGATGACCGAATTACGGACGAACGAACGAAGAACGTTAAAAGCGTTAAAATGAACAAAGAGTGAAGATTAAGCCAATTGAATGGCATGTTAACGGATTCAGAACGAAGTTCTGTCTGTGGGTAATCGAAGTACGTAAGATAAGGAAGAGAATGGCTTTGGAACGACCTCGTTCAGAGTTATAACGAAGAAGTTATGAGATTTCAAAATCGACGTCTCAAGCTTGTAAAAGACTTAGAAAATTTTTCTAGGTTTCATGCTCAGCGCCGCAGCGCGAGTCGTGCCTTGGAGGCCAGTGCCGCAGTGCGAGATTGGCCATAACCTTCTGGAGAGTGGTGCCGCAGCGCGAGAGATAACAAAGGACTTCGCGCTGCAGTGCCAGGCCAGGAAGAGAGGAGAGAGAAGTAGGTCGCGCCACAGCGCGAGAGGAAAGTAAGGGCACGACGCTGCAGCGCCGGTGCAAGTCAATGCCCAAAAATGAGATTTTTAGTTCTCAGATACTGGGGGATGTGCTAGAAAGAAGTATGAACATATAGTTCACGTAATGTAACACTTAAGTAAGTGTATTAAACCTTTAATGAAGGTTGAATAGAAAGATTAAACGAGATTAAAAGAAGGTGAACGCGAGTTACGTAACCGATGTTCGGGGACCGTAGTCGCGATAAGCGAACGTGAGGGATTACTATGATTGTGATTCCTTAGACGTTGAGTGATGAAGGTAACAAGTAACATTTCGATGTTATGTTGTGATAATGAGAAATAAGTGTAAAGCGTATAGACGCTATGAACGCAACGTTGTTGCGATGAACGATCGGTCTTAGCATACACTGAACAGTATGACTTCGACATTAAGAAAGAATAATGAACATGGGGTTCATGGGATGGATAACGATCAAAAGCGATTAAAAACCTTGAATAAAGGTTGAATGAGAGATTAAGAGACGAGCAACGTGATTGAATGCGTAAACGATCTTCGTAAATCATATTCGCGTTTGATGAACGTTCTAAGTATACCCTAGTTGTATGACTTAGACGTTGATGAAAGTAGTAAGTAAGATACGAATGTTATCAAGAAAGCCGTAAGGTAATGAAGAATGTTGATTAACTGTGAACGGTGAAGAAACTAAATTGAAGATAATAATGTATAACGTTAAGAAGTCGAGTTAATAAGTATAACTTGGATAAACATTTCGAGTGGAAGGAACTGGACATTTTAAGGTATGAATAAATTCATATGAAATGGTTAACGCTATAACCTCATAGTATTGACATTGAATGATCGTTCCGAGTGTACAAAAGACTGTATGACTTAGACGATAAAGAATGAATCATGAGGTATGGCATTTAGTTTCCAGAAAGCCGTAACAAATATGAGTTTGACTTAATGAACATTATAGTTTAATGGTTCGTATAAGTTAACCTAAATAGGTTGTGGTACAATCGTAACCTTTGATGGTTGTCATATGGACTACTAGCAAAGACACGATGCGTGCTGAGTCCTAGGAGAGTTATAAGAAGAAGATAAGAATGTAAATCATCAAAAATGATAAATGTATGAATAAGACATCTCAGTATGTTATAAAGCCGTAATCTGGTAATGAAAGTTAGTCGCGTAAGCTTAAATTACAAGAACGCGAACCTTAAGAAGTAAAGTTAAGTAAACCAATTCGTAAGTCAAGTATATGACTAATTGGTGTACGTGTTATTTCCTTATGTGCTACATAGGAATGGGAATGAGCAGTTCACCATAAACTATAAGCTGTAACTGTGCATAAGGTAAGTTTCCTAACTTCATTCATATTCTAAATGAATGCTAGTTTCTGGCTAAGACAAATGGTATGTCATGTTATAAGAAAATCGAGCTTTCTTTGAGAACTTGTGCCAAACCAAATTGTTTTGGTGCGAAATCTAATGAGTAAGTCTG
The DNA here is from genome assembly GCA_016801055.1 of Panax notoginseng. NCBI lineage: Eukaryota > Viridiplantae > Streptophyta > Magnoliopsida > Apiales > Araliaceae > Panax > Panax notoginseng. The sequence goes on from CM029018.1 coordinate 61,241,161, forward strand.
AGGTGAACATACTCCGAAATGGGGTTATACGGTGGGTTGATCACCTACGTATGGAAGAGGTAGTTTACCTTCTTTGTGATTGTAAACTGACTGTGGAAAGAAAGGTTTACGGTGAAAGGCTGTTTAACCTAGTAAAGAGTTCATGGTCAATTTGACCCCTCGGCAAAAGTATGAAATATTTTAAAGGATATTTTATATTCCTCGCTATTCCTTCTACTTCATGATTCTTGATAGGTTATGGAGGTTGGAATGATGGAAATATAAGAACTTCTTTGAAGAGAAGTTGAGAAGAAGAGTAAGCTAAAATTTCGAGGATGAAATTCTGTGAAGAAGGGGAGAATGTGAGAAACTGGGTAAGGGTTTGGTTTTAAGAAATTCCAAGGACGAAATTTTTATAAGGAGGGAAGAATGTAACAACCTGGAATTTTGGTTTATCCAGAATTTAGGTTTAAAGAATTCGTTATTAATAAAATGAATTTTTATTAATACTATTATGTGCTATGTGTTTATTAATCGTTCTATAACCTAGAATGATTATAAGTCGGGAGGATTCTGGCTACGAGCTAGATTGAACGAGTAAGAATTTTCAAGACGAAAATGATAGTTTTCCGGGAACAAAATATTTTTCGGGGAAAAAGACGAAATATGCACTATTCATCAGTTTCTGCTCGGAGTTTTATTTTGAAATTTCGAGAAGTTATAGATTACGTAAAATGATGAGATGTGATGGAATATTCAATAATATTTCAGTTATGGCAAAATTGAAGTTTTCGCCTGCGGATGTAAAACCTAAGGGTTAGGAAAAGTAATTTCCGAGAATTTTAATGAGTACGTATAATAACTAGGGTTATTATGCGTGAGAGATACGAGTATAATACTAGTTATTATACAAGTATAGTACGAAGATTAGTACGACGTATAATACGAATATCGTACGGGCGATATACGAAGAGAATACGAGAATACGAGAATGGAATACGTAGAATACGATGAGTCTTAATGGACTTTGAGTTCATGGACTTTGTAGAATCCAATTGAACTTGGATTATGTCAAGCCCAATGATTTGTGAAATCAAGCCCAAGTTAAGCCCAATAAGAATTAGGGTTAAGGCCCAAACCAAGAAAAGAAACTGCGGATTGAACCGATGGGTAAACGGATGGGTAAAAACCATTGGGGCAACCCATGGGATGACCCATGGGCATGTGGGCCGGCCACTTGGCCACCAAGTAAGGGTGGTGGCCAAGTAAACTTGGTGGCTAAGGGATGGAGGAGGTGTGAATAGTAAGGAGGTTAGGAGGGGAAATGACTAAATTGCCCTAGCCTTGAAAATCTATAAATAGAAAGCTAAACTTTCATTTTCTAGGATTTTGAAAATCCTAGAACATGAGAGAGAGAGAGCTCGGTTGGGAGAGGAAGAGGAAGAGATTGAGCATGAATGCTAGGATCAAAAGTGATCGAGAAATAGAAAAGCTCGCAAATCGCGGGCTTTGTCTAACGGAAGAGAAATAAAGAAGAACGGTAATCCGAACCCTAGTTCTTCTATTTTCTTTCTTTAAGTTTTTATGTTCAAAAACATAACTTAATGAGAATAAGGAGTAAAAGATATTGAGAATGATTTCATATGGTTGAAATAATGAGAAAATAAGAAATAAGAAATTTAGTTTATAAATTTCTTTAGGAAGTATAAGATTCGTAAGGATTTTGAGAGATCCGAATGAATCTTATGATTGAGTAGGTCAAATAAGTAAGGAATGGTGTTATATAACATCAAATTCCAAGAAAAAGTGAAATCGTAATCCAAAATATCGATTAAAAATGAAGAACGCGAAGAACACACGAAGAACACGAAGAATGTTGTTGATGGACAAATTTAAAACCATCGTAGTGTAATTGTTGTTGATGGACAAGTTTAAAACCATCGTGTATAAGTTAGTTGCTTATTTGCTTGGTTAGGAACGGTAGAAATGCTCATGAAGAACGGATTAAAACGGAGCTATAACGAAGTTATGGCGAAATTTTCGTAAAAGACGAACGAGAATTAGAAAGTTAGTAAATGAACCCGAACGTGTAGGGTTTCATAAGAATGTAAGAGAACGTATAAAATGTGAGTCGTGGACTCAAGAACGAACGAATTCCGAGTTTGGATGACCGAATTACGGACGAACGAACGAAGAACGTTAAAAGCGTTAAAATGAACAAAGAGTGAAGATTAAGCCAATTGAATGGCATGTTAACGGATTCAGAACGAAGTTCTGTCTGTGGGTAATCGAAGTACGTAAGATAAGGAAGAGAATGACTTTGGAACGACCTCGTTCAGAGTTATAACGAAGAAGTTATGAGATTTCGAAATCGACGTCTCAAGCTTGTAAAAGACTTAGAAAATTTTTCTAGGTTTCATGCTCAGCGCCGCAGAGCGAGTCGTGCCTTGGAGGCCGACGCTGCAGTGCGAGATCGGCCATAACCTTCTGGAGAGTGGCGCCTTAGTGCGAGAGATAACAAAGGACTTGGCGCCGCAGCGCCAGGCCAGGAAGAGAGGAGAGAGAAGTAGGTCGCGCCGCAACGTGAGAGGAAAGTAAGGGTACGGCGCCGCAGCGCCGGTGCAAGTCAATGCCCGGAACTGAGATTTTTAGTTCTCAGATACTGGGGGATGTGCAAGAAAGAAGTATGAACATATAGTTCATGTAATGTAACACTTAAGTAAGTGTATTTAACCTTTAATGAAGGTTGAACAGAAAGATTAAACGAGATTAAAAGAAGGTGAACACGAGTTACGTAACCGATGTTCGGGGACCGTAGTCGCGATAAGCGAACGTGAGGGATTAGTATAATTGTGATTCCTTAGACGTTGAGTGATGAAGGTAACAAGTAACATTTCGATGTTATGTTGTGATAATGAGAAATAAGTGTAAAGCGTATAGACGTTATGAATGCAACGTTGTTGCGATGAACGATCGATCTTAGCATACACTGAACAATATGGCTTCGACATTAAGAAAGAATAATGAATATGGGATTCATGGGATGGATAACGATCAAAAGCGATTAAAAACCTTGAATAAAGGTTAAATGAGATATTAAGAGACGAGTAACGTGATTGAATGCGTAAACGATCTTCGTAAATCGTATTCGCGTTTGATGAACGTTCTAAGTATACCCTAGTTGTATGAATTATACATTGATGAAAGTAGTAAGTAAGATACGAATTTTATCAAGAAAACCGTAAGGTAATGAAGAATGTTGATTAACCGTGAACGGTGAAGAAACTAAATTGAAGATAATAATGTATAACGTTAAGAAGCCGAGTTAATAAGTATAACTTGGATAAACGTTCCGAGTGGAAGGAACTGGACGTTTTAAGGTATGAATAAATTCATATGAAATGGTTAACGCTATGACCTCATAGTATTGACATTGAATGATCGTTCCGAGTGTACAAATAACTGTATGACTTAGACGATAAAGAATGAATCCTGAGGTATGACATTTAGTTGCCAGAAAGCCGTAAGGAATATGAGTTTGACTTAACGAACATTATAGTTTAATAGTTCGTATAAGTTAACATAAATAGGTTGTGGTACAATCGTAACCTTTGATGGTTGTCATATGGACTACTAGCAAAGACACGATGTGTGCTGAGTCTTAGGAGAGTTATAAGAAGATGATAAGAATGTAAATCATCAAAAATGATAAATGTATAAATACGACATCTCAGTATGTCATAAAGCCGTAATCTGGTAATGAAAGTTAGTCGCGTAAGCTTAAATTACAAGAACGTGAATCTTAAGAAGTAAAGTTAAGTAAACCAATTCGTAAGTCAAGTATATGACTAATTGGTGTACGTGTTATTTTCTTATATGCTACATAGGAATGGGAATGAGCAGTTCAGCGTAAACTATAAGTTGTACCTGTGCGTAAGGCAAGTTTCCTAACTTCATTCATATTCTAAATGAATGCTAATTTCTTAAACTTCTCAGATGTTGAATTTGAGAAGTTCTGTCTATGTGCGAATGTGTGATATTTGTACAAGGTGGTAGAATGTATGAGGCCTTGTGCCACAATGTGAACACTTCGGTGTTTCTTTGAGATGAACTGTTTTGTGATTGAATTGTTCAACACAAGTATGTTCTGTTTATACATGAATCATTATTGTTAAGTCTGTATTAATGATTCTAGCCAGACATGATATGTATGGAAAAAGGTAGAAGAATGAATGTAGTGTAAAGAGTATGTGATGAATGTTGTAAAATGATAGGAATCGAGACTATTCCTGTTATTCAAGCTGCTTCATAACCTTTGTTCGGTTATCGAAGTTCTGAAGAATGTTTAAACTCTTGAAGTTTTTTGTTCAACTATTATGACTTGCTGGGCAATTGAATGCTCATACTTGCTTTAAATGAAAAACATTTTTAGCGAACGATGTTAGAAAGAACTTAAGGATCCCGTAAAGATCAAGTTGATCAGTTTCCAGACGAAGTGTCATTCAGTATGTGAATGTGCGTGAAGAACAAGTGAAGACTTGTAATATAGACTGATAGAATTAAACTATATACTAGTTAATGAACTGATAAGTATCCTTATTGGCGGATAAAAGTCACTCTTGTACGATGTAAAGAATAATGTAATTATCATTATTTGTAATGAAAGAGGTTTCAAGGTTTTAGAACCTGGGTTTTGAGAATGTATGTTGTTATATTTAGCTATATAATGATGTATGTTTGGAAGAAGATGGGATCGTGACGTACGGAATCCGGATGTGAAAATAGACCAGATTTCGGGGCGTTACATTGGTTGTTAGGTTTCATGAATTTCTGTAGTATTGGGATTATTTTGGTGACTGCCGTGTAACAGAGCTGCTGCTGCAGTTTCTGTTTGTGTACAGCGCAACTGTGCTGTTACCATAGGTAGAAACGGCGCAGCTGCGCCGTAGGCCTTCTGCGAATCTGCAGCAGCACAGCTGCGTCGGTGCCAAGGCTTGGGATAGCGCAGCTATGCCGTGCATTGAGCCTAGGCAGAGAGTTATGTTTATTTATACGTTATAATTAATGGACTTACTCTAGTTTGGCATGCATGCTACTGATGTTAAGACACGACTACAACAACGGATTGTAATGTGTTGTAATACAAAGTGTGAAGATTTTAAGGGATTATTTAATTAAGTTATGTAATGAACCAAATATGATGTTTTCAAAAGTTAAGATGAATGATAAAGTTTATATTAGTTTATAATGAGATTTCAGATTCGTTAAGGATGTTAACCAATATGATTTGACGTTAAGATAAGGTTATGACTTAAATGGTGGTTTATACCCCTAAAGCTAATATTAATACAACTAATTGTTATTGCAATTTCAATGATATATGTAGGGTAATTGGCGAACATTATTATACTTGTGTAGCTTACATACAAGGCAAGTTTTCTAACTTCATTCTCTTTATAATGAATGCAAGTTTCCTATCCTAAACTTTTATTGATCAAGTTTCATAGCTATGCTATCTTTATGTCAAACAATCTTTCAATTTCTAAATTTAACAGTAAAGTTGAGCAAGCCTATTGATTTTATCTCGTGTATGATTGTACAAGCTCTTGTAATCTAGTTCGTTACATCGAGCGAGTTTTACTTTTCTAAATCTTGATAGTATTATTCAAAGTATATATTGTTCTAATGCATTGATTCAAATGAGATTGTTCTAGCTCTTTTGAATGTGGAACTTTGCACACATACTATGTCTATTCAATTGTACATTGTTGTTATTCGATCTTTGACTTTGATAACGTTGTTCAATTCTATATTGTTGTATTAAACCTTCAAGTAGTAAGCAAACTCTTATTGATTGAACTAGTCTATTATGGAATAGTGTTCTAAAATTCTAGAACCACTGATAAGTTAGTTCCAAGCTAAACTTTCTTTAGTATGAGAAATCTAAATCCAAACTAAGACGAACAACCCTAACATAGGGGATTTTGTACATGTAACGTTTAGATGTTTGTGAACAATACATGGTACAAAGGGCTGATCCCCCTAAGTACGTTAAGTAGGGTCTGTATAGTCAAAATGATTGTTAAGGTTGGGGTAGTAATACCTAATTACCGGAGACATAGTTCGTGGTCTTAAGACCCTCAGATATTAAATTTGAACTTATTTTCTATTTTTGATTCGTAGAACAAGTTCATTATTGTTCAACATTCGTTGTTCACTCTCATGTTGTTATCATTACTACTCTTTATATCAGTGAGCAATTGTTTGCTCACTCTTGCAATTAACACTACAACTAAAGTTGAAAGAGTTGATGAGCCATCTACTAGCAAAGGAAAGGGCAAGATGTCCAAGTGTTGAAGATTTATGAGAATTTATTTAAATGAATTATGTTATAAGACTTGTTTTATTTTATGATGTATTCCACAAACTGATGTAATAATTTAAGGTTAGATTACAAGGGATTGTTTATGAGATGATGTAACCCTTCAATGGGAAAGATTATTGTTTGCGTTATTTGATGTCTTTATCCTTAATTGTGGGTAGTTAGATGTAATTATTTTTGATAGTGAGCACCAAATTTTGTGGGAATGAATTACCCGGATTTGGGGGTGTCACAGGTTGGTATCAAAGCTTTAGGTTATGAACCTTAGGTGGGAAAACCTTAGGAAGTAACCTTTAAGGAAACAGAAAACATAGAGGTGTCTAACTTTTATTGAGTTTTAAGGAATGGATTAAGGTATACATTGAAGCTAAACAATGAAAGACATTATGTGCTATGTGTTAATAACTTATGTGCTAGTGAGTATCGAAGAATGTTGTATAATAAATAAAACCTTAAACATATTTTGTTGTCAGGATGTCTAACGAAGGAGGATCTAGTCCAGCTAGGGAGGTGATACCGCAGATACCTAGAGATGACGAACCCCGGGATATTCATGTAGTGTGGGAATAGTTTATCCAAGAGGGTGAGTCTGTGACCGATCCCGAGGAGGATGTTCTGAGGAGATAAAAGAGGATGATGAGGAAGAGGATCCTGTGGAGTTTCCACCAAACTCCATATCAGCTGAGATGTATGATGCTTTGTATGATCAGAACATAGAATTACAGGACAAGGTTGAGGAGTTGAAGGAATTGGTTGAGATGCATCATGCTACGATAGAGCATAAGGATGCAGAGATTCAGGAACTCGACTCACGCCTTGGAAACACAGAGTGGGACCTAGTTCATACTAAGGGTCAGCATGAGGATCTGTTGGCAGTGAATGAAAAGATGAAAACTGACATGGAGAAATTAAAAGATGACTTGAAAGAGGAATCAGCTAAGCGTGCAAGAGAAGAGAACGCTTGGATGAAGGCGACTCATCATGCAGACCGTGCTGAAGCTAAGGTCCAAACGAAGAAAGCTAAGATGAATGAAATGGATCATGCCTTTAACTTTGCAATTAATAGGGCCCAGGATCGAGTCTTTTATTACCCACCTCAATTTGAAGATTCACCGTGGTTCGTGATGGATCGTAGGACGTCGTATCGTATTATGGAGGAAGAGCACCGAGAAGCCTCTAGACGTCTTAATATGCCCAGATAGGAAGAATAAGAGTGATAATAATATGTGGTTTATTATGTTAATAAATAAATTTAAAATCCCTTATTTTGAGATGAATAAAGAGATAGTATGAATATGTAATCCCAGAACTTGTCTAGTTCAGGAAAGTGGATGTTAATAGCGGTTATGCTATCTTTATTATGTTTTAAAACATTATGGATGAATAAAATATCAAAGTTTATTTGAAATGTTATGTGTTATAGCTTTAATGTTAGAATATTTAAGTTAAACTTCAAATACTCAAGAAGTTGAGGAATGAACCAACAACCACCTCCTGAGGGGTCTACTAACAATAACAACGAGGCCAACACTAACCCGGTTCAGCAGTTGGTAACTTTGTTAATGGGAGCACTTGCGAATCAACCGCAAGCCTAAGTCACGACCTTCAAGGAATTCAAAGCGGTTTGACAGCCAGAGTTTCAAGGATCTATGAATCCAGTGGAAGCCCAAACCTAGATCATGGAAATGGAGAAGGTGTTTGATGTTGCTATAGTTAACGAAGATCAAAAGACTGCGTTCATGACGTTCATGCTGAAGTCTAAAGCTAGCTACTAGTGGCAAGTAAATAAGGTTAATGGGGGACAAGGAGTGATAACGTGGGATAGATTTAAGGAGATGTTTTTCGAAATGTACTTTCCAGCGAGTTCTCGGAATCAGTTGGAGGTGCAATTTCTGAAGCTGAAATAAGGAATTATGACGGTGCCAGAATATCCTGCGAAGTTTAACGAGTTGGAACTATGAGCGTAAGGCGAGAAGGTTTGAACAAGGATTGAAACTCTTGTTGTATAGCAAGGTTTCAATGATCCAGTTAAATACATTTGCGGCTGTACTGGGAAATGTAATTATCACGGAATGTGGAAGTAATGCCTTGGCTAAGTACAATCAAGAACAGAAGAAGAGGAAGAATGAGAATGAAAATAAGGCTGGTGGAAGTAACGTTGGAAGTAACAATCAGAAGAGGAAGTGGAGCGAGAATTCGACTGTGGGAGGACAACAAGGAAGTCAACAGAAGAAAAAGTTTGAAGCTTATGCTACTTTTGAAAAGAACCATACTAGGGTATGTTTGAAGGGAAAGCGGGTGTGTTTCAACTGTGGTCAGGAGGGACACATTGCACCGAACTGTTTTAGCCCAAAGAATGGAGCATGTTTTACCTACAGTTCGAAGGATCACATAGCTCATGATTGCCATAAAAAGCCAGCGGGGAGTGCAAGTGGAGGAAAGGGAAACAACAACGGTGGTGGTGCATTGACTATCACTTGTCTAGCACAGTCAAGCTGACCTACTGTGAGGACTTTCAATATGACCGTGCAAGATGTTGTGCAGTCTAAGGATGTGGTGTCAGCTATCATTCTGATTAATGATATTAATGCTTATGTACTATTTGATTTGAGTTCTACTTATTCATTTATATCCGATGAATTTGCTCAGAACTTAGATTTGCCTCAAGAAGAATTAGATTATCCTTTGGGCATAGAGATTGTGAATAGAGAAGTGATTCCTGTTAGATTCATATATAAGAATTGTAGAGTGGTTATTAAGGATCAAGATATGATGGTAGACTTGATACCAATTAGACTTGGTGAGTTTGATGTTATACTGGGAATGGATTGGTTATTCAATCACAGAGCAATAATTGATTGTCAAAAGAAATGTGTTAACGTTATGACTCTGTCAAAGGTTGTGTTCTATGGCAGCAAGTCATCTCGACAAGCAAGTTTTCTGACAGTGATGCAAGCCAAGAAGTTGTTGAGACAAGGATGTGTAGGATATTTAGCCTACATAGTCGATACAAAGAGGAAGAGTGCGAAGTTAGAAGAGATACTGATCATAAGAGATTTTGCAGATGTATTTCCAGACGATTTACCGAGTCTTCCGCCAGATCGACAAATCGAGTTCGTGATTGATTTATTACCAGGAATGACCCCGATATCTAAGATACCATACAAAATGGCCCCAGTAGAGACGAAATAGTTAATGGTGCAGTTGCAAGAATTGCTTGACAAGAAGTATATTCAGTCGAGCGTATCGCCGTGGGGAGTGCCAGTGTTATTTTTTAAGAATAAAGATGGATCGATGCGGCTCTGCATTGATTATAGAGAATTGAATAAGGTCATGATTAAAAATAAGTATCCTTTACCGAGAATGACGACCTGTTCGATCAACTGAAGGGAGCGAGGTATTTCTCAAAGATAGACTTGAGAAGTGGTTATAATCAGTTGAAAGTGAGGCCGGAAGATGTACCAAAAACGGCATTCAAACTCAGTATGGTCATTACGAGTTTATAGTTATGTCATTTGGTTTAACTAATGCACCTGCAGCGTTCATAGATTTGATGAACAGGTTGTTTAAACCATTCTTAGATAAATTTATGGCGGTGTTTATTGATGATATCCTGGTGTATTCTAAGACCAAGGAGGAACATGTTGAACACTTAAGAGTGACATTGGAGACATTGAGAAAAGAGAAGTTGTATGCTAAATTTTCAAAATGTGAGTTTTTGTTGGAACGTGTACAGTTTCTCGAACACGTTATTGATAAGGACAGAATTTTGGTAGATCCATCAAAGGTTGAAGCTATAATAAATTGGGATCTGCCGAAGACACTGTCAGAACTAAGGAGTTTCTTAGGATTTGCAGGTTACTACAGGCGTTTTATTCAAGACTTTTCCAAAATCGCAACTCGTTGACAAATTTAACTAGGAAGGCGGTTAAGTTTGTTTGGACGGAGAAGTGTGAGGAAAGTTTTCTAGAATTGAAGAAGAGATTGAGTTCGGCACCTGTGTTGTCATTGCCTGATGTTACAGGGAATTTTGTGGTGTATAGTGACGCATCTCATAAAGGACTAGGTTGTGTGCATATGCAGAACAACAGAGTTATTGCGTATGCATCACGATAATTAAAAGATTATGAGAAAGGGTATCTGACTCATGACTTAGAGTTGGCTGCGGTGGTGTTTGCCCTAAAAATTTGGAGACATTATCTTTATGGAGAGAGGTGTTAGATATATATCGACCATAATAGTCTGAAGTATATCTTTACACAAAAAGATTTGAATATTAGACAAAGAAGATGGTTGGAGTTGATCAAAGACTTTGACTGTGAGATTTTCTATCATCCCGGAAAGGCAAATGTTGTTGCTGATGCTTTAAGTAGGAAGGGACGGGAGAAGTTAATGATGTTGACAACTCAAGAGAAGCTAGTGTCGGAAATGGCTAAGGTGGAATTGGAAATTAAATATCCGACAAAATCTGATGAAAAGTTGTTCCAGATAGGAAATGGTTCAACGTTGGTGGATAAGGTGAAGAATGCACAACTTGAGGATGAAGATTGCGAAAAGATAAAAAAGAAAATATCTGAAGGCGAGGAAAACAAATTCAAAATCGATTTGGAAGGGTTACTTTGATTCGAAGGAAGAATTTGGGTTCCAATAGTAGAAAAGGTTAAAGAGGAAATTCTAAGTGAAGCTCACAACTCAAGATATTCGATTCATCCTGGGAGTATGAAAATGTACCAGGATCTTAGACATCATTTTTGGTGGCCGAATATGAAAAAGGATGTGGCTGAGTGTGTAGCAAAATGTTTAACGTGTCAGAAAGTTAAAGCTGAACACCAAAGGCCAAGCAAATTATCGCAACCGTTGGAGATACCTGAACGGAAATGGGAGCATATCATAATGGATTTTGTGGTAGGTCTTCCTACGACTCAACAAGGTTTTGATGCCATCTGGGTGATTGTCGATCGACTGACGAAGTCGGCACACTTTTTTCCAATCAAGATTAGATTTAACCTAGCTCGGTTGGCAAAACTTTACGTGAAGGAAATCGCTTCAAGACACGGTGTTCCAGTGTCCATTGTATCAGACAGATACCCACGTTTCACATCTAATTTCTGGAAACGATTACAAGAATGTTTGGGAAAACAGCTAAGAATGAGTACAACGTACCATCCTCAAACCAATGAATAGAGTGAGAGAACCATCCAAACATTAGAAGATATGCTCAGAGCATGTATCATGAATTTCAAAGGCAGTTGGGATGACCATCTACCATTGGTGGAATTTGCCTATAATAATAGCTATCATGTGAGTATTGGCACGCCGCCTTACAAAACATTATACGAGAGGAAATGCAGAACTCCGTTATGCTGGGATGAGGTAGGTGAACGTCAGCTATTGGGTCCAGAGTTGGTACAATAAACCTTCGAGATCGTCAAGGTTATTCGAGCCAGATTGATAGCTGCACAAGATAGACAGAAGAAATATGCCGATCAACACCGATAAAATTGGGAATTTGATGTTGGTAGTTATGTTTTCTTAAAAGTATTTCCCTGGAAGAGGAAAATTCGGTTTGGCAAGAAGGGGAAATTAAGCCCTAGGTTTATAGGACCTTTTGAAGTGCTTTGACACGTTGGTGAAGTGGCATACGAGGTAGCTTTACCTCCGGAATTGGAGCATATTCATAATATTTTTCATGTATCGATATTGAGGCCATATAAGCCTGATTAAAAGCATGTAATAGAATATGAGCCCTTACAGTTTGAGATAGACTTAACATATGAAGAAGTCCCTATTCACATTATCGACAGGAAATAGCAAGTACTAAGGAATAAAGTGATACCTTCTGTTAAGGTAATTTGGAGGAACCACAATGCTGAAGAAGCTACGTGGAAACTTGAAGATGTTATGATGAAGAATTATCCTCAGTTATTTGCTTAATCTTGTATAATGATCCTGAGGACAGAATCCCGTTAAGGATGGAAGAATGTGACGAATGAATTTATCGAATTGTGATTCTGGGGACAGAATCCTTTTAAGGAGGGAATGATATAACGATCAAGAAATTTTATAATTTAATTTTAATATTCATTGAATTAAATAAATATTTTAAATAATTTATTTATTGAGAAAAATAAATAATTGATGAATTGTGGTGCATTCATTTAGTAATGAAATTGATTAATGGTAATTTTTATTTGAAGAGTTAATTTAATGGAATAATTAAATTAAATGAATTGTTTAATATTGCAGAAAATAAGTAAATTAATAAAATGATGTTTTGGTCTAATTTATTAATTAAATTAGATATATAACGATTTATCAAATATAAAGTATAATATAAGTATATAATCTAGTATGGGGGAATTTGTGTGTAACCAAACGCAACCTTATGGCTTTTGGTTTATTTTAACTGATGTTTTTTTTGTTTTTTTAACTAAAAGAGTACGTGAGAGGTGAGGCCATATCAGTTTATATTTTCACGCGTCTTATTTTTCTAATGCTATAGTCAGAGAGGGTTTGGAGAGAAGAAGAAACACAGAGAATAGAGGGAGAGCTTGGTGTGGAGGAGAGAATCATAGTGGTTTTGAGAGAAGGGTTTGCTAAATCAAGGTATACACTATTCCTAATTTTAACTCTTAGTTTTGGTAGTATCTATTCTATATAATTTGGAAATCACGTTGGATTGATATATATATACTTGTATGTATGGCTTATCATTTGTTAATCATTGTTTGTGAGTGTTATTTGATGATTAAATACATGAAATTGGGTTTGTAGGGAGAAAAGTAAATAACAGTGTTATATGTATGAAAATGGCTTAAGAAAGTACAAAATTTCATGCTTAATATGTGTTATAATCTATGATTTGATGTTATATCGTGTTAATATGTTAAGAAACTAAAGCGGCGTAGTTTGAATCATGCCAATTGGTTAAGAAACGAAGCCGTGGCGATCGAATTCGCTAAAAGTGTAAAAAATGATGAAATTGGGAAAATTGGGGTTTTGATCCTTCAAATTTAAGTTTATGTAATGTTTATGATGTTAGAATGATGAATAACATGCCTAACTATGTTTTTAAAAAGCTTTGGTTGCTAGGTTTCATGAATTTCTGTAGTATTGTTTTTATTTTGGTGACTGCCGTGTAACAGAGCTGTTGCTGCAATTTCTATCTGTGTACGACACAACTGCGCCGTTACCACAGGCAGAAACGGCGTAGCTGCACCGTAGGCTTTCTGTAAATCTGCAACAGCGCAGCTGCGCCAGTGCCAAGGCTTGGGACCGCACAGCTGCGTCGTGCTCTGAGCCTAGGCAGAGAGTTCTATTTATTTGTAGGTTATAATTGATGGACTTAATCTAGTTTGGCATGCATGTTAATGATGTTAAGACATAACATGGACTACAACTGTAACGCCCGAGAAAATTGAATTTTTATAAGAATTAAAATTTTATTTAATTATAATGATTAAATGAATTTAATTGATTGTTTGTAGGAGCAAGCTAATTAAAGGTCGTTATATGACCTAAATATGTCAGAACATCGTAGGATTTTGGCTACGTGATAGAATTAAAGTGTTTGAATTTCCAAGAAGAAAATAAAAACTTTCCGAGAAATTTTTCGAAAAATACTATTCACGCATTTCTGCTCGGGAATTATTTTTGAACTTCCGAGAAATACGTAACGATAGAATATCGAGGAGAGATAGAATATCCAATAATATTTCAGTTATGGAAAACGTAATATTTCGCCTGTGGTCTTAATTTGAGAATGTTAGGAAAATCAAGCGTTAAGAAGTTAATGTAATTAATTAAGCGATGATCGTATTATACGTAGGTATTGTTCGAAGTAATGAATACGAGTATGATACGAGGTATTATATGAGTATGTATGAATGATGGTATATCGTATATCATGAATTAGTATATGAGTTAGAATACAAGAATTATACGTATAGAATACGTTATAACACTTTAAGCCAAATGTAATGGATTTGTTGAATTGTGAAGGAAATTGTATTATTCAATGGGAAGTGTGATAAGGCCTAAATATAAGGATGGTTAAGTCCAATAGAATTAATGCAAGCCCAATGTTTTTTTAATTACAAGCCCAAATGATTAAACTAAGCTAATTAAGCTAAAGCCCAAAGTAAGTAACCAGTGGGTTATGGGATGGTTTAAACCCATGGGGCAACCCATGGATGATCCAAAGGTTGGGGCAAGCAAACTTAGTGGCTAAGTTAAGTAATAACCAAGTAAATAATGTGGTGAGCAAGTAAAGGATAAGCTATGTTCTAATCAAGTATACTTAAGGGCTAAGCAAGGGATAATTTAAGTGATGAGTAAGTAAATGAAGCTTAAAGGCTAAGTTATGTGATTAACAAGTATACTTAATGATTAAGTAAGTGTGATGGCCAAGTTTAGGTGGTGAGCAAGTTAACTTAATCATAAAGTAATGAATAGTAAGGAGGTGGAGTGGCCTAAAAGACTAAACTACCCTAACCTTGGAAATCCTATAAATAGCAAGCTTGGATTCATTTGTTTGGTTGTTTCATTTCATCCAACTTGTAAGTTGAGAGCTTATTAGCTTGGGAGAATAAGCACATATAAAGTTAGACTTCCCTTGTTAGATTTCCAACCAACAACTTATAGCTTATTAGTTTGAGAGAAAAAGCAAGAAAAGCTAGAAGATTAACCTTGTTAATTCAAGAAGCAAGAAGAAGATTAAGGCTTAGCAAGTGTTCATCAAATAGTAAGTATTCTTAAACTATAATTCTCTTTCTCTTCCATTATTAGAGAAGGGGGTATTGGTAGAACTAACATGCTAAGGAATGATAAATTAAAGGGCTTAAGTCTTAATAAGCCGTATAAGTCATGAATAAGCTATTCGTAATCATATAAGTTAAGAATTTGTAACATGTTTACATTAATAAAGTTAGTATGATAATAAGAAGAAAGAATAATGGTTAGAAGTCATTAACCATAATAAGTCATATGGAAAGAAGACATAAGTCATGAGAAATGGAAATATAAGAAATTTATATTTTCATAAGTTACAAATTTACAAAGAACGAGTAATAACATATCATGTTTACAAGTTAATGTAGTATGCAAGTAACGAAGTTTTGCCGGAATTAACACGATTGGACGATAATCGTCGAATTCATGAAATTCTCGGAATGGAAGTCGAATTTTGATATTGGGCTTGGAAACGTTGGTTTCCAATGGAGACAAGTCTTATTTGGCATTATAGAGTTGTGGACTCAAAAATGGCCGGATTCCGACTTAGAACGAAGAAACGAGCATTGAACGTTCACGAACATTTATCGTTTTCATTAAAAATGGACTAATAGGTGGAATTTTAGCAAACGAAGTCAAATAGATAAAATTCTTGCATAAACACGTAGAATACGTAATTTGTGAATCGTAGGCTTTTGAACGAGCCAATTCGAACTTATAACGAAGAAGTTAAGAGCTCGGGAATCTCACTTAAAAGAAAATCTATCAAAATTGTCTGATACACAGAGTTGGCGCCGCGGCGCGACTCAAGGCAGGAATGCCTAGCGCCGCAGCGCGAGACCGGACCTTAGCCCTTGTTAACTGGCGCCGCAGCACGACCAATTACACTAAGCATGGCGTCGCAGCGCAGTGACTGAAATTTAGGAACCAAAAGCCCGCGCCGCAGCGCGAGCCCAAGAGCAGAAGCTGGCGCAGCAGCGCCAGCACTAGGTCATGCACAGTAATAAAAGATTACAAGTAAGGAAATAAAGATAAGTGATTAGTAATGAACTAATACATTAATAAACTTAATGTAGCATCATTGTAAACCTTAAGTAATACACTAAAGGTTAAAGATAAGTTGAATTTGAACATAAATAGTATACAATGAATGTACTTAACCAATGCCGATTAAGTGTCAAGTTAATAACGTAAGGACGTTAGTAAGCCGTGAGGAAGGATAATTAACTCGAACTAAGTTGTATTAATGAAATAATTTCAGTTAAGTTATAAAAGAGAACGAAGTTGGTAAGAACGATGGCAAGCCAGAACCAATAATAACAAATCTAATATGGGATTAGATTGAGAAGAAGGGTAAGATTCTTTAGGAACTATGTATGTTCATTCATGACCTAATGTGATATGTTATATGATTATGTGTTATAGAGACTGTAAAGACTCAAAGGAAACGTAATTTTACTATAGTAGACGCTGAAGGCAAGTTTTTCTTAAACCCTTGTCTAACCTTCGTGTTAGCCAAGTTTTCAAATGATTCAAGTTATGAAATGCATGTATGGTTTTAAAGAAAGAGTCGATGCCAGTTTTAACTCAGCTAGACTAATCTTAATAGATTGATTGAACTGTTTACAAGTCTTTCAATATAGAATTGCTAACGCTATCCTACGCCAATCCTTTGGTACATATTCAAGGTAAGCCTGGATATGAATAATCAAATGTATTTTTCATCGACTATTCGATGGGCACGTGAGGTTGCCCCAAATTAAATGTAAACACGTTTAATGGATGTAGTGTTAATCAACATAGAGTACTATAGGTTGATCACCTAGAAGTGCTCGTAAGATATGCCGGACTTACGGACTTCGTGTCGAGTTGTCCTTTTCAAAGACACTATAAGACGTTCACGTCTTGAACCAGAATTGATGTATTAATGAATATTGTTATTGTAAAATGTTTTGAAGGAAAAGCAACGCTATTTTAATTTATTGATAGTACTTCGTAACTATCATCCAATTATTGAAGATATACGATTCTTATGTTTCAAGCATGCTTTTAAAATGAAATTGTTGTACTTGCTGAGCTTGTTATGCTCACTCTTACTTGAACCATATGAATACAGCTTAGACCGAATGGACCGAAGGATTCATCAAGGATAAAGTGAAGGCTAAAACGAGCTTGTAG
This sequence comes from Panax notoginseng, assembly GCA_016801055.1. NCBI lineage: Eukaryota > Viridiplantae > Streptophyta > Magnoliopsida > Apiales > Araliaceae > Panax > Panax notoginseng. The sequence goes on from CM029018.1 coordinate 61,258,430, forward strand.
ATTACCTATGTAATAGTATAGGTTTGTAATGATAATATTTGATATTATGACAAGAAGAAATGTAACGGTTATAAAGAACCTGGGGAATAGTAGTATTATTTTGGAATATATATAAGACATATTCGTTCTTTTGAGGCTTTTCAATTGAATGTTTGTGTGAACTGTAGCACCGTGGAGCACCATATGTCGAGTTGGAAGAGACCCGGATTTGGGGGCGTCACAACAACAACGGATGAACTAAATGTGATGTTTTTAAAAGTTAAAGATAAATAATAAAGTTATAATAGTTTATAGTGAGATTTCAGATTCGTTAAGGATGTTAACAAACATGATTAGACGTTAAGATAAGGTTATAACTTAAATGGTGGTTTAAACCCCTAAAGCTAATATTAATACAACTAGTTGTTATTACGATTTCAATGATATATGTAGGGTAATTAGCGAACATTATTATACTTATGTAGCTTACATACAAAGAAAGTTTACTAACTTCATTCTCTTTATAATGAATGCAAGTTTCTTATCCGAAACTTTTTTTGAGCAAGTTTCATAGCTATGCTATCTTTATGTCAAACAAGCTTTCAATTTCTAAATTTTACAGTAAAGTTGAGCAAGCCTATTGAGTTTATCTCGTGTATGAGTGTACAAGCTCTTGTAATCTAGTTCGTTACATCGAGCGAGTTTTACTTTTCTAAATCTTGATATTATTATTCAAAGAATATATTGTTCTAATGCATTGATTCAAATGAGATTGTTCTAGCTCTTTTGAATGTGGAACTTTGCACACATACTATGTTTATTCAATTGTACATTGTTGTTATTCGATCTTTGACTTTGATAACCTTATTTAATTCTATATTATTGTATTAAACCTTCAAGTAGTAAGCAAACTCTTATTGATTGAACTAGTCTATTATGGAATAGTGTTCTAAAATTCTTGAACCACTGATAAGTCCAAGCTAAACTTTCTTTAGTATGAAAATTTTAAATCCAAACTGAGACGAATAACCCTAACATAGGGGATTTTGTATGTGTAACGTTTAGATGTTTGTGCACAATACATGGTACAAAGGGCTGATCCCCCTAAGTACGTTAAGTAGGGTCTGTATAGTCAAAATGACTGTTAAGGTTGGGGTAGTAATACCTAAACCCTCAGATATTAAATTTGAACTTGTTTCATATTTTTGATTCATAGAACAAGTTCAATATTGTTCAGCATTCGTTGTTCACTCTCACGTTTTTATCATTACTACTCTTTATATCAGTGAGCAATCGTTTGCTCACTCTTGCAATTAACACTGTAGCTAAAGTTGAAAGAGTTGATGAGCCATCTACTAGCAAAGGAAAGGGCAAGATGTACAAGTGTTGAAGATTTATGAGAATTTATTCAAAATGAATTATGTTATAAGACTTGTTTTATTTTATGATGTATTCCGCAAACTGATTTAATAGTTTAAGGTTAGATTACCTGGAATTGTTTATGAGATGATGTAACCTTTTAATGGAAAAGATTATTGTTTAAGTTATTTGATGTCTTTATAGTTTATTATGGGTAGTTAGATGTAATTATTTTTTATAGTGAGCACCAAATTCTGTGGGAATGAAGTACCCGAATTTGGGGGTGTCACAGCCGCTCTGACGGATTAGGAATTTTTTTTTACCTTTTGTTCCAAAGTTGATCCAAAAGAGGACTATTACTTACTTAATGTGTTAGGGTTTTGAGAGAGACTATAAGTAGTGTAATTTGGCTTAGTTTAGGGAGACTTTTGACTACAATTCATTGAGAGCCACTACTATTGGAGACTTGGAGACTTCTATTAGAGAACACACAAGACAGAGATTGAAGCTTTGAAACTGGGGACCCTCGACATAGTTTTTCTTCTCCTAATTTTATTATGTGTATTTGAGATGTTATTTAATTTTAATCTTCCAATTTTTATTATGGTGATGAACTAATTTCTCAATTAGGAATACAATGGAACCTTTTCCAATGCCTTAATTTAATTATCATTATTTTTCATATGTTGATCATATGGAATTGATTATTATATTTTGTTCTTAACTTAATAATTATTTATCCAACAGTAAGCCTAATACCTTTGATTGAATTGAAAGAGGAAATCTTATATTAGATCTGAATATAATAACACATGAATTTGTTGATTCTTTCTAGAGTAACATAATAGTATATGAGATGAAAGTACTTGTATGCCATGTGTAGCTATGTTAGGAGTTTAAGCTTAATGAACTTGTTATAAGTGTCTTGCATGAATATAGCAAAATAAGTAAAATAGATCTTTTTATTAATCATTGAAAGATGTTAATTAATTGATAGGCAATCCTAGTTATCAAGTCGTTGGATTAATCAAGTGGGAATAAGATAAAGTGGTTATTGCAGAGCAATTGGGGAAATTGTATTCCTATGTTTTAATCATCTGATGATCAATTTTTGTCAGTTAAATCAGTTTTTGTTTTTATTTAAAATAATTTTCACAAATCAATTGGGGTGACTGTTTAAGTGGAGTTAAATTGGTAAAAATTTGGTAATTAGAGTAATTATTAGTAACTGTTCTATGTGGGTTTGACACTTTTATTTACATCTATATTACTTTATTGACAGTGTTCACTTGCGCGAATTGTCATTATATAAAATAGACAACAATGATCAACGAGTCTACAAGCCTAAAAGCATGTGAATTAGCCAAAGAAGAGCAATATATTTTACTTAAAAATTTTCAACGAATTTATGAAAGTAGTTGGGGACATTTTCAAATTTGTTGTAGCGCCCCTAAATCTTGGTCCCTTGAACCTCGAATATGATGCGTCACGATCCATCATCTTCATACACATTCTATAAACTAACATGGAATATACAAACATACATTGTTCATTACATAATGGTTCAACAACATTTCCCCAACGGTCTATCAACCTTAACTTAATACATACCTTTATTAACTCAGAAGGTATACATAATCAACTCATATAAGATAAAAAAATAGTTAACACATATTAAGTTACTTGACGAGTGTCTAATATTCATCTATTTTGATTCCTTTATGCATAGTTCGTTGCATGTTTTGTTGTTAATATGGGCCTAATAAGGTGTTTATGGTTTTTTGGATCGAAATGAAGCTTAAGTATACAACCGGGATGAATTGGAGCTGTGTGGAAGAAAAAAGAAGAAAAGTCAGGAAAATAGGAAAGCTCGCCCCGGCGGGAAACTCTCTGTCTAAAGTTACCCCAGTGTGTTCTGAATCCGCCTCAGCGCGCATCTCTCTAGACTAGCCTGGCCCAACGGGTATGACGGATAGATTCGACAGTTTTCTATTTTCGACAGTTTTGTTTTGCAGACTTCTATTTTGATTAGGATTGTGATTTATTAGGAATGTGGGATCATATTTAGGTATTATATATACATGTAAGACTGAGTATTGTGGGAATAATCTTTTACATTACATTACAACCCTAGTTTTAGATAATCAATGCATGTCAAGCTAAACTTCTCAATTCAATTTTGAAGGTGTTGAACCTTTTTCATTATTAACGTTCTGATCAAGTTTGCTTTATTTATTTCTTCTTGTATGAGATTTATTTTGATTATCTACGTAAACTTCTTATATGATATTCAATCTACTAATTTGGTTTCTGAATGATTAAATTAGTGGGTTGATATCATCTGCTAGATTAAGATATATATTAAGCAAATGATGTATATTTGATAGTAGCAATTAGTTATACTTGATTGTGGACAAGCTTTTGGGTATTATTAAGGTTTTCAGAAGACAAGTTAAATAATTTCTAATTGTGTAATTGTTGTTTGGAACAATCTAATTCTAATTCTTCATATTTCTATTATATTAAATCTAAACGGATAATTCTAGGTTGTATGATAGTTAGGATCTCTTATTGGCAATCGCCACATTAGATTTACATGTAAGGAGAATTTTGGGTAATTAGCTATCGCGGTTTCCTAGGGTTGTTAATCTCATTTAATTAAGGGTAAATATGGTAAAACATGAACTCCATAATTGTGAAAAGGTGAAACTAAACTGAAGAATTGAATCTCTTTAAATCATTGTTTGATTCTTATCAATTTAATCATGTTAAATTAGTTATTCAATTCAAAAAACTCCTTTCATTGGAAATAATTGGAAAAATATAAAATAATACACTCTATGTGGGATCGATCCTTGCTTGTAACTATACTAATTCTTAAGTTAGTAGAATAGGATTAAGGTTTAATTTTGGAGTGCAAAACGATAACTCCCAAATTTTGGCGCCATTGTCGGGGAGTGTTATTAGTTTTATTTTTTTTTTTCATTATTTTCTTCTTCTTTTTTATGCCTCGATCCTCTATAACGATTGAGAATTTTTATATGTAATTTAAAATATTTATGAAATTAAATAAATATTTTAATTGATGTGCTTATTGGTTAAATAAATATTTGATTGATTTATTTATTGATTAATTAAATAAATAATTCATGAATTATTGTGGACTAATTTAATTAAGTGTAATATATTAATTAAGCTAATGTTTGGTAATTTTGTGGTTTGAAGTTTTAATTTAATGAGTCAATTAAATTAAAATAGTTGTTAACTAATCATCATATTATATAATGGTAATATTCTAATTTAATTTATATTAAATTAAAGAGTTGGTAATGATTAAATGAATTGTTGAATAATTATAATGGTGTCTAATTTATTAAAGATTTACTAATTTGTTAAATAAAATTATAATTTATAATGAAAATTATAATTATGTAGCAGTTTGATTTATATGACAATTTTATTTAATAAGTTGATGTTAACTTTAATTTAATTGAATTTAAATATTAGAATTTAATTAAATAAAGTGTGACTATTGCAAAGTGTTTAAACATAAATTAAAATTTTAGGAGATTAAGAAACATATCATGAAAATGTCTATTATAAAATTGATAAAATTCAAACAGTATACTAGAAAAGAAGATGTCAAATGTAAAGATTCACTAGACTAAGCTATTTTCCGTCAGTTGCCAAAGAAAATATGGCACTCATTGTCTCTCTCTCTCTCTCTCTCTCAGACTCATTGACTCTCTCTCTCTCTCTCTCTCTCTATCTCATGATACCTCATAAATTCTCATGTCTATTATATGGCACTCATTGTGGTTTCGAAATTAAGTGGTTTCGAAATTCTTGGAGCCTGTGGTTTTGGGTGTGAGAATTTATGAGGTATCATGAGATAGAGAGAGAGAGAGTCAATGAGTCTGAGAGAGAGAGAGAGAGAGACAATGAGTGCCATATTTTCTTTGGCAACTGATGGAAAATAGCTTAGTCTAGTGAATCTTTACATTTGACATCTTCTTTTCTAGTATACTGTTTGAATTTTATCAATTTTATAATAGACATTTTCATGATATGTTTCTTAATCCTAAAATTTTAATTTATGTTTAAACACTTTGCAATAGTCACACTTTATTTAATTTAATTCTAATATTTAAATTCAATTAAATTAAAGTTAACATCAACTTATTAAATAAAATTGTCATATAAGTCAAACAGCTACATAATTTATTTTTATTATAAATTATAATTTTATTTAACAAATTAGTAAATCTCTAATAAATTAGACATCATTATAATTATCCAACAATTCATTTAATCATTACCAACTCTTTAATTTAATATTAAATTAAATTAGAATATTACCATTATATAATATGATGATTAGTTAACAACTATTTTAATTTAATTGACTCATTAAATTAAAACTTCAAACCACAAAATTACCAAACATTAGCTTAATTAATATATTACACTTAATTAAATTAGCCCACAATAATTCATGAATTATTTATTTAATTAATCAATAAATAAATCAATCAAATATTTATTTAACCAATAAGCACATCAATTAAAATATTTATTTAATTTTATAAATATTTTAAATTACATATAAAAATTCTCGATCATTATAGAGGATCGAGGCATAAAAAAGAAGAAGAAAACAATGAAAAAAAATAAAACTAATAACACTCCCCGACAATGGCGCCAAAATTTGGGAGTTATCGTTTTGCACTCCAAAATTAAACCTTAATCCTATTCTACTAACTTAAGAATTAGTATAGTTACAAGCAAGGATCGATCCCACATAGAGTGTATTATTTTATATTTTTCCAATTATTTCCAATGAAAGGAGTTTTTTGAATTGAATAACTAATTTAACATGATTAAATTGATAAGAATCAAACAATGATTTAAAGAGATTCAATTCTTCAGTTTAGTTTCACCTTTTCACAATTATGGAGTTCATGTTTTACCATATTTACCCTTAATTAAATGAGATTAACAACCCTAGGAAACCGCGATAGCTAATTACCCAAAATTCTCCTTACATGTAAATCTAATGTGGCGATTGCCAATAAGAGATCCTAACTATCATACAACCTAGAATTATCCGTTTAGATTTAATACAATAGAAATATGAAGAATTAGAATTAGATTGTTCCAAACAACAATTACACAATTAGAAATTATTTAACTTGTCTTCTGAAAACCTTAATAATACCCAAAAGCTTGTCCACAATCAAGTATAACTAATTGCTACTATCAAATATGCATCATTTGCTTAATATATATCTTAATCTAGCAGATGATATCAACCCACTAATTTAATCATTCAGAAACCAAATTAGTAGATTGAATATCATATAAGAAGTTTACGTAGATAATCAAAATAAATCTCATACAAGAAGAAATAAATAAAGCAAACTTGATCAGAACGTTAATAATGAAAAAGGTTCAACACCTTCAAAATTGAATTGAGAAGTTTAGCTTGACATGCATTGATTATCTAAAACTAGGGTTGTAATGTAATGTAAAAGATTATTCCCACAATACTCAGTCTTACATGTATATATAATACCTAAATATGATCCTACATTCCTAATAAATCACAATCCTAATCAAAATAGAAGTCTGCAAAACAAAACTGTCGAAAATAGAAAACTGTCGAATCTATCCGTCATACCCGTTGGGCCAGGCTAGTCTAGAGAGATGCGCGCTGAGGCGGATTCAGAACACACTGGGGTAACTTTAGACAGATAGTTTCCCGCCGGGGCGGGCTTTCCTATTTTCCTGACTTTTCTTCTTTTTTCTTTTTTCTTCCACACAGCTCCAATTCATCCCGGTTGTATACTTAAGCTTCATTTCGATCCAAAAAACCATAAACACCTTATTAGGCCCATATTAACAACAAAACATGAAACGAACTATGCATAAAGGAATCAAAATAGATGAATATTAGACACTCGTCAAGTAACTTAATATGTGTTAACTATTTTTTTATCTTATATGAGTTGATTATGTATACCTTTTGAGTTAATAAAGGTATGTATTAAGTTAAGGTTGATAGACCGTTGGGGAAATGTTGTTGAACCATTATGTAATGAATAATGTATGTTTGTATATTCCATATTAGTTTATAGAATGTGTATGAAGTTGATGGATCGTGACGCATCATGTTCGAGGTTCAAGGGACCAAGATTTAGGGGTGCTACAACAAATTTGAAAATGTCCCCAACTACATTCATAAATTCGTTGAAAAATTTCAAGTAAAATATATTGCTCTTCTTTGGCTAATTCACATGGTTTTAGGTTTGTAGACTCGTTGATCATTGTTGTCTATTTTATATAATGACAATTCGCGCAAGTGAACACTGTCAATAAAGTAATATAGAAGTAAATAAAAGTGTCAAACCCACATAGAACAGTTACTAATAATTACTCTAATTACCAAATTTTTACCAATTTAACTCCACTTAAACAGTTACCCCAATTGATTTGTGAAAATTATTTTAAATAAAAACAAAAACTGATTTAACTGACAAAAATTGATCATCAGATGATTAAAACATAGGAATACAATTTCCCCAATTGCTCTGCAATTACTACTTTATCTTATTCCCACTTGATTAATCCAACGACTTGATAACTAGGATTGCCTATCAATTTATTAACATCTTTCAATGATTAATAAAAAGATCTATTTTACTTATTTTGCTATATTCGTTCGCATCTATATACGCAGGGTTTGAATTTATGTAAAAATTCAATTTTAACAAGATATGGCAATGATGTTTTATAAAAGAGATTTTTTCAAACCCTGTCGCTCAATAGTAATTTAGGCCTTTTGCACTCCCATTTTATTAAATGTGCGGCTTGACTGATTTTATTTGACGGCTGCAAAGCATCCGTACGAAAATAATGTACAACATAATGCCGACTTCCTCGTGGGTATGGAAACCATATGAGGAAATTCAGACACCGCATAATAATTTACAAGCTGCTTACAGCTGAAAATGTCCATCACGGGAACCGAATTTAAATATATATATATATATATATATATATATATATATATATATATATATATATATATATATATATATATATGATCACCAACCACGAGGTAGCTCCATGGGGGATCAAAAATGTAAATAAAGCTGTTAAAAGCTATCAACCGCCACGGAGGAAACTCCAGGGGGACAAAACGTAGATAAAGCTGTAAAAACGGTCAACCACCACGAAGTAAACTCCAGGTGGGACGAAATGTAAATATATATATATATATATATATATATATATATATATATATATATATATATATATATATATATAAAAGCATGTAAACGCACCGGATATAAAATCCAGGCTCACCGAACAGAGTTCGATAGCAGTTCGTATATATAAGTATATATATATAAAAACGAGTAAACGCACCGGATGTAAAATCCAGGCTCATCGAACGGAGTTCGACCATAGTTTATATATAAGTATATATATATAAGAAAGCAATTAAACGCACCAAACCCAAGTTTAGGCTCATCGAACAAAGTCCGACACACAGTTAATATATATAAGTATATATATATTAAAGCAATAAACGCACCAAACCGAAGTCTAGGCTCAACCGAGGCATAACTCGGTAATGTTAGTCAATAAATATATATATATATATAAGATATATATATATATATATATATATATATATATATATATATATATATATATATATATATAGACTGAAATGAAACCACGGACCGAAGTCCGGGCAAATGCAAGCAACACGACTCTCAACGTGTAGAAGGGTGTGTGCAAAAATGAAGAGAAAAACTCTAAAGTGTGTGAGAAGGCTTACAGTTTGCTGCCAAAGAAGACTTCTATATCTTTAGAGTGGGTAAACACTAGCTTTTGTAGGTACAAAAGAGGGATGTATATGAGCTCACAGGTGTTTAAAGTGGGAAAATACACTGTATGACAAGTGTAGAGCGAATTCTGCAGGGTTTCCCCGTCTTTTTTCTCTTAAAAATCAGCACCCCAAGCCTCTTATTAATAGGCAAAAGGTGCCGCAGGTGTACCTACGGCTCAGCCACAGGTGTACCAGAGGCGGGTCGGGTCGGCCCGGTTTGGTCGGGTCGGATCGTTTCGAAGTACGTGCAAGCGGGCACTGTAATGTCCACTCAGTTTTTCTGAAGTGCAATCCGGGCATCCGTTTGAGGTATACAGGACCTATTTTGGACCGCCGTTGTCGAGAGTTTGTATGATAGCATGGAATTAGAGTTTGTACGAAGTCTTTGAAGATGGGACGGTGCCCTCCTGTCTTCAAGTTTCAACTTTCATCCGTTACCACGCACAATAGTAACTCGGCATTGGTTAGCCTTGTGGGCCGTTGTTGCATAGATGTGTTGAGACGACTTGGCGTGGAATCGTGTTGGTCAGATGACAATGTTGCCCCTTACCGGTGTTATTACCGGGTTGGGTCGATAAAGCAGACGTTGCTCAGCTTCGCTGGGATTGGACTGCTACAATTGGTTGAAAGTCCTCATGGTCATCTTTGAGGTGTGTCTGTCTTCCCGATGTCATCGCCGGGCTGATACAGTGTATCTCGTTGTGAGCGCCGAGATTGAAGCTAGTTGCACTTGTAACAAGCATTTTCGGGGTTAATGCCGAAATTGCTTTCCTTGGGGCTATCACCAAGGTTGGAGGCTATTCCCATGTTTAGGGCTGAGACTGGATACCTCAGGGTTATCTCTGAGATTAATCGGTCTTCTCCGGTGTGTGTTTCGGTATTGATCTGCATGCCTCGGGGTTCTCCAAGATTGGAACGGCTACTCCCAGATTGTGATCTGGGGTTGATGCTGAACCTCCGGTAGTATCCGGTATGGTTGTGGATTGTCTTTCAGGGTTCTCTCATAAAAGACGAATTTGCCTTCCTGCACTGTTAGTGTCAGTAGTACAAAAAATTTCGAGTGTCTACACCTGTATTTGTAGCTATACATAGATGTTGATATACTTAGGAATGTATGCACAGTTTTTCATTCCTTATATTATATTGACATCTATTATCTGCTATGCATATATCATGTTATGCATATGTATGTATGTCTAGAGATATTCAGCATTGACCCCTAGATGGTCTTATGACACAGCCCGTACAGATGTCTTCTTCGACAGTTAACCGTATTGATCATACCCCACCATCATTGGTGGCATCGGGTATACGAGCGTGGTATGATAGCATGTCACCATCAGATAGGGTGACCTTAGATCATTTACTGCAGCATACCATGACCTTATTGATGTTTCAGGTTCCCGCAGGGTTTGTGTACGGGATGCTAGAGCATTGTGTATCGGATAGGTAGGTTTTCTGATTCGAGACCCATGAGTTGACTCCTACTCTAGAGGAGTATGCATGATTGACGATGCTACCGCTGGACAGACCTTGCGTGCATATGGCTTTAGGAGACATGAGTAGACGGTTCATGACTCTCACTGGATTACGGAGCAGAATGGTGCGGGATGAGCTGACGTCTGGCTATGTGATATCCCAGCATTTTTCGTATGACAGATTTGGCTCTGAGGATAGCTATTCACGACATTCTGGGGATTTAATCGCACCGGAGGATCAGTGGCGTTTAGCCAGGGTTGATGTACTGCTGTTATGCGTACGGTCGTATATCTATATGCCACGGTACGTGGATGAGATAGACATCGGAGTTATCATGGTGGTGAGATCTCTTAGGGAGGGTCGTACCATTATACCTATGATTGTAGCAGAGACCCTGCGGTCAGCATCCTACTACTGTACTTATCCGACAGGAGAGTTCACGGGTAGTTCAGTCATGCTATATATGTGGTTTATGTCCCACTTGAGATCGATTGGCACTCTTAGACGGCATGGGTACTGGTTCACCCATGATATAGCCATGTCATACTCCTTTCAGCCACCGGAGTGTATAGATGCTATGTCTTGGTCCACATTTTTGGCGGATATCAGAGATCCGTTCAGCATATTGCCGTGTTCGGGGCTTAGCTCACCATACAGCTTCATTACTCAGGCTCCGAGCATGGACTACCTCCTTCTGGCTGGTTTGAGGGGTGTGACTACTTATCACCCGCTGGCCGTGATGTTGCAGTTTGACCAGTTTCAGGATTTTCATCTGTTCGAGGGGGCGATAGGTCAGCGTTCAACTTCTCGATATCTTTCAGCAGAGGACCGATCCCGTGTGTACGCTTGTTGGGATCAGCGTGAGATAGCTAATTTTTCTGTCAGTCATCCAGGTTATTCTGTAGAGTATTCCGCATGGATGGAGACACAGATTGCATCGGCTACGACAGTATCCACAGTTTCGGATAGCGAGTCAGATGATGTAGAGCCCATGGAGGACATCGATTCTTACATCGAGGAGGAGCCCGCTGCTGGGTTACCAGCATTTCCTCTGAATTCTCCCAGTACCAGTACTGTTGTGATTCAGCACTCGGCACAGTACCTTGAGCAGAGTCTTCATCTAATGACCTTTGAGAGAGATCATGCTTGATCTTTGATGTTGACTGCCCTTGATGGGAGTGACGTAGCTCTATTAGAGAGTGACGTAGCTCGCAGAGATATCACTGTTGTTGAGCGGGATGAGGCCAGATCAGCCAGAGATGCAGTGATAGTTGAGCGGGATAGTGCTATATCTACCCAGGATGTAGCCGTCATAGATAATACTGCAGTGAGGTCCCTTACCACTGGCATGATAGCAGAGACGAACGCTTACATTGATGAGCATATGGTCACCATGCATATGGCTACAGATCTGTTGGGTCGTGTGGATATTCTCATACAGGAGACCACAGCTTCGCCTCCTTCTTCTGAGAGGGACGCCATGTTGGGCTTGTTAGCTCGCATATACCCTGACTTGTAGATAAGCTTGTATTTACCTGCACAGACTAGCTTTGCCATTTTATCATGTACAGTTTACATTGTATATATCAAACAACATTATATATATGACAGGAAAATATATTTTTGGATCACTTCCCTTTTAGATATGCTTTGCTACTTGCTTGATATTTTGCTTGCTGCTTCAGGGCTTGTGATCTTGATGTATTTTGAATTCCTCCTTGATGGATGGACATTGAGTTGTTTCTGGACAGTTCAGAATGGATCATCGATCTGTATGTATCCCTACTATCTTTGGTGTCTTGGGACTGGTTTCTATATGGAAATGTAGAGAGGAGTGTGGCTTTCCTCTCTGAGATTGACTGCACCACAGATGGTCGCCAGTACTTCTATTTAGGAGAAGCCTAGTTAATTCCATCTCTTATGGATTGGTGTTGCTCTTCAAGGTATGACCACAGCTTAGATGGTCACCGAATTTCCTATTTAGGAGGAGTTCAGGTAATTCCATCCCTTTGGTCTGAAGCCAACGAAATGTAATGAATTGATGTTTGATCCTAGTACCAACTGACAAGGGTTTGTGTTTTGGTAGGGGGTGAGACCGAACCATGAATGGCTGCCTACATACTCTTATTGAAGAGGAGATCAGGTCTGCATAGTTCGAACCTAGTGTAAGAGGTTCAACGCTGTGTATGGCAGAAATGGTGTAGGAATGTTTTTGTTGTTTTTGTTGTTTTTGTGAGGAGAAGAGGGTAGAAATGTTTTTGTTGTTTTTTGTTTTATTACAACCGGGCCATATGAAATGGTTGCCTACGTACTCCTATTGAAGAGGAGATCAGGTCGACGTAGTTCGCCCTTCAGGGCGAAATGAAAAGTGTGATCCCATGTACAGGTCAGATTGCGGGGAGGAGAAAGTTTAAACCTAGATTGAGGATAAACTGTAGGTATGAGAAGTTTGATCCCATGTATGGGTAGCCAAACTGCAAACGCAAGAGGTTCAATCCGCGGTGGGATGACCTAAGTCATAGAAACGCAAAGGAACCAAGCTGCTGGCTTGAAAAGTATGTTTCCATGAGGGGCAAAGTGTGGAAAAGTTGTATGTGGTAAAGGGTTAAAGAACCGAAATAACTAGTGACCTGATTGTCCAACGCTAGGATGTTTGCTTGATGGAAACTTTAGACATAGTACCGTTTCACGGCGTCTGAGTTGATGAGTTGCGGAAATTCATCGCCGTCCATTTCTTGTAATCTGAGAGCGCCTCCTGTCAATACTTCCTTGACAACAAATGGGCCTTCACAGTTAGGAGCGGATTTTCCCTTAGATTGATCTTGGTTGTCAAGGATCTTCTTCAGAACCAAGTCATGTTGTTTGAACTGCCGTAGCTGGACTTTTTTGTTATAGGATCTAGCGATCCTTTACTGATATAACTGACCATGGAAGATAGCCGCGGTTCGCCTTTCGTCTATTAGAGATAATTGGTGATACCTGTCTTGTACCCATTGGTCTTCATCTAGCTAAACGTCTATCAACACTCTGAGGGATTCCATTTCAACTTCTATGGGGAGCACTGCTTCCATCCCATAGGTTAATGCGTAGGGGGTTGCCCCAGTGGAAGAGCGCATTGAGGTTCTGTAGGCTAACAGAGTAAGAGGCAATAGGTCAGGCCAATTTTTGTGGTTGGCGGACACCTTTTGCATAATCTTCTTGATGTTTTTGTTAGCCGCTTCAACAACACCATTCATCTTCAGACTATAGATGACAGAGTTGAGATGTTTGATGTGGAATTTACTGCATAATTCCTCCATCATTTTGCTGTTGAGGTTCTTAGCATTGTCTGACACAATCACCTCTGGTTGTCCATATCGACAAACGACATTGTTTCTGATGAAAGCAATGATGACTTCTTTAGTAACCCTGGGGAAGGAGGCTGCCTCTACCCACTTTGTGAAGTAGTCGATCATGATGAATATAAATTGATGTCCATTACTGGCTTTTGGCTCAATGGGCCTGATAACGTCCATTCCCCACATTGAGAAGGGCCAAGGTGAACTCATGTTTTGGAGTTCCCTTGGAATGGCGTGTATAGCATTCCCATTAATCTGACACTGATAGCATCTCCTGACGTGGTCATTGCAATCAGCTTTGAGAGATAGCCAATAATGTCCTGTCCAAAGGACTTTCTTGACAAGGAGGGGGCCACTCATGTGGGGGCCACAGACTCCGCCATGGACTTCATCTGTGACAACCTAAAAATTTGGACAATTCTATAAAATCTTAAAAGATTGAATAAAGTTAAATAATAGACCTAGACAGAAAATGAGTGTATGGATTTGACGTTTCTGTAAAGGAATTTTAAAGATTTCAAATTTTTTGGATAAGAACTTGAATGATTTGGTAGACTATAAGTGATAGTATGATAATGAGGTATATGTTTAGTGTATGAGTCATAAGATTATGTGTATGTGGTTCTAGTATTTTAATTATATACTAGTGACCTAATCTAGGAATTGTGGACCATGTCTCAATTTAATAATTTATTTTGTATGAATATGTGAGTAAGTAAATTAAGAATTAAGTTATGTAACCTAATATATATTAGGTGTGATAAGTAAATAACCTAAGAGGTTATAATATGGGAGAATATTAGTATATAAATATATATACTAACATTAAAAGATTTATTTTATACATCACAATTAATTAATTTTTAAAGCAAGTCTAATTGGGTTAAGGAAATAAGTGTGTATGAGTAAGAAATTAACTTACTAATGTGTGTAAGGGAACCCTAATTAAATAATGGGAATGGATAAAAAGTTAATAAGTATAGAACTAAGTTGATTTTTAGGCTCAAAGAATTAATTTGTAGCCCAAGTGTTTATTTAAGCACGAGATTTGTAGTTAATTAATTTAAGAACAATTAAATTATTGAGCTAGCCCAATATTTAATATAAAGGGCAAGTTTAGTGATGACCCAATTTATTTGGTGGAGGTGCTCAAACTCATTTTATTTAGTAGACAAAGGAATAAGAAAGTGCAAGCCCAAAAAGAAATAAAAAGGGAGCCCAAGCTTGGCCCAATTAAAGTCCACTTAAGGAGGGGCATTATGGTCATTAATTAAGCTATCTAATAAAAATAAAATGGGTGAATGAAGAGAACATGTGGCCAAAATTGGTGGAGTGGGAAAAGGAGTGATATGTAATGATGAGATAACTTTAGTAGGTGAACAACTTCATGAGTTGTCAACTTTTTATTTGGACAACACTTTAGATGTTGCTTGCAAGTTACATCTTGAATAATGAGAGAGAGAAACACAAGATATGGATGGATATGTTAGGTAATCTAATCACTTTAATTTTGCTAGCAAACTTGGTAATGCATGTGAGGTAATAATGATAACTTATTTTAGTTTATAAAGTAGTTCACCAACTATGCTAGGTGTCTTCTTATTTTTGGAGCCACCACATTTGGCTAAGCTTGCAAGCACCAACTAAATGATTGAGAAAGAGAGAGTGAAGGGGAGATGTGTTGGGAATTTCTATAGATACATATAATATATCTATATACATTTACCAAACAAATAAAAATCTATCTTATTTTTCTCTTTCATCTCTTTTATTATTCTAACAAGAGTTAAAGAGAGAGAGTGTGTGAGAGAAGGGAGGATTCGGCAGCTCCAAGAGGAGAAAGAGAGGAGATCTTGATCTTCCATGCCATCCAAGATCCATCACATAGTTTGAAAGAAAAAGATATGTCAAGAAATCAAAGGTATAAAACCAAACCTAAGTTATCCTTTTTAAGTTATTTTGATGGAATAAAGATCTAAGATTTCAAAACTCAAACATCTTAGATCTACATGATTTAGAGTATTTTATGTGTGGATCTATCCATTTTAAGTGTCAAAAGTTAGATAAAAAGCAAGAAAAGTGAAGCTAGGTTTTCAAAGTGTAGAAAATCCTAATTTTCTTAGCCTTGATTGTATTTTATTTTTTGTTTGATGGAATAGATCATTCATCATGACAGATCCATGGGTGTATGAGGTATTATTAAGTATTATGATGAGTTATGTTGATATTATGTGAAAACATGAAAGTTTTCTTAGAACTCACCAGGGGTTAAAAATTAGATTTTTGTGAAAACGGAACATAAAATTCAAATGACCATATCTCCTATTATATTTCGAATTTTTGAGTGTGGTCAGGTCCTAGAGTTAGATCTATATGTTATCTAACATCTCCAAGTGGAATCACTGAAAAAGGAGTTGTAGATTTCCGTATGGACTATTTTTAGCAAAGGACGAAAAAACTGCAAAATGACAATTTAGCTTCTGCCCAAAACTTTAAAAGGGCTGTTTGGGCAACTTATTTATCAAGATAAAACCCAACCTTTTGAGGGATGAAAATATATGGGATAAAGTAGGTTGTGTCCAAAAATGAGCTCATTCTGACTTAAATTGAGCAAGTTATGACCATTTCAATTTCTGTGATTTTCTGACAAAAATCGCTATAACCGGTGTTCTATAACTCCGATGGTCACGAAATTTAAACTGGAGGGTCACGTTACCATGTATAACATTATGTCAAGAGATGGGAATTTCTGGAGTTAAGCACGAGGTAGCTAATTTCTTAAGGAATTAACTAGAAATTGATTTTTGAAAAATACTTGAGGGAGTTGAAAAATTACGGAAAAATACTTTTTGTGTATGGAATACATGTGTATATGATTGGCCAAAAGATAGAAAATAATAAGTTGATTTGTTATTTTCGTGCAAAAGAATAGTGAATTCAGGTTGCTGAAATTGAAGATTTTGAATTCAGGTTGCTGAAATTGAATTTAGTCTGCTAATATGATTTTGGTTTGCTGAAATAGTGATTTCAGAATGCTAAAATGTAATTCATTTTACTGAAATGATATTTTAATTTACTGAAAGGTTATCTCGCTTACTAAGATAACATCTAAAGGGGAAAACTTATAAAATATAAGTTGTAAGATTATCAAAGTCTAATGATACTACTAAGACTAAGGTGTGATGTCTAATACTTAACTTTGTGAGTAAAGATTAGACAAGTTAATATAAGGTGATGAGATTATAAGTAAGTAAATGAATAGCGTGTTAAGATTATCTAATATTTGACTATGTGATTAAGTGTTAGATAATATTATGAAATAAAGTATGATATGCTAATTGAAAGATCAATCTTATACCTGATAGGTCTTTTCAATAAAGAGAATAAATTAAATTGCGTAGCGGTAATTGACTATGCAGGCAAGTTTCCTTAACTCAAATTCGAGTTATATTTCAAAGCATATTAGTGAATAATTATTGTGGATTATTCACATCTATACTGATTATTGATTCGCACTTAGTGCATGTTACATATGTTCATCAGATATGAAAGGTTGATCACCTTCATTACCATCTGCTCCAGTTGAATTATTCATATTCATTATTGACATTTATTCATGCTGTCCTGATCATTCAATTATGAAATTTGATTCCTGCTAGTTCACAATTATATTGTTGGACGTAGCTAGCCTTTTATTCATATTTTTTCAATCATGATATATCCTCAAATAAATTTAACTTGCTGGGCAAATTTGATGCTCACCCTTGCTATATCATGATAAAAATTTTCAGATTAAGATGAAAGCTCGAGTAAAGATAGAAGCACAGACAAAGTGCAAGATTAATTTTTGATGCAGTTAGAACTATTAAATTTTCTGATACAAATGATATTGTAAACCTTTACGATATTGAAGGTATGTATTAAGTTAAGGTTGTAGACCTTGGGATTTATGTTGTAAAAGTTTAATGTATAAACAATTTATGTTTATATCTTCCGCAATAATTATGGATTTAGTATACCAGATTCATGGTAAAAAGGTACCCGAATTTGGGGATGCTACAGTTGGTATCAAAGCCGTAGGTTAGAAATCTTAGGTTGGTGTACCTTAGGCTATAACCGCGAAGATGATGATTAGCAATAAACTCGAATAGAGTTCAAGCGATAAGAGATGAATTTGGGAAATTCATCATTAAAGTAAAGATGAAGATAAATAAGATTCAAAGAAGAATCTTGAAATGCTATAAGGGTAAGAATCCGTAGTTACCTAACTCCAGTATTAAAAATAAAAAGTGATAATAAATAGACTGTGTCTATAAGATGAAAAGTGTTAATAAAATCATAATATAATATGATTAAAGAGAAGAATAAGAAGATCGTAAAATAAAACGATCATGAGTATAAGGAGAAATGATTACAAAATAAGATCACAACGTGATCAAATTAATAACATATGATATGTTAAAATATTGGAATGATATAGCTTGATGCTATAAAGAGAAGGTACTATGAAATGGTACTATGTAAACTCGGAAAAGAGTGGTAAATTTTAAGATACGGATTAAAGAAAATTCGTATTAAGAAAAGTGAAAGTTAGAATTGTGTGGGATTTCAACTGAGGACTCAGGTCAGCAGCTGAGTTGTATGATTCCTTGTATGGGCGGGGAATTTGTACTTGGTTTTAGAATCACTTAGCTTCCTGGTCGATATAGTGGTTAGGTTGACCAATTCTTTGTATGGGCGGGGAATTGTTCACTTAGCTTCCTAGGTTGATTAGTGGCCGAGTTTGGTTTGAAAACCACTTAGTTTCTGGTACTGATAATTATTGAAATGTTTGTGTCGCGCTATTTGCTATATATCTGTTGAGAAGGTGATTCTTTTCTCAGGTGTACAACAGATAGGTAGGGTATAGTTAGAGAATATAAGGTTAAGTATGAGTTCTTAAAACTCATACTTACGGTACGTTCGTGACTCATAATTATATAAAATGTTTATGAACCCCTCAGCGAATGGACGCCAAAGGTCTGACTAGGACAAGTTCTTAAACTCATATGATTGTGGAAAGTTCCTGAACTCATAATGTGTGGTAAGTTTGACGAACTGGGTATAGTTATGTGGTGAATGGAACATTGAGGATGATAGAAATAGATAGATTTATTAAGAAATGGATCATTAGAGAAAGTTAAGTTGATGGTGGAAGCATAGGTATTCCAAATCTTTTAGCTATGCTAGACTTCAAAGTTTTTGACATCAAGCTAAAAACGCACTATGTGCCTTTTTGAAAATAAATTTTTATTCTCAACTCCTGGTGACCCTTGTGTATGCATGGACTTTGGGCCACCGACACCTCGTTACCTGTTGAGATGATAAAACAGATTTGTAATGATTTTTGAACGGTTTAAAGAATAGTCTATGCTACTTGTTTCGGCTAGACGATAATGATTTAAAATATCAAAATATATTTTTATTTATCACTTATGTACCATGTAACCTGGTGCAGATATGATAAAAAATTGATGGAGTTATAAATACAGGAATATTTAGTGTTGAATTCGATTTGATTATCGTTGTCCCACTATTATATGATGTGTTATGACAAAGTCACTCGATGACGGCATCCTCAAACGGGCTGTTAATACAGTACGACATCATGACGTCATTTTTTTAAACTAATTTTCAAAATTTTAAATTTGCCAACGGCGTTTGGCTATACACATTCCTATATCGTTTGAAATTGATTATTGATATGGGTCTAAGCTATTTGATTCGGCTAGACCAACGTTTATAAAAATTTTTAGCGTTCTTTGAAAATTTCCCCGAACCAAATTGTTTTGGTGCGGAATCCTATGATAAGACTGATGTGAACTATGTTGTTTGGATAAAATAATCCAATCTAATAGCGTAAATATTCGCTAGACATGATTGATACGTTATGCATGACGTAAAAGTACGATAGGCTAATCACCTAAAGTACTAGCAATGGTAGTTTACCTTCTTCGTGATTGTCAACATACTGTTAACCTTTGTAAGGGGTAGAGTACCTTTTTCTTAATTGAAATAGGTAGCAGGTAGTAATACCTATAAACCTCAATCGTTCATGGTCTATATGACCACTCAGCACAATTTAAAAACTTTTACTCTCGTGAGTGGTGTATTGGGTAGCATGTGATGCTGTGTATGAATGGTGTATGGTGCATGGTATAAGGTGTAAGGTAAATTTTGAGGACGAAATTCTTAGAAGAAGGGGTGAATGTGACAACCCGAAAATTTGGACAATTCTATAAAATCTTAAAAGATTGAATAAGGTTAAATAATAGACCTAGACAGAAAATGAGTGTATGGATTTGACATTTCTATAAAGGAATTTTAAGGATTTCAAATTTTTTGGATAAGAACTTGAATGATTTGGTAGACTATAAGTGATAGTCTGATAATGAGGTATATGTTTAGTGTATGAGTCATAAGATTATGTGTATGTGGTTCTAGTATTTTAATTATATACTAGTGACCTAATCTAGGAATTGTGGACCATGTCTCAATTTAATAATTTATTTTGTATGAATATGTGAGTAAGTAAATTAAGAATTAAGTTATGTAACCTAATATATATTAGGTGTGATAAGTAAATAACCTAAGAGGTTATAATATGGGAGAATATTAGTATATAAATATATATACTAACATTAAAAGATTTATTTTATACATCACAATTAATTAATTTTTAAAGCAAGTCTAATTGGGTTAAGGAAATAAGTGTGTATGAGTAAGAAATTAACTTACTAATGTGTGTAAGGGAACCCTAATTAAATAATGGGAATGGATAAAAAGTTAATAAGTATAGAACTAAGTTGATTTTTAGGCTCAAAGAATTAATTTGTAGCCCAAGTGTTTATTTAAGCACGAGATTTGTAGTTAATTAATTTAAGAACAATTAAATTATTGAGCTAGCCCAATATTTAATATAAAGGGCAAGTTTAGTGATGACCCAATTTATTTGGTGGAGGTGCTCAAACTCATTTTATTTAGTAGACAAAGGAATAAGAAAGTGCAAGCCCAAAAAGAAATAAAAAGGGAGCCCAAGCTTGGCCCAATTAAAGTCCACTTAAGGAGGGGCATTATGGTCATTAATTAAGCTATCTAATAAAAATAAAATGGGTGAATGAAGAGAACATGTGGCCAAAATTGGTGGAGTGGGAAAAGGAGTGATATGTAATGATGAGATAACTTTAGTAGGTGAACAACTTCATGAGTTGTCAACTTTTTATTTGGACAACACTTTAGATGTTGCTTGCAAGTTACATCTTGAATAATGAGAGAGAGAAACACAAGATATGGATGGATATGTTAGGTAATCTAATCACTTTAATTTTGCTAGCAAACTTGGTAATGCATGTGAGGTAATAATGATAACTTATTTTAGTTTATAAAGTAGTTCACCAACTATGCTAGGTGTCTTCTTATTTTTGGAGCCACCACATTTGGCTAAGCTTGCAAGCACCAACTAAATGATTGAGAAAGAGAGAGTGAAGGGGAGATGTGTTGGGAATTTCTATAGATACATATAATATATCTATATACATTTACCAAACAAATAAAAATCTATCTTATTTTTCTCTTTCATCTCTTTTATTATTCTAACAAGAGTTAAAGAGAGAGAGTGTGTGAGAGAAGGGAGGATTTGGTAGCTCCAAGAGGAGAAAGAGAGGAGATCTTGATCTTCCATGCCATCCAAGATCCATCACATAGTTTGAAAGAAAAAGATATGTCAAGAAATCAAAGGTATAAAACCAAACCTAAGTTATCCTTTTTAAGTTATTTTGATGGAATAAAGATCTAAGATTTCAAAACTCAAACATCTTAGATCTACATGATTTAGAGTATTTTATGTGTGGATCTATCCATTTTAAGTGTCAAAAGTTAGATAAAAAGCAAGAAAAGTGAAGCTAGGTTTTCAAAGTGTAGAAAATCCTAATTTTCTTAGCCTTGATTGTATTTTATTTTTTGTTTGATGGAATAGATCATTCATCATGACAGATCCATGGGTGTATGAGGTATTATTAAGTATTATGATGAGTTATGTTGATATTATGTGAAAACATGAAAGTTTTCTTAGAACTCACCAGGGGTTAAAAATTAGATTTTTGTGAAAACGGAACATAAAATTCAAATGACCATATCTCCTATTATATTTCGAATTTTTGAGTGTGGTCAAGTCCTAGAGTTAGATCTATATGTTATCTAACATCTCTAAGTGGAATCACTGAAAAAGGAGTTATAGATTTCCGTATGGACTATTTTTAGCAAAGGATGAAAAACTGCAAAATGACAATTTAGCTTCTGCCCAAAACTTTAAAAGGGCTGTTTGGGCAACTTATTTATCGAGATAAAACCCAACCTTTTGAGGGATGAAAATATATGGGATAAAGTAGGTTGTGTCCAAAAATGAGCTCATTCTGACTTAAATTGAGCAAGTTATGACCATTTCAATTTCTGTGATTTTCTGACAAAAATCGCTATAACCGGTGTTCTATAACTCCGATGGTCACGAAATTTAAACTGGAGGGTCACGTTACCATGTATAACATTATGTCAAGAGATGGGAATTTCTGGAGTTAAGCACGAGGTAGCTAATTTCTTAAGGAATTAACTAGAAATTGATTTTTGAAAAATACTTGAGGGAGTTGAAAAATTACGGAAAAATACTTTTTGTGTATGGAATACATGTGTATATGATTGGCCAAAAGATAGAAAAATAATAAGTTGATTTGTTATTTTCGTGCAAAAGAATAGTGAATTCAGGTTGCTGAAATTGAAGATTTTGAATTCAGGTTGCTGAAATTAAATTTAGTCTGCTAATGTGATTTTGGTTTGCTGAAATAGTGATTTCAGGATGCTGAGATGTAATTCATTTTACTGAAATGATATTTCAGTTTACTGAAAGGTTATCTCGCTTTCTAAGATAACATCTAAAGGGGAAAACTTATAAAATATAAGTTGTAAGATTATCAAAGTATAATGATACTACTAAGACTAAGGTGTGATGTCTAATACTTAACTTTGTGAGTAAAGATTAGACAAGTTAATATAAGGTGATGAGATTATAAGTAAGTAAATGAATAGGGTGTTAAGATTATCTAATATTTGACTATGTGATTAAGTGTTAGATAGTATTATGAAATAAAGTATGATATGCTAATTCAAAGATCAATCTTATACCTGATAGGTCTTTTCAATAAAGAGAATAAATTAAATTACGTAGCAGTAATCGACTATGCAGGCAAGTTTTCTTAACTCAAACTCGAGTTATATTTCAAAGCATATTAGTGAATAATTATTGTGGATTATTCACATCTATACTGATTATTGATTCGCATTTAGTGCATGTTACATATGTTCATCAGGTATGAAAGGTTGATCACCTTCATTACCATCTGCTCCAGTTGAATTATTCATATTCATTATTGATATTTATTCATGTCGTCCTGATCATTCAATTATGAAATTTGATTCCTGCTAGTTCACAATTATATTGTTGGACGTAGCTAGCCTTTTATTCATATTCTTTCAATCATGATATATCCTCAAATAAATTTAACTTGCTGGGCAAATTTAATGCTCACCCTTGCTATATCATGATAAAAATTTTTAGATTAAGATGAAAGCTCGAGTAAAGATAGAAGCAAAGACAAAGTGCAAGATTAATTTTTGATGCAGTTAGAACTATTAAATTTTCTGATACAAATGATATTGTAAACCTTTAAGATATTGAAGGTATGTATTAAGTTAAGGTTGTAGACCTTGGAATTTATGTTGTAAAAGTTTAATGTATAAATAATTTATGTTTTTATCTTCCGCAATAATTATGGATTTAGTATACCAGATTCGTGGTAAAAAGGTACCCGCATTTGGGGATGCTACATCATCCATAAGCCTTTGGGCTTTATCTTTGTCTAAACATCTGAGGAGACCTAGTCTTGCATCTCTTTTGTAGAGCGCATCTCCACTCAGATAGAATTTCATAGCAAGTCGATGGATCTGCCTTTTCTTAGTAGGGCTCGCTTCTGCGGGTGTAGATCCATCTCGTAGATATTCCTTGATGTGCTGATACCAAGGATGTTGGATGGAAGGTAGTTCATCTGATACTTCTCCAACGTAATTCCCGTAGGTTGGGGCCTTGTGCAGGGAAATTGTGACGCTTGGCAAATGTTCCTTATCTGATATGCTAATCAAGGAGGCCAAAGTTGCTAATGCGTCCGCAAAGTCATTCCTATTACGAGGAACGTGTAGAAAGGAGATTTCTTCGAACTCCAAAACCATCTGTAAAACTTGCCAATGGTAGGGCAGGAAATGTAGTTCCTTGGTTTGATAGATTTCGATGGACTATCTAATTACCAACTCTGAATCTCCAAAGATAGTTAACCGCCTGACGCCCATTGAACGGGAAAGTTTTAGCCCCATGAGACAGCCTTCATACTCAGCTGTGTTGTTGGTGCTGATAAACTGTAATTTAACGGTAATGGGATACTACTCCCCCATACCAGATACTAGAACT
Organism: Panax notoginseng; assembly: GCA_016801055.1. Classification (NCBI taxonomy): domain Eukaryota; kingdom Viridiplantae; phylum Streptophyta; class Magnoliopsida; order Apiales; family Araliaceae; genus Panax; species Panax notoginseng. The sequence continues at coordinate 61,283,034 of CM029018.1, forward strand.
GCTCCAGCTCCAGAACCTTCCATATTAACAGCTCCATCAAAATACATCTTCCATGATTGGCGCGTATCGTATTGATGGTGTTGCTGAACTGTCAGTACTCCTTCATCGGGAAAATATGTTTCCAAGGGTTTGAAATCCCCTAAAGGGCGGCCAGTTGATCCGCAATTCCTTGACCTTTGATGGACTTTTGAGTCACATATACAATGTCAAATTGTTATAGGATCAACTGCAATCTGGACAGTCGGCAATTTAACATGGGTTTATTGAACACATATTTGAGAGGATCCACGCGGGATATGAGATGGGTTGTGTGACCATGGAGGTAATGTTGTAACCTCATGGAAGCCCATGCTAAAGCACAACAAGTCTTCTCAATCAGAGTGTACTTGTGTTCACTGCTGCTGAATTTTTGCTGAGGTAATAGATAGCTCGTTCTTGGCCTCTATCGTCTTTCTTTCCCAGCAGGCAGCCCATGGCATTGTCACTTATGGAGAGGTACATGAACAGGGGAACATCATCCCTAGGTGGTACCAACACGGGAGCTTTGACTAGCTGTTTCTTGATTGCGAGGAAGGCATTTTGACACTCATCAATCCATTTCATGGAGGAGTTCTTTCTTAATAGCTTGAAGATTGGCTCACAGGTTGCTGTGAGTTAAGAGATAAACCTGCTAATGAAGTTGATTCTTCCCAAAAATCCCAATATTTCCTTTTCGGTATGAGGAATGAGCATTTCCGTGATGGCTTGGATTTTGGCAGGATCCAACTCAATCCCTTTGTGCTTGACTAGAAATCCTAGCAACTTGCCTGATTTAATGCTAAAGGCATATTTAGCTGGATTCAACTTCAAGAGTTACTTACGTAACCTGTTGAACAACTTTCTGAGATGGTCTATATGGTCATCCTCCTTCCGGGACTTGATAATGATGTCATCCACGTAGATCTCGATCTCTTTGTGCATTAAGTCCTGGAAAAGAGCCATCATAGCTCATTGATAGGTGTCTCCGATATTGATGCGGCCGAATGATAACCGTCTATAGCAAAAAGTTACCCAAGGCATGATGAAAGCAAGTTTCTCACGATGTTCCTCAGCAACCATGATCTGATGATACCCTGCGAAGCAATCAGCAAAGGAGTACATGTCGTATTGCGCAATATTATCAATAAGGATGTGGATAAATGGCACGGGAAAGCTATCTTTTAAGCAAGCTTTGTTTAAGTCCCGGTAATCCACGCAAACTCGCACCTTCCCTCCGGGTTTAGGCATGGGAACGATGTTGGATATCCACTCAGGATATGTGGACACCATGATGATGCCAGCTTGAAATTGTTTCACAATTTCTTCTTTCACCTTTAAAATCCATTGAGGTTTCAATCGCCTGAGCTTTTGCTTGACTAGCTTAAATCCCTCTTTAATGGGAAGGCGATGAAGGACAATGTCAGTGGACAAACCCACCATGTCTTCATGAGACCATGCAAACACATCCTGGAATTGGGTTAATAGTGTAACCATGTCATTTCGTTGGTTTGGGGTAAGGTCTGAACCAATCTGGATTAACTTAGGGCTTTCTAAGATTCCGAGATTGAAAGAAGTGGTTTGATCAAGGTTGGGTTTAGGTTTGTCTTTGACCCATTCTTGAATTTCTGGAGGCACCTCAATGTCATCCTGTATTTCCATCAAGGCTAAATTCATCTCTACATCAAAGGTACAATCCTTGCGGAGAAGAGGCACCATAGCAGCAAGTACAGACACATCTAAATTCAGAGTCCTAAAACAAAATATGCTTTCACTTAGTATATATGAAATGTGTTGATCATACACAGTGTTAGCATATACTGGCAAAATAAATTGCTAATACTGTACATAAAAGTAAGCAGTTATTATATCTACAGGGCAAAAAGAGTTTCTGTCCGCTTTACCCTTGACGACCAATGCAAAGAGTGCTGTTCCAATTAGCAAGGGCAAAGTCCGGGTGGACCGAAGTGATGGAGGGATTGTCATCATCCTCCCTATCCTGAATGATGGCCATTATGTCTGGGCAATCATCGTCAAGGGTGTATCTATTGGTATATTCATCATAAACGATGATGTGTATGCCTGACATCATTCGGATGACATCTTGCTTGATTCTTCGCTCCTCCTCTTCCATTGCGGGATTTGGAACAAAGAGTTCTTTCTCCTTCACCGGTACTGGCTTAGGAAATAACATAGCCATTACATTGGCCAGCACCTTTACAGGAGGTTGTGCGGACTCAGAGTTTGAAGGCGAAGATAAATGCCGCATGGTTGAAGCTGAAGGAATCTGCTGATGCTTATGAGGATTCCTATGACTAGAACTGACAGAATAGCCTAGTCCAGCTATTCCTGTTTTCTTGGTTAATTGAATTGGGTACTTGATACCCTGACAATCTTTATCCAACCCTTGTCCCGGTTTATGACCCAACGACATCATTTATTGAGTAGCCGACATTACCTCGACAGAAATCTTGGGTTCGGGAAATGGCGTTCCAATAGCATGGTATTGGGTATTGCTTACTTCCAAGGCATGAAAACTGACCGACGCAACATCTGCATTGGCATTGATGAATGGCATATCCCCGTGTTGAGGACACTCTGGTTCAGCGTTGACCGTGACCAGGCTATTATTGATAGTGTATTTCAGTTGATGATGAACGGTGGAGGGGGACTGCCCCTGCCATATGGATCCATGGTCGTCCCAAGAGCAGGTTGTATCCCGAATCTATCTTGAGTACATGGAATGATACGCAGAATGTATGGGGACCAATTTCGATTGGCAGTTCAATTACTCCGACCGAATTCTGACAGGCTCCATCAAAAGCTTTGATGATTGTATGGCTACTCCGAATTCGGTTGATATTGATATTCATCTTCACCAAGGTAGCGTATGGATAGATATTTAGAGATGAACCTCCATCTATCAAGACTCCAGCTAGCATTTATCCAGAGGACAAGACCACAATGTGCAACGATTTGCAATGATCGGTCCCCTCGGGTGGTATGTCATCAACAGTGAAGGATATAACATTGTTGTTGAAAATGTGATCAACCAAATGTTAAAATTTTTCTGTATCAACTGATGTTGGTAGATAGGCTTCTTCTAAAACCTTCAACAAAACCTTTCGGTGATTCTCGGAAGTTAGGACCAAGTCCAAAATTGATATCTGTTATGGAGCTTCTTCTAAGCTTAAAACCACCATGGCTTCGTTATGACCCATAGTGCGGAGGAATTTTTCAATCTTCTCCATCGGTATTTTCCCCTTTGATTTGATGGTAGACTTCATCACCCATTGGGGAAGATACAGTGGATTTTCCTTCAACACTGTAGCATTTGTATGCGAGGTGGATCCTTCACCTTCTCCATAATTCCACGAAACTTTACGCAAGCTAATAATAGGATATTGTGCTCTGCACGACAAATTGATTGGCTCGGGAGCGGCCACTTTCAAAGAATTGTTGCTTCCCTTGAGTTGAATTGTTGGCATTGTGAGTAATATGCTAGCCCCATTAGTTTCAGTGGATATGATTGCTACCACACTTTTCCACTTAGTAGGACCTGTATTCTCACTTGCACGTAACACAGTATCATCGTCCGCTAGGTGCAGGACACCACTGTCAATTAGATTTTGGATGAGGTGGCGGAGTGCCCAACATTCTTCTGTGCTGTGACCGCGAGACTGGGAGTGATATTAACATACTCCATCAGAGTTGTACCACTTGAACGGGGGTTGATTGGAGGTAGAAGGGAACTGATCCTTCCTTCATTGATTAACATCTGAAGGATTTCCTCCATAGGTTGGCCTAAATAGGTGAATTCCTTTTTATTGGCAAAATCCCGACGGGCTTTGGCATTTGCTCTCTTTGTCACTTTGTCTTCCATTTCATTTTCTGAAAGTGACAAGGGAATATTCATGACAAGAGGTAGGAGACTGGCATGCTCCTGGCTGATCAATTGACTAGTCACTTGATGCTGATAAGTCACCAATTCTGCCAATTGTTCAATTTGCTTACATAGAGCTTTCATTTTTCGTTCCATTGTGAACTGAAACTTGGCATAATTCCATTTGTCAACACTGTCTTTGAGGGTCTGGGAGGATTCACAGTTGAAATTGGAATTCTGTCCATTACTCTAATTTATCATGTTGACCTCTTCTTCTTTGTGTTGAGGAAGAGGGTTGTCTTGAATGTGAGGCTGATCTGATTTGGTGACCACGATCTCACCGTTGTCTATCATGTCTTGGATCTTGTGCTTTAAGGTCCAATAATCCTGAGTATCATGTCCAGGCACCCCGACATGATAAGCACATTTCCTAGCAGCATTGAAACCCCGTCCATTAGGGTTGGCTGGTGGAAGAAGATGTGTAATTTTCTTTTGTGTTGTCAGAAGAGTGAGAATGTTCTCAAGAGTGTCCCCTAAGGGTGTGAACACTCGGGGGCGTTTGACTTCTCCACCTTTTGGTATTGGAGGGTTCGCATACTATGCTTGGAAGGGAGTGTAGTTTCTCCTTTGAACAGGCATGTTTTGATTGCTTTTTTGACCATGTAGTATCAGGGAAACATCTTCCTCTTTCTTTTTATGGACCCTCCGAGGGTTGTTTCCATAATTTTCGGATTGGATGTGATCAGCAACAGCTTTGAGTGCAGCTAGGTCTTGAATTTTCCTGGACTTCAATCCCATCTCAGCCATCTCCCCATGTTTGACCATTTTAGAAAATGGTTTGTCGATGCCGGCTAAAACTCTTTCATAGAAAGGTGCTTCTTGTATGTCTATGAAAGTCATGACCATCTCTAATTCTGTCATGGAAGGACTAACTTGGGCAGCCATGCGTCTCCACCTTTGAGCATACTCTCTGAAAGACTCGTTAGACTGTTTCTTGATCTTGGTAATTTGATATCGATCAGGAGCCATCTGAGATTGAAAGCTGTATTGAGTGAGGAAAGCATGTGCTAGCTCTTCCCAGCTATGGATCTTTGAGTTGTCTAATCTTGTGTACCACGAACGGGCTTCTCCAGTTAGACTTTTCTGGAACAATTGCATTCTGAGCTTTTCGTCCTTTGCATAAGATCCAAGTTCTCCAATAAACACCTTTAAATGTGTATAAGGATCTCCTAACCCGTCATATTTTTCAAAGTCAGGACTTTTAAACTTTTCTGGATAATGAACACCAGGGAAAATGCAAAGATCAGCATATGAAACACTCCCGTGTGTTCCAATTCCTTTGATAGCACGAAGGGTCTCTTCCATTTGGAGGACTTTCTTTTTGATGTCACTAGTGTCTGGATCTCCAGTGAGATGGGCAGCATCATGAGTTTTGTTGGTTGTATCCAACTGCAGTTCAGGTATTGTAATGACCTGGATTCCCCCTTGGGTGGAGGATTCAGCATGTATGGGTATTTTTTGGACCCTGAGTAGACTGGTGTAGTTCTTTGAGTAGAACAGCCAAATCTGTAATTTGTTTGCTTAATCCATCGAATTCTTTGCGAGACACTGGATTAAGGTCAGTCTGGTCAGATGACGACATGGTTGACTGTAGGCATGTAGCCTTTTTGGATTTTGGCCGGGTAGTAGGTCCGATTGGTTCCCTGTGAAAGACTTACATAGTTTAGTCTTTAGGGAATGTGTATAATAACATGCTATATGATGTGCCCATTTTAGGAATTTTATTTTGCAAAATGGATGGAAGCTATTTGTAGCATGTTAATTAAAATATGTGTGTACACATTTCTTCATATTTCTCATTACATGGAGATAGATATGGAATGAAATTACAAGTAATTGTGTTTACAAGTAATTTAAATGAGAGAGCATGAAGAGACTTTCCTCCGTTTTTGGTTTATCAAAGGCTGACCTATCTTAGGTTACTCTCGCGGCTTTTTGGCATGAAGGTTCCCAAATCATCGCAATTTACTCTACGGGAAATTAATCCGGTCTTTCAACTGGAGCGAATTTGGGTGGTGCCTTTCCTGAGACTTGGAGAATTAGTTTTCCCACGAGTCCAGTAATCAAACACCAACAGGATAGCCTCCTGGTGGAGGGACCACACAACATACATTCACATACATCGCGTCTCACCGTATGAAAATGATGACATGTGCGAAGCACTAATATCACAAGCAGATATGGTGCGAGGCACTAAGTGCAATAAGTAAATGCATTCGTACACATTCATCATAAATGTAAATGTAACATCCATACACAAGCAGATAATAGTTTTGAAAAGATTGTAATAGCGGCTTAAGTCCTCTTACTGGAGTCCCCAGCGGAGTCACCACCTGTCGACGTCGGGATTTTTAATTGTCCCTTTCCGTTACTTGTTCTTTGGTGTTCTCATTTTAGGTGAGATTTGTTTGAAAAAACAAGTGAAAAAGGTCCGACAAGTATAATGTCGACGATGGACTGTTAAGAGTTGCTAGTTGATTTTTTAAATGGTTGTACCAACACAACCGAGAAAAGGTTTGGACATTGACCTAGTGATGTGACACTGCTAAACGGGTTGGTGAAACCGAGATTCATTAGGGTCCGGGGACTTGGTTATGCGGAGGAAATGTGTTAGGCACCCCCCGACATCCGTGTTACCACGGTGACCGCCTCTTTTCAAGAAACTATTATCTAAATGTGTGTGTGTGTGTGGGTCAATGTGCTTTTATTTGGAAGTAGTGCGAGGCCTCGTTCGCACCTATATACATAGGGTTTGAATTTATGTAAAAATTCAATTTTAAGCAAGATATGGCAGTGATGTTTTATAAAAGAGGTTTTTCAAACCCTAATGCTCAATAGTAATTGAGACCTTTTACACTCCCATTTTATTAAGTGTTCGGCTTGATTGATTTTATTTTACAGATGCGAGGCATCCGTACGAAAATAATGTACATAATAATGCCAACTTCCTCGTGCGTATGAGAACCATCTGAGGAAATTCAGACACTGCAGAATAATTTACAAGCAGCTCACAGCTGAAAACATCCATCACGGGAACCGAATCTAGATCCAATAGGTTGAATCTGTGATCATATGATTCCTAGGCACACATGATACCGCAATTTGTATGGAAGCAGTAAGCAGGTATATATATATATATATATATATATATATATATATAAAAGATGTAAATATATATATACAGACATGATCACCAACCACGAAGCATCTCCATGGGGGATCAAAAATGTAAATAAAGCTGTAAAAGCTATCAACCACCACGGAGGAAACTTCAGGCGGAACAAAACGTAAATAAAGCTGTACAAAGCGATCAACTGCCACGAAGTAAACTCCAGGCAGGACGAAACGTAAAGAAAGCTGTAAAAAGCGATCAATCACCACGAAGTGAACTCTAGGTGGGACGAATATATATATATATATATATATATATATATATATATATATATATATAAGCAATAAACGCACAGGATGTAAAATTTAGGCTCATCGAACAGAGTTCGACAACAGTTCATATATATATACGCACATGATGTAAAATTTAGGCTCATCGAACAGAGTTCGACAACAGTTCATATATATATATATATATATATATATATATATATATATAAGCAAATAAACGCTCCAGACCGAAGTGTAGGCTCAATCGAGGCACAACTCGATAATGTTAGTCAATATATATATATATATATATATATATATATATATATGTATATACAAACTAAAATAAAACCACGAACTGAAGTTCGGGCAAACGCGTGCAGCACGACTCTCAACGTGAAGAAGGGTGTGTGCAAAGATGAAGAGAAAGGCTTTAAAGTGTGTGAGAAGGCTTACAGTTGGTTGCCAAAGAAGACTTCTATATCTTTAAAGTGGGTAAACACTGGCTTTTGTAGGTACAAAAGTAGCTATATATGAGCTCACAGGTGTTTAAAATGAGAAAGTACACTGCATGGGGTGAGTGCAGAGCAAATTGGGCAGGACTTCCTCATTGTTTCCTCTTGCAAAATGGCCACCCCAAGCCCTCTATTTATAGAGGGTGGAGCCGCAAGTGAACCTGCGGCTGAGTCGCAGGTGTACCAGAGGCAACCCGGGTGGGCCCGTGTTTTTTGGGTCAGGTCGTCTTGTAGTACCTGCACTCGGGCACTGTAATGTTCACTAGAACTTTCAAAAGTGCAATCCGGGCATCCGATTAATGTATACATAACCTATTTTGGACCGCCGTTGTCGAGAGTTGTACAATGACATGGGATTAGAGTTTATACGAAGTCATTGAAGTTGGGACGATGCCCTCCGGTCTTCAAGCTTCAAATTCCATCCGTTACCCCGCACAATAGTCACTCGGGATTGGTTATCCTTGATTCTTGTGGGACATCGTTGCGTAGAGATGTGTGTATGAAATGTTAAGACGACGTGGCGTGGCATCGTGTTAGCGAGATGACGATGTTACTGGTGTTATCGCCGGATTGGGCTAATAAAGCAGACGTTGCTTAGGGCTTCGCTGAGATTGAACTGTTGCAATTGTTGAAGGTCCTCAGTGTCATCTTTGAGGTGTGCCTGTCCTCCCAGTGTTATATCCGGGTTGGTATGGAGTATCTCGTTGTGAGTGTCGAGATTGAAGCTGATTTCATTTGAAACAAGCATTTCCGGGGTTATCGCCGAAACTGCATTCCTTGGGGTTATCACCAAGGTTGGTGGCTATTCCCATGATTGGGACTGAGACTGGATACCTCGGGGTTATCTCCGAGATTAATCGGTATTGGATCTGCACGCCTCGGGGTTATATCCGAGGTTGGATTTGTTACTCCCAGTGTGTATTCCGGGGTTGATGCTGAACTTGCGGTAGTATCCGGAATGGATATAGATTATCTTTCAGGGTTCCCTCTTAAAAGACAAATCTATCCTCCTGCAATGTTAATGAAAGCAGTGCAGAAAATTTCGGGTGTCTACACATGTGAGTTGCATAATAATATTGTTTATATGACATGAAGTGTGGGTAAAACATTCATGTATACTCTATTAACATATAATAAGATCAATTATTAATTAATAATGATTTCACTAAGTTATTATGATAATAATAACAGTTATGGTAATAAATAATGAGTAATGCACAATTGTATTTAGTGTTAATAGAAAATGTATATGGGTTATATGTATGTCCACTACTTGATACCGTGTAATAAGGAAATACATTGTATGCCCTTTAAATCATTATAACTTATGTTATATGAAATGAATTGTGAATACATATTATAACCAAAGTATATATTATGTGTATATATGTTATAAACCAAGTGTTGTATTACATTTTCCAAGTGCTCTGAATTCTTGTCCCATAATAAGAGCCCATTCATTCTTCCCACGTGAAAAGCTAGCAAGCCTACTCTATCTTCATCTCAAAATGAACCAACATAGAGCTAATAAGTGGAGGGGGAGTGGGATTCATGAGTGAAATCACCAACTCTCACCAAATCTCTCTTATCCATTATACATTCTTGAATTCCTTTGGTTTGATTTGGGAGGTAATTACATTATTTGTGTAACCATCCTTCTATAAATGAGACTTACCTTCCTCATTGCATTTACTGAGAATTATTTTGCTAAGGAACTTATAAAGAGTGGTATGTAACATTCCATATTTTTAATTGTAATATTAAATATTTATTGAATTATATATAACTATTTAATGGATGTGTTTATCGTTGAATAAATATTTGTTTAATTGATTTGATTTTATTTGGTTAATTATTTGTATTGAGTTATATGATTAAATGATTTATTTAATTAATTATTATTTGAATTAATTAAATTAAATATGAAAGCTTGATTAAATATAGTGTGACAAATAACTATAGTATAAGGAGTTATTAAAATAAATTAAAGTAGTTTAATTTAGTTTTACCCAAACAATGCTTAAGGATATAAACTCTTTAATTTTAAATGATTTGCCAAACAAAGCCCTATGGCTTTTGGATTTCTTTTGAATTTTGAATTTATAATATTAATTAAATAAACAAAATAAAAATATATATATATATATATATATATATATATATATATATATATATATATATATAATTTTAGTAACTGCTAATTTAATAAGGTCATTAGTAGTGTCAGTTTTTAGGCGTTTTAAATTAGTACGTTGGTTCTTAGTTGCATATATTCTATTTGGCTAAGGCCTAAGTAAGAACAGAGAATAATTTATGTCATAGAGAAAAAAAAAAACTTAGAGACAAGAGAGTTTTGAGATAGAAAAGGCTGTAATTTTCAAAACAAGTTCTGAGGTTGTTAAAGCTATTCTCAGTGATTAACAAGGATTGTCTTAGCTAATTGAAGGTAATTTTCTATAATTTCAATATTATACATATATATATATATATATATATATATATATATATATATGAATTTACGACAAACTTTTATATAATCTTTGAATTATAAATTTGTTGAATTGTTGCTATACAATGATGATTATATGTGTTGGAGATGCTAGAGTATGTTTACACAAGTAAATTGCATGCTAATTTCAGATAATTTCAGTTTGTAATAGAAGAAAATTTTCGACAGTGTATGTTTGTATGTATTTTTTCATATGGCTCATGTAAGTGCCCATTTGGATGGTCAATTCATATGTTAAACTGTAAATTGAGTCTTGTATATGTTAGTTCATTAAGAAACGAGCGTAACGTAATTTGAACGAAGCAATTTGGCCAAGTATAGAGATTACAGTGATGATTTTTGGTGAAGAAACTCAAAAATGGAGTTTTAGTATGAAAATATGAATTTTGAGAAATTAAACTAGTTCTAGTTGATGTTAAATTATTTTAATTGGTTGTAAATGTTAGCAAACATGTTTATGATTAGTTTATATCAATTGTTTGTGTTAATTTCACTGTTTGGTGGGTGAAATTCTTGTTACTTGGGCTAAAAACGACTACTGTTCGTGCCGTGTCTGCCTCTGTCTGTGCACCAGTGCAGCTGCGCTGGTGCCAAGGCTAAAAAATGCGCAGCTGCGCTATGTGTGGCACAACTGCGCCACACACTGATATGAGGCAGAGCAGTCTGCTGCTGCTGCAGACCTTGGGAAAACCTTACCACTTGGTCTAAGGTTATGATTAAGCGTCATACACGTAGAAAGAAGGTTAAAACAGAACTATGATATGTAATCGATAAATTCAAAGCTTGAATGATTAGTAAGCGATGAACGTTGTATATTAGAACGTAGTGAGCATGATGAATAGTAATCATGTGTTGCGAAGGTTAACACTTGTAATTTCTGATATGTGCATGGTATCTTAAGACTTGTGCTAAAATAATAAGTCTAACTAGAAATGCGTGTTATGTTGGAATGTGAATGTTAGTATATCTAATAGATGATGGTTCTAAACTTATATTTAGGTGAACGTGAGTTAATATTATAGCTTACGCTCGAGGCAAGTTTTTAAACCTAACTTTTAACATTGAGCAAGTTCTCTAATTCTACTTTTACAATTGAGCAAGTTTTCTAACTCTACACTTTCGTTGAGCTAGTTTATTTATTGTTATGCAAGTTACTTGTTCTATTCCAACTGTAATTTTGCAAGCTCTTGTATCTAGTTTGTTCATGATGATGTAAGTTTTTCTAAACCTTAGTTTTATGTTAAGCAAGTTATTCTTGTATTTAACTTGTCAAATAGCATGCAAGTTTATTTAATTCAATATATTGTTGTTGAATAGTTGTTATTGTTCAAATTGCTATTCGTTATGCATGCTTAGTATTCAATTCTAAATAACCTTGGCTTAATATTGTTCAAGCAAGGTATGTGATAGTTATTCAATATTTATGCTATTAGGATACTCCTAAAGCATAACTTTAATATATATTGTTAATTCACTTATGATCTATTCCGTAGCATAACGTGATTATCTTTTATTCAACTAATCCTTAGTTGATATTCGTTGAATTTCAAATTACCTTGAAGTGTATCCAAACCAAACTTACTTTGGTGCAGACTTGTAATCTAAATACTGAGATGAACAACCCTATTATTAGGGGTTTACGCTTAGCGTTGAAATGTTTGTGCACAATATATTGTACGAAGGATTGATCCCCCTAAGTACGTGGAGTCCTTATAGTCATATGACTGTTAAAGTTAAAGTAGAAAGATTACTTATAATTGTGGACATGGTTCGTGGTCATTAGACCCTCAGTAGTATATTTTAGAATGTTAATAGAACATACCATTCAGTTCTATTTAGCCTATTATTTGGCAAATGTTGTAAAGTTTATTCATTCTTATTTCAAGCTAGCTTTGTTTGCTCACTCTTACTTATATAACCATTACAGCTAAGGATGAGAAGGTAGATGTACCTAGCACCAGTAAGGGCAAGGGGAAGATAAAAAAGTATTGAAGACTTGTAATATTTTGATAGTTAATTATCAGACTTTAATTTGATTGATGTAATGAAGTATTTATTTAATTTCCGCATTTGAATGATTGTAATTAAATGTTAGATAACATGGGAGATATTTTTATTAATGTAATCCTGTATGGGCAGGTTTTTATTATTCAATTTTATTATTATTGGGTAGTTAGATATGAATGTTTTGATTAAGTGAACACCAAATCTTGAGGTAATGAAGTACCGAGATTTGGGGGTGTCATAAGTTGGTATCAAAGCTTTAGGTTATGAACCTTAGGTGGGGAAAAGCCTTAGGAAATAACTTTTGAAAAGATAGTGGTGATTAACTTTTATCGTGTTTTAAGGAAGAAGTAATAAAACACTTATGTGCTTATGTTGTGACTCTCCCAAAATAGGTATACATCATCCATCTTGACTTGCCAAATACATGGTACAGAATTTAAATACAGACTTCTTTGATACAATATGACAAAACGTAGCTGAGAGTTTCAACACGGATAATGTCCCGTAGAGAGTATACAAACTCAAACAAAGTCCTCATTATAATTATTATCACATTATTTCACATAATAGTGAGGACTACTATAGCCACCTATCTGGATCGTCACTCCGTTCCCCGACTAGTCCCAGCTATATTCTCATTTACTGAAGAGAACAATGAAAGCAAAGGGTGAGCTCAACTAGCCCAGTAAGAAATATTATGACTAAGATAATGCAAAATAAATTATCGTTAGCCTTCAATAGTGTTAAACTAATAAAATATAATAAATATCAAGTTTAACTACAGCGGAAAAAGCAATCCATTAGAAGAGTAAAGTAGCGCATGATATCTACTATCTTCCATGGTTTAAAAAGTTTATCATCAATTTTATTTCTGAGACTCAACTTAATAAATAATACACATCATCGAATCATCCATACACTACGGGCCAATGATATTCATTAGTATCAACAATAGTCATGATCATACCAACAACTGCCCATCAATGCACTACAGGCCAATGATGACTTTTACCACATCATTTGTAACATTACGGGTCATGATTATACCGAATAATCCCTGGTCATAATCATAACAATCAACAGTCCATCTATGCAGTATGGCCAAAGATGACTTTCATCACAATATAAGCATGAGGATGATGACAATGATATAAGAATTCAATTTAAAAGAGAGCAAGGATAAATTTTAAAGATTTAATTCAATTTATCCAAAATTCAATAATGTCCAAATTGTCAACATGATACTGCTTTGTGGAGTAAAATTCAAGAATAATATTGTATCAAAAATAATTTGGACAAAAAAGAAATTATTTTTTGTCGTGAATAGTATCCCGTGAATAGTAACTTCAGGAATAGTAACCCGTGAATAGTACCCCGACATGAAAAGATTAAAATTTATCAAGAATATTCAGAATAATATTTCCATGAAAATATACTGGATGAAGTGTAAATATTAAGGATATTCTACTAATTTTATGGAGTATAAAAGCAATACTTATCAACATAAGTGTAGAATTAGAAATATGAAACGAAATAATATTACTTACATACAACAGAGTATGGAATAAAATATTATTTCTTACGAATATTGAACAAGAAGAATATCACTTACGAATACAAAAGAAATAATACCCCTTACCTTAGTAGAAGATTGACTACTGAAATAGTGTAGCACCAGAATACTCTTCTTCTTTCTCTCTGATTCTCTCTCTATAGAATTCTCTTGTGAGTCGTAGTGAATTGGTGAGAATGAAAGAAGAATTGAGCTTTTATTTATAGAAGATTTCTAGCTTAGCCCTTGCAATATGAAAAGGCAAGTGGCTTGACGACTGGTGATGTAAAAAAAAAAGTGGTTTGACGCCTGTAGTATGAAACAACAAGTGGTTGGACGCCTGTAATGTGAAATAACAAGTGGTTCGACGCCTGTAATGTAAAACGACAATTGGTTCGACGCGTGTAATGTGAAACGACAATTGGTTCGACGCACAAATGTGAAACGACAATTGGTTCGACGCCTGTAATGTGAAACGACAATTGGTTCGACGCCTGTAATATGAAACGGCAAGTGGTTTGATGTCTGGTAAAGGCAATTACTATTGACGAAAGTGACTCTTAGATGATGACATATGGGTCCCCATAAAATAAACCAAACTTACCACATACGTCTCATAACAAACTTCTTATTTATAACAAGGATTGAATAAATATTACCAAAAATCATTTTATCTTCAATCAACACATAATTAATCTTTCAACAATTATTCATCATTAATATTATAACTCACATTATTTAACAACCAGATCATTCCTATGAAAGAGGAGGCTTTCCGATAAGGATTTCTCCCTATTGGTGTGCAATTAGGTGACCAAACCTCTCATCGACAGAACTTTTTAGACATCGTCAATATTGTAAATAATAATTTGAATAACTTTGTCGTCTCAATTATTGATTTAATAATATAATATATTATGCAGATGATACTGTGATAATAATTGAATCAATAATATGAGATACTATGTAGCAATTATTGTAGCAATAATTGAGTATAACTGAGTGGCTTCTTACGTAAGCATCAATAATCAATATCATGTGCTACTATGCAACCACGCGTATTACTGTATTTTTACCACCGGGTATTTCAACAGTTAAAGGTAAAACTTTTGCCGTTATTTTTATAAAAAGATAATTTTATCGTTTTCTAACTCCGACAATAATTCTGTTATGGGGTCCACCAATGATTGTGTCTTCCTACGAATATTTCCCGACAAAAAGAATATTCCCCGACCAAACGAATATTTTATAACAACTTGCTTTACTTTGCAAAATTTTCACATACCACCCTTAACTTTAATCATTTTATCAATTTAACCATTTACTAAATAAAATAATAATTATAAGAAAATTAAATACTTTCATTTCATAAAATTCGAGGTCTTACATATGTGTTTATAACTTATGTGCTCGTGTGTATCGAGTAGTAATGATTAATAATTAAAACTTAAAATTTTGTTATTAGGATGACTAATGTCGGAGAATCCAGTCAGGCTAGGGAGGAAAGATCTCAGATGCCTATAGAGGAGGAGACTCGCGACATTCAGGTTGTTTGGGAACAACTACTACCACGGGAGTCAGCCCTGTTGGTCACAGTGGTTGAAGATGAGGATGATGACATGGAGACAGATGTGGAGGATCCTGTTGAGTTACCACAGAAGGATAAGGATGACGAGGACGAGGAGGAAGAGACTCCACTAACCTTTATAGCCGCTCGTATTGACGAGTGAGTTTTATACACATGAATTCGATACATTCGGGCTTAATTTATTGTTGTTCTCAAGTCTTTTAGGATGTTTTTATGTGTTTGTGTCTATTCATGCATGTTTTACATTGTTTTGTAGGATTTGGGACAAAAGTTACATGGATCGACGTTCGGGGTGGCTAGATGCACGTTTTCGGCTTGCCATTTACACAATAGTCACTTCAGAGCCAATTTTACTATAGCTCCTGACCTTATTTCGAAAACCTTAAAGAACGAAAGTTGTAGATCTACTTCTCCTCTTTCCGGAACATCTTGAATCATCAAAATCGGAGTTCGTATGAAGAAGTTATGGCTATTTTTCCAAAGGATGTCGGAGCAGAAAATGTCAGAAAATGTTCTAGCGCCGGGGCGCCCATTTGTAGTTCATTTCCAGCGCCGGGGCGCTGGGGGGCAGAATCCCAGCGCCGTGCCCAGCGCCGGGGCACTGGGGAAGTCAGTGGAAAGGCTTGGACGCATTTTGAGGCGAATTTTGACATCTTTTTGACTCTAAATTGGATTGGGTTTGTTCCTAACCTAAAAATTAGACTTGTAACCTATAAATATATGATGTAAGACATAAAATAAGGGGGGATTACATAGAGTAGACTAGATTAAATACTCTATTAGATTAGAATCTAAACCCTAGTTCTTAATTAGCCATTAGAGATTGAAGCAACTTGGAGATCATTGAAGATCAAGAGCAGGAGCAAGAGGGGAGCATCAGATTTGCTTGATTTTCATGATAAAAATCTCTACTAAGAGTTACATCATATACACATGCATGCATCACATGGAATTGATTTAATGAAAGATGGTGTCTAAAATGAAGATTGAGTATTTTTGGTAAGGTAAAAATGTGATTTTGAATTTAATCTTGCTTCTGTACAATGCCCATAGATATTTAGAAGTTTTCTTTCAATTTCATAATTTGTTGAACCCAAAAAATATATTTTTGAATTTTGTGGGTATATTCACTGCAAACCCTCACGAGACACAACTCGTCCACTTGGGTAACCTTGGGGTTTAAAGTCTTGTTGCACATGCTAAGTGCAATCGTGTTTCCTACGAAAATGGGGTAGTTTAATTTTTATTTTATTTTACTCGAGGACGAGCAAAAGCTAGGTATGGGGGTATTTGATAGACACGTAATTCATACATTTAATTATCCCTAATTTTGTCCTTTTAATTATATTAGTTTATTAAATTAATATGTTTTATTTTATTTTGTAGGATTTAATATTTGTAGCAATAAAGTCAAAATCTTGGTGATCAAGGAATATTTAATGCTTTTATTCATATAAGGAATATCCAAGAAGAATCCTACAAGGAGTAGGAAAGAGGTTGAAAAATCTTGGTGTGCAAGTCAAACCCAACAAGAGAAGAAAAGTATATCTAGAAGATCTTTTTGAGAAGTTGATTGGGGACAAAACTGTCCAAGTTCAATTAGGGTTCCAAGTTATTTTCCCTATAAATAGGCTTCTTGTTTTAGAGAGAAGGAGACCACTTATTATTTTCTTTTTCTTAGTTCTTCACTAGTGTAGAAGGGAGTAACATATTTAAAGTTTATTTTTTTTCTCTTATTCCAATCACGTGTGAAACTACTGTCAGGGAGTATTTGTATCTTTCTTTTATTTATATAATAGAAATTCTCTTTTTAATTATTGTTCATATTTCATGCGAATTGTAGTACTAATATTATTTGTTTTTGTTTTTAATTTCATGGCTAGCTAAATTTCTAATACCTAGGATTATGATGAAACTAAGTATTTCATAATAATATTTTCTTTCCGTTCCAAAATTTATGCCTAATTATTTTCGCCTTCATATTTTCCTCCGCATAAATTGCATATGATTTTTATATTGATTGCGAGGTTTTGATAAGTTATAGTTAATCTGTGAATTTTTCATAACTTATGCTTGCCCATATTAATTATATGAATCATTATTTTTAAAGGGAAGGGAGAATAATTTGAGAATTGATTTAGGAAATAAGAAATTATTTATTATGTTAATATTTGGTGGATTCTGATTCCTAGGTATCTTTTCTCATTAATAGTTTCCATTATTAATTAGTAGTTTGAATAATTTAGTTAATAAATTTTCTCCACCATATTTATTTCTAATTCGCCTAAAATATTAATTAAGGATATATTAAAGAATTAATCTAGTCTCTGTGGGTTCGACCTGTACTTGCCAGTTCTTCAATTTGACACTGTGCACTTGCAGTTACATATTTTTATCACAACAAGTTTTTGGCGCCGTTGCCGGGGATGGGCGCCAAAAACTTGTTGATCGATTTCGCAATCAATGAATACGTGCAAGTATACACGGTCAATAAGTAATAAAGTGATAAGAAAAGTATCGTTCCCACGAGGAATTATTTAATAAAAATTACCAAGTACTAACTCTTAACCAAATCAATTTTATTTAAACAACCATAAATTGTGATTTTTCTAATTAAGAAAACTAAATTAATCAATTAAAACTAGATTACTCTAAAAAAACTAAATTGCTTTATGACTAAATTCAGATAAATAAAGATTAAGACTTCAATATCCCCAATTATGAACTATAAATCAATTATCCAACTATCCCAATTATTATGCCTACTGAATTGTTAACAGAAATTCTCAAATGCCAAAAGTCCTTTTCCAAGTGATCAATTGCCTTCTATTTAATCCAGATTAATCTTGCTATATTCCTATGCAAAACAATTGAATTAAACTCGTTACAAACCCAATTCCTTATGCGTTACATATGGTGAAGAGATATTTCCATTCTATTCACAAACCTAATTATTCACTGTGCAAATAACTAAGTCACATGTCATCATGCCCAGTTCTAACCGTAGAATTTCTCTTCCAATTCCTTCTAGAGTAACAAGGTAATTACTGATCAGATAATTAATCAATAAGCTCAAGACAAGATAAACAATTCACTTTGACATAAATAATTGGAATAAATCGAATAACTAATTCATAGACATAAAAGGTTCAATTGAAATCTTAATAAAAGAGTTAGTTCATAATTAATGAATTGAAACTAAGAATCCACAACTGAATAGATATTAAAAGATAAAAGTATGATAAGAGAAGAGAATAGAATCTGTTGTCAGCGAATCTGATGCTCCCCTCTTGCTCCTGCTCTTGATCTTCAATGATCTCCAAGTTGCTTCAATCTCTAATGGCTAATTAAGAACTAGGGTTTAGATTCTAATCTAATAGAGTGTTTAATCTAGTCTACTCTATGTAATCCCCCCTTATTTTATGTCTTACATCATATATTTATAGGTTACAAGTCTAATTTTTAGGTTAGGAACAAACCCAATCCAATTTGGAGTCAAAAAGATGTCAAAATTCGCCTCAAAACGCGTCCAAGCCTTTCCACTGACTTCCCCAGCGCCCCGGCGCTGGGCACGGCGCTGGGATTCTGCCCCCCAGCGCCCCGGCGCTGGAAATGAACTACAAATGGGCGCCCCGGCGCTAGAACATTTTCTGACATTTTCTGCTCCGACGTCCTTTGGGAAAATAGCCATAACTTCTTCATACGAACTCCGATTTTGATGATTCAAGATGTTCCGGAAAGAGGAGAAGTAGATCTACAACTTTTGTTCTTTAAATGTTTCGAAATAAGGTAAGGAGATATAGTAAAATTGGTTCTGAAGTGACTGCTGTGTAAATGGCAAGCCGAAAACGTGCATCTAGTCACCCCGAACATCGATCCATGTAACTTTTGTCCCAAATCCTACAAAACAATGTAAAACATGCATGAATAGACACAAACACATAAAAACATCCTAAAAGACTTGAGAACAACAATAAATTAAGCCCGAATGTATCCAATTCATGTGTATAAAACTCACTCATCACGTATGTACGATGAAGTCTACGACCGTAATGTGGAACTTAAGATACAGTCGAGGAATTGCAAGAGATAGTAGCTATCGTGAGTAATGATTGACAAATGTCGAGGAGAAACTAGTACACACAGAAGGAGGGAAAGAACAACTGATCGAGGTAATCGTAGAACTGAGGAACAAACTGAAGGAAGAAGCTACTAAGAGAGCAAGAGCTAAAGAC
Source organism: Panax notoginseng (assembly GCA_016801055.1). Lineage (NCBI taxonomy): Eukaryota > Viridiplantae > Streptophyta > Magnoliopsida > Apiales > Araliaceae > Panax > Panax notoginseng. The sequence continues at coordinate 61,302,779 of CM029018.1, forward strand.
GCCTATGAGGAAGCTTTTCAACAAACCAGAATAGCAACGAGAGACACACAAGCAAAGAGGATGAAGATGGAGGAGATGGATAAAGTATTCAACACCATGATTAATTGAGCTCAAGATCGGGTCATGGGATATCCGATTCAGTTCAAGATGCCGCCATCATACGTATTAGATCGCAGAACAATGTTCCGGATCGTGGAGGAAGAACGTAGTATGGCTAAGCAATATCTCAGTAGAACATCGTAGTTGTTATACGATTAATAAATGTTAAATAAATTGTAAATCCCAAGTGTTATGAAACCTATGGGATATGACGATGATGTTGTCCTGAAACTTTTGTAGTTCAGGAAAGTAATGTGAATAGCAGTGATGCTAGTGTTTTATATTGTCAAAGAGATTATGAATAAATAAAAGTTTTTATTTTGTTCAAAGTGTTACGTGATTATGTGGTTATTTCTTTTGTGGAGGCAAGTTAAATATAAATTACTTAAAAGAGTTGAATAATAATCTAATGAGTGTATTTTTAACAGAAAATGCCTCCCAGACATCAATCACCACGACAGAGAACCATTGAATAAACCAATAACGACAATGTTGATGCTAACCCCATTCAACAATTAGTGACGCTACTGACAGGAGCATTGTAGAATCAACCACAGAACCAAGGAACAATGTTTAAGGATTTCAAGGCGGTTGGACCACCTGAATTCCATGGGTCCATGAATCCAGTCGAAGCACAAACCTGGATTATAGAGATAGAAAAGGTGTTCGATGTCGCTAGGGTAGGGGATGATCAAAAGACTTCTTTCGCAACATTGATGTTGAAAGCATAAGCTAGTTATTGGTGGTAGGCCAATAAAACTCGTGAAGGGCCAGGGGTGATGACCTGGGACAGGTTTAAGGAAATATTCTTCGAGACCTACTGCCCAGAGAGTTCGAAGAGTCAGCTAGAAGTGCAGTTTTTGGAACTAAAGTAGGGAATGATGACGGTATCTGAGTATGCTGCTAAATTAAACGAGTTGGCGAGGTTTGCGCCATATCAAGTCAGCACGGACGAACGCAAGGCGAAGAGGTTTGAATAGGGACTGAAGCCCTGGTTGTACAGTATGGTTTTCCTATTCCAGTTGAAGACTTTTGCAGTAATGATGGAGAAAGCAATACTCGCTGAAGGTGGAGGCGAGGCAGTGACAAAGTTCAATCAGGAACAGAAGAAGAAGAAGAATGAGGTGGAGATTAAGAATGGAGGTGGTAGTGATGGAAACAACAACAACAACAATAACAACAATTTGAAGAGGAAGTGGAATGGAAGCGTGGGTACTGGAAACCACCAAGGTAACCAGCAAAACAAGAAGTTTGAAGCATGTGTTACATGCGGGAAGTTTCATAAGGGTGCGTACTTGATGGGGAAACGAGTGTGCTTCAATTGTGATTAGGAGGGTCACATCGCCCCAAATTGCACTCAACCTAAGAAGAATGTGTGCTTCACGTGCTGATCCAAGGATCACTTTTCTCGTGAATGCCCTAAGGAAAAGGCTGGAGAGACAACCAGAAGCAATGGAGGTAACAATGGAGGTACATGAACCATTGCTGGACCTACATAATCAAAAAAACCCACAGCCAGAACCTTCAACATGACTGTGCAAGATACTGTGCAATCAAAAGATGTGGTGTCAGGTATTATCCCAATTAATGATATAAATACTTATGTATTATTTGATTCGGGTGCTACTTGCTCTTTTATATCTGATGAATTTGCTAAGAAGTTAGGAACGCCTAGTGAAGAACTGAATTTCCCTTTGAACATAGAAATTGCGAATAAAGAAGTAATCCCTGTTAGATTCGTATATAAGAACTATAGGGTGAACATTAAGGAGAATATCTTGAAGGTAGATTTGATTCCAATTACACTTGGAGAGTTTGATGTTATTTTGGGAATGGATTGGCTATTCAAATATGGAGCGGTAGTTTGATTGCCAAAGGAAATGTGTAAACCTTATGACCCCGTCAAAGGTACTATTCTTTGGTAGCAAGTCGCCTAGACAAATGAAATGTTTGACGATTATACAGGCCAAGAAATTGTTGAGTCAAGGCTGTGTGGGCTATTTATCTTACATAGGCGATACTAAGAAGAGGAGTGTGAAAGTGGAAGAGATACCAATGGTGAGGGAATTTGAGGATGTGTTTCCAGAGGATTTGCCAGGACTTTCGCCTAACAGAGAAATTGAGTTCGTGATCGACTTAGTGGCAGGAACAACACCGACACCGATATATTGAAGGCCCCGTACAAAATGGCTCCGATAGAAATGAAGGAATTGATGGTACAGTTGTAAGAGTTGCTAGACAAGAAATATATTCAACCGAGCGTATCACCGTGGGGAGCGCCGATGCTATTCGTGAAGAAGAAGGATGGGTCGATGCGTCTTTGCATTGATTATAGAGAATTGAACAAAGTCACTATTAAAAACAAATATCCATTACCGAGAATAGATAACATGTTTGATCAGTTGAAGGGTGTTAAATACTTCTCAAAAATAGATTTGAGAAGTAGATATCACCAATTGAAAGTGAGGAAGGAGGATATACCTCGAACGGCATTCAGAACTCGATATGGACATTACTAGTTTTTGGTAATGTCTTTTGGTTTGACCAATGCCCCTGCTGCATTCATGGATTTGATGAACAGGGTGTTTAAACCATTCTTATACAAGTTTGTAGTGGTATTCATTGACGACATTCTAGTGTATTCCAAAACTCAAGATGAACACGTGGAACACTTACGTTTGACATTGGAAACACTAAGAAAGGAAAAATTGTACGCAAAATTCTCTAAGTGCGAATTTTGGGTAGATCGTGTGCAATTTCTTGGGCACGTGATTGACAAAGATTGGATTTTAGTGGATCCATCCAAAGTGGAAGCTGTAATCAATTAGGAACAACCAAGAACACCGTCAAAAGTAAGGAGTTTCTTGGGGCTGGCCGGCTATTATAGAAGATTTATTCAAGATTTTTCTAAGATAACCACTCCGCTAACAAATTTGACAAGAAAAGCAGTAAAATTTGTTTGGACGGAGAAGTGTGAAGAGAGTTTTCAAGATTTGAAGAAGAAGCTAAGTGTGGCAACTGTGTTGTCGTTATCAGATAGTACAGAAAACTTTGTGGTGTTTAGTGATGCCTCACATAAAGGGTTGGGTTGTGTTCATATGCAGAATGGGAAAGTAATTGCGTATGCATAAAGACAACTAAAGGGTTATGAGAAAGGTTATCCGACTCATGATTTGGAATTGGCTGCAGTAGTATTTTCTCTGAAGATATGGAGACACTATCTCTATGGAGAAAAATTTGAGATTTACACAAACCATAAAAGTCTGAAGTTTATTTTCACATAGAAGGACCTGAATATGCGTCAAAGAAGATGGATGGAATTGATAAAAGATTACGATTGTGAGATCTTTTATCACCCGGGTAAAGAAAATGTGATTGCAGATGCTTTAAGCAAAAAAGGTCGGGAAAATTTGATGTTATTAACTAACCAGTAAGAGCTTATTTTAGAGATGACAAGGCTAGAGTTGGAAATTAAATTTCCAAAAGAAATCGACGAAAAATTATACCTAATAGAAGTTAGTCCAACTTTGGTGGACAAAGTGAAGAACACTCAACTACAAGATAAAGAATGCCAAATGATCAAAGAGAAAGTGGTTGAGGGTAGTAATGTAAAATACAAGATCGATACCGAAGGACTACTACGGTTCGAGAAAAGAATTTGGGTTCCAGCAGTACTAGAGCTTAAAGATGAAATCTTAACTAAAGCACATAACACAAGATATTAGATTCATCCAGGAAGTACGAAGATGTATCAGGATTTACAACGACATTTTTGGTGGCTGAACATGAAAAGAGATGTTGCAGAATGTGTCGCGAAATGCTTGACATGTCAAAGGGTCAAGGCCGAGCATCAAAGACAAAGAGGATTACGTCAACCGTTAGAAATACCGGAATAGAAGTGGGAACACATCACAATGGATTTTGTGGTGGGTCTTCCAACTACTCAGAGAGGATGCGATGCGATTTGGGTAATAGTGGACAGACTGACCAAATCAGCGCACTTTTTACTAATAAAGATTAGGTTCAATCTTGATCAGCTGGCAAGGTTGTACGTTAAACATATTATTTTGAGGCATGGAGTGCCAGTGTCAGATAGAGATCCATGATTTACGTCATATTTCTGGAAAAGACTAGAAGAATGTTTGGGAACACAATTGCGAATGAGTACAGTATACCATCCTCAAACCGACGGGCAAAGCGAATGAACAATCCAAACGTTGGAAGATATGCTGAGATCATGCATCATGGATTTCAAAGAAAGCTGGGAAGAACATTTACCGTTGGTGAAATTTTCTACAACAACAGTTACCACGCGAGCATCGGCATGCCGCCTTACGAGGCATTATACGGCAGAAAGTGCAGAACTCCACTATGCTGGGATGAAGTCGGTGAAAGCCAACTATTAGGACCAGAACTGGTACAATAAATTGCTGAGGTTGTCAAACTCATTAGGACAAGATTGGTAGCAGCCCAAGACAGATAGAAAAAGTATGTCGATCAGCACAGGCAAAATCGCGAATTTGAAGTAGGAACTTTCATTTTCCTAAACGTTTCTCTTTGGAAGGGGAAAATTCGTTTTGGCAAGAAAGGAAAGCTCAGCCCAAGATTAATTGGACCTTTCGAGATACTACGAAGAGTCGGGAAAGTGGCTTATGAGGTAGCTCTACCTCCAGAGTTAGAAAACATTCATAATGTTCTTTACATTTTGGTGTTACAACCGTATAAACCCGATTACAAGCACGTGATCGAGTACGAACCATTGCAATTCGATAAAGATTTGTCTTATGAAGAGATTCCTATCCAGATAGTCGACAGGAAAGAACAAGTGCTCAGAAATAAAGTGATGCCTTCTATGAAGGTGATATGGAGAAACCACAATGTCGAAGATGCAACGTGAGAACTCGAAGCTGAAATGGTAAAAAATTACCCTGAGTTATTTATTTAGTCTATGTCTTCGATTCTGGGGATAGAATCTTTGTAAGAATGGAAGAATGTGATGATTTTATTGTTTGAATTGTGATTCTGAGGACATAATCCTTTTAAGAAGGGAATGATGAAACATTTTAGATTTTTAATTATAATATTAAATATTTATTGAATTATATATAACTATTTAATGGATGTGTTTATCGTTGAATAAATATTTGTTTAATTGATTTGATTTTATTTGGTTAATTATTTGTATTGAGTTATGTGATTAAATGATTTATTTAATTAATTGTTATTTGAATTAATTAAATTAAATATGAAAGCTTGATTAAATAAAGTGTGACAAATAACTATAGTATAAGGAGTTATTAAAATACATTAAAATAGTTTAATTTAGTTTTACCCAAACAATGCTTATGGATATAAACTCTTTAATTTTAAATGATTTGCCAAACAAAGTCCTATGGCTTTTAGATTTCTTTTGAATTTTGAATTTATAATATTAATTAAATAAACAAAATATAAATAATATATATATATATATATATATATATATATATATATATATATATATATATATATATATATAATTTTAGTAACTGCTAATTTAATAAGATCATTAGTAGTGTCAGTTTTTAAGCGTTTTAAATTAGTACGTTGGTTCTTAATTACATATATAATATTTGGGTAAGGCCTAAGTAAGAACAGAGAAGAAGTTTTGTCAGAGAAAAAAAACTTAAAGAGAAGAGAGTTTTAAGAGAGAAAAGGCTGTAATTTTCAAAACAAGTTCTGAGTTTGTTAAAGTTATTCTCAGAGATTAACAAGAATTGTCTTAGGTAATTGAAGGTAATTTTCCATAATTTCAATATTATACATATATAAATATACATATATATATATATATATACATATATATATATATATATATATATATATGAATTTACGGCAAACTTTTATATATTTTGTGAATTATAAATTTGTTGAATTGTTGCTATACAATGATGATTATATGTGTTGGAGATGCTAGAGTATGTTTAAACAAGTAAATTGTATGCTAATTTCGGATAATTTCAGTTTGCAGTAGAAGAAAATTTTCGACAGTGTATGTTTGTATGTATTTTTTCATATGGCTCATGTAAGTACCCATTTTGATGGTCAATTCATATGTTAAACTGTAAATTGAGTCTTTTATATGTTAGTTCATTAAGAAACGAGCATAACGTAATTCGAATGAAGCAATTTGGCCAAGTATAGAGATTATAGTGATGATTTTTGGTGAAGAAACGCAAAAATGGAGTTTTAGTATGAAAATATAAATTTTTAGAAATTAAACTAGTTCTAGTTGATGTTAAACGGTTTTAATTGGTTGTAAATGTTATCAAACATGTAAGACCCCGAATTTTATGAAATAAAAGTATTCAATTTTTCTTATAATTACTATTTAGTAAATGGTTAAATTGATAAATATTAAAGTTAAGGGTGATATATGATTTTTTTTTTCGAAATACATAAGTGGTTATAAAATATTCATTGTTGTCGGGGAATATTCGTTTGATCGTGGAATATTCTTACTGTCGGGGAATATTCATACGACGGCACAGCCTTTTGTGGGCCCCATAACGAAAAGCGATTGGATGAAGAAAACGACAAGAGTAAGTTGTTTATAAATAACGACGTAGTTGTTACTGTTAACACTGTTGGAATACCCGGTGGTTAAAACACAGTAATACGCATTGTTGCACAGTAGCATACGGTATTGCACCAATTATTGATTTTTACGTAAGAAGGCATTACTCAATAATTGTTACAGTAATTACTGTTCAGTATTTTATTTTATTGATTCAATAATTGCTGCGTTGATATTTTATATTACTGTTGTTTTAATAATTGTCACTACACAGTATTTTCTATTATCGGAGCAATAATTCATATTATCTAAATAATATTATTAGATAATATTATTGGCAATGTCTAGAAAGTTCTGTCTAAGGAGAGGTTTGGTCATCTAATTGCGCGCCAGTAAGGAAGAGATCCTTATTGGAATGCCCCTTCTTTCCTGGGAACTGCCTGGTTGTCAGTAATGTGATTCTGTAATATTATTTGTGAATAATTAATTATTAATTTATAGGATGAGGAAAATATTGATTTTATGTGGATATAGATGGAGAAAAATTTTAATGTGACAATTGTTGAAAATTAATATTTTATTTTTTCTGATAAAATAATTCATTTAAATATATTATTTTAATAATATATTAATGGTGATATTTTTACAATGAATGTGAGATATATGAATAAATGAGGAGGAAGAGTATTTTTGTTGGATTAAATGTTTAACACATGTTTTGTGTGTTGGTGGACACAATTTTTGACCGAAAATTTATTATAGACTGTAAAATCGCCCGTTTGTGGATTTCGGTCAATTTTTGTTTGGAATTTGGAAAAATTTTCTTCTGCAAAGTTGTGGAGAATTGAATTTTCTATAAAAAGTCGCGAGATTCGAATTTTCTGATAAAAGACTATTTATTATGAATTATTGAAGTTCCGAAGTTCCGAAATAATTGATTTTTGGAAGTTTTATTTATTTTTATTAACAAAAACATTTTTTACACTTTGGTGGGCCCCACTTGCACATGTTGATGGCTGAATCCAGATTTTCAAAGGTGGGCTAAGGAAAATTTATAATTATATTATTATTTTATTAAATTTTCTGCTTTGGTGCTTAGGTTAGAATTAAAAATCACACCAGAAACTGAAGTTTTCTCTCTATTTCTCTCTCTATATTATCGAGTGTATTCTTGTGAGTATTTTGATATCTTGAGTGTTGCTATACGGTGCAAGTTCGTTCAACGTTATTCCAGTCATGAGTACTGCTCTTTTGAGGTAAGGGATATTGTCGTAAGGGATGTTATTTTTTTTATCAATGATATTATTTCTTTCAATATCATTATACCAGAATATTGGTAGGATTTTTCTTATAAAATTCTTATCTTTTTATGTCGGGGTTACTATTCACGAGTTACTATTCATGAGTTACTATTCACGAGTTACTATTCATGGGTTACTATTCACGAGTTACTATTCATGACAAAATTGGTTTCTTTTTTTAACCAAATTATAGTTGATTTATGAATATTATTATTGAGATTAAAACTATATATTGATCATATTATTTTTTTATTATCATATATAACATTTTTATAACCCTAATGATGATATTTCTCTTTGACTTGAGTGTAAAGATGGGTAGATTTTTGGTACGATCATGACTATGGGTTCTCTTTGGCCAGTAGTGCAAAGTTGAATTGTTGACTGGTATGATCATGACCATTGAATTTATAATTGAATATCTTTAGCTTACGTGCAAAGGTGAAATGATCAATGTTGTTATAATTATTGGTTATATAAATTCTGAAATGATTATATATTTCTTTGAGATAATAATATATTTGGCTTGTAGTTCAAATATGAGCTGTTGAAGAATATCTTTGGCCTGTAGTGCAAAGATGAGTTGTTGATGAATATCTTTGGCCCGTAGTGCAAAGATGAAATTATTAGTATGATTATAAACATGAACTGTGATTTGGTATAACCATAATTTTTGATGTTTCAGGTAAAGACAAGTGATGAAAATTATCTTTGTTCTGGATTAGAAGAGGAATTTAGAACTACAATTATGATTATGAGTTATACATGTGATTGTGGACAGGAATTGTTGACTGATGTTACAGGGATAAAACATTGTTGGTGGACTTTTAACGTAGAGAAGATAATAGACTTTATAGTCTATTTGACTCTTCTAATGGATTGCTCGTTCCGCTGCAACTATGGTTGAAATTTTTTATCATCTACAATATGTTTTAAATCTCTGATTTAATTCTGTTGAAGGCTATTGATAATTTATTTATCTTTAGTCATGATATTCTTTACTGGGCTAGTTGTGCTCACCCTTTTGTTTCACAATTCCTTTCAGGTAATAAGAGTGTAGCTGGGTCGAGCGGGGCTAACAGGGAAATAGCGGGGGTAAAAGGGAAATAGAACGGTGGTCTCTAGCTGTGGAGGTTCTCCCGAAGCAGTATAGAAAAATTCATTTAGTAGTTATATTTGGTGAATCATCTAGGGTGAAGCGAACCCAACGTTGGAAGGGTGTTTTGCCACTATCATACAAGATGTCTAACGACACACAACCTCGTGTCATCATAAGACATGGTTGTGCACATCCACTTGTCGAGTATATCTACGAGCACTACCTATATAATCTTGGTGTTTGTTTGAAGTATAATTCTCAGTTAGAGACAGTGGAGATAATAATATGTCAAGAGAAGACTCACCATTGGAAAGAATATGATAGTAATCTTCTCATTTTTCTTTGGGGTCTATTGGGTCAACCAAGGATAATTCTGTGGCCATATGATATCTATCATAACCTAGAAGCATAACCTCCCATGTACGAGGGTTTCCTTAAGCACTTCCCAAAGATTCTAATTTCTAAAACAGTTTTTGACTATACCTTTATGTAAGGTGTCATTGTGACGTGCTATCCAAGGTTGGGAAATGAGTCACAGTTGGTATATATTTGTACCCAAACTCATAGCATATGTGTTGTTGTATTTTGCACGACAATTGTTGTAATAAAGTTGTAGTTGTTATCTGTACCATGTATTTGGCGACTCAAAATGGGTTGGATGGAATGGACCTATTTTGGGGGGGTTACAAAACATGTTTATGATTAGTTTATATCAATTGTTTGCGTTAATTTCATTGTTTGGTGGGTGAAATTCGTGTTAGTTGGGCTAAAAATGGCTACTGTTAATTCAGTGTCTGCCTCTGTCTGTGCACCAGCGCAGCGCTGCACTGGTGCCAAGGCTAAAAATTGCGCAGCTGCGCCACACACTGATATGAGGCAGAGCTGTCTGCTGTTGCTGTAGACCTTGGGGAAACCTTACCACTTGGTCTGAGGTTATGATTAAGTGTCATACACGTAGTAAGATGGTTAAAACAGAACTATGATATGTAATCGATAAATTCAAAGCTTGAATGATTAGTAAGCGATGAACGTTGTATATTAGAAAGTAGTGAGCATGATGAATAGTAAACATGTGTTGTGAAGGTTAACACTTGTAATTTCTGATATGTGCATGGTATCTTAAGACTTGTGCTAAAATAATAAGTCTAACTAGAAATGCGTGTTATGTTGGAACGTGAATGTTAGTATATCTAATAGATGATGGTTCTAAACCTATATGTAGGAACGTGAGTTAATATTATAGCTTACGCTCGAGGCAAGTTTCTAAACCTATCTTTTTAAATTGAGCAAGTTCTCTAATTCTACTTTTACAATTGAGCAAGTTTTCTAACTCTACACTTTCGTTGAGCTAGTTTATTTATTGTTATGCAAGTTTCTTGTTCTATTCCAACTTTAATTTCACAAGCTCTTGTATCTAGTTTTGTGACGCCCCCAAAAATAGGTATACATCACCCATCTTGGGTCGCCAGATACATGGTACAGAATTCAAATACAACTTACTAATACAACTGTCGTGCACAATACGACAAAATATAAACTGAATACAAATATTATCTTCTAGAGAGTATCCATACTCAAAAGGAGTCCTCATTACAATTATTATCACACTATTACATAGAATAGTGAGGACTACTAATAATATCATCTGGTTCATCACTCCGTTCCCCGACTCGTCCCAACTATATTCTCATGTCCTGAAGAGAACAGTGAAAGAAAGGGTGAGCTCAACTAGCCCAGTAAGAAATATTATGACTAAGATAATGGAGAATAAATTATCATTATCCTTCAACAGTGTTAAACTGATAAAATATAACGAACATCAAGTTTAACTGCAGCGGAACAAGCAATCCATTAAAAGAGTCAAGTAGAAAATAAAATCTACTATCTTATATGATTTAAAAGGTTTTTCAACACTGTTATCGCTGAGACTCAGCTTAATAAAATAATCCACATCGTCGAATCACCCCTGCACTACGGCCAAGGATATTCGTGTATTCATTAATGGTCATGATAATGCCAACAACTGTCCATCAATGCACTACAGGCCAATGGGGACTTTTACCACATCATTTGTAACATTACGGTCATGATTATACCGAATAATCCCTGGTCATAATCATACCAAGTCCATCTATGCACTACAGGCCACAGATGACTTTTAACATTTTATAAACATGAGGATGATGACAATGATATAAGAATTCAATAAAACAAGTTCAAGAATTAATTTATCCAAGAATTAACAACGTCCAAATTGTCAACATGATACTGCTTTGTGGAGTAAAATTCAAGAATGCTTAGAAGAATATTTTCATAAAAAGATACTGGATGAACCGCAATTATCAAGGATATTCCACAAATTTCATGGAGTATAGAAGTCAAAACTTAACCAACTGAGTATAATAAAGAATGGAATAACAAAAGAAATCACCATGCATGCGATAGACCGCACAGACAGGTTATTCCAACAGAATAATAAATAATGGAACCAGGTCCGGCGTAAAACGCACAGACAGGATATTCCAACAGAATAATAATAAAGACGGAACCAGGTCCGGTGTAAAACACACAGACAGGATGTTCCAACATAATAATAATAAAGACGGAACCAGGTCCGGTGTAAAACACACAGACAGGATGTTCCAACAGAATAATAATAAAGACGGAACTAGGTTCGGTGTAAAACACACAGACAGGATGTTCCAACAGAATAATAATAAAGACGGAACCAGGTCCAGTGTAAAACACACAGACAGGATGTTCCAACAGAATAATAGAAGAATGTCACCAAGTATAGGGTAGACCGCGTATACAGGTTATTCCAACAGAATAATAAGAAATGGAATAACAACAGTTCTATTCATGAATAAGAAAGAATAACACCCCTTACCGTTTTAAAGAAGAGCTGAAATAAGGAAGTAGTTAAGTAGCAGAATACTTTTCTTCTCTCTCTCTCTCTCTCTATAGTTTCTCTCTCTAGAGTTCAGTGAATTCGTAAGAAATAATGAAGGAATGAGCTGCTATTTATAGAAAAATGGAATGCATAGTAACTAATCCATGAACGGTCTAGATTGATTACTTTAATCTGACGGTCCATATTTAAAGAAAAATCTTTTAAATAAAATATAATATATTCTATTTATAGAATAACTTTAATAAAATATTCTGTTTTATATAAAAAGATGTTTCTGTTTTATTACGTTAATAATACGAATAAAACAAAACGTCATTATCGCTAAATAATTCATATTATTAACTGACAATAATTGAATCAAACTGAGTGACTTCTCACATAAGTATTAATAATCAATACCGTGTGCTACTATGCAACCACACATATTACTGTACTTTTACTACCGAGTAGTTCAACAGTATCAATGGTAAAACTTCCGCCGTTATTTTTAATAAAATATTTTTGTCGTTTTCTCAATCCGACAATAATTCCGTTGTGGGGTCCACCAATGATTGTGCCGTTGTACGAATATTCTCTGTTAAAACAAATATTCCCCGACCAATCGAATATTATATAACAACTTGCGTACTTTGCAAAATTTATAAATATTACCCACAACTATAACATTATATCAAATTAACTCCATAATATTCAAAAATGATATTTATAGAAAATTCATCTTTATTTATAAAAGTTGGGGTCTTACAACCTCCTCTTCTTATGAAATTTCGCCCTCAAAATTAGGGTACGTACCTGCTATGTCGAAGAGGTAAGGATACTTGATTTCATTTCAGATTCTAACTCCCAAGTTATTTCCTCAACATCGTGGTTTCTCCACAAAACTTTGACTTGAGGTATAACCTTGGAGCGTAGAATATGTTCCTTCTTATCCAAGATTTGAACAGGAACTTCTTCATACGTCAAATCCTCCGCTATTTCGTTCGATTCTAACTCAATAATGTGGTTCGGGTCTTCCACATATTTGCGTAACATGGATATGTGAAAAACGTTATGAACACGAGACATACTTGGCGGTAAAGCGAGTCTATAAGCCACAATTCCTACTCGATCGAGGATTAAAAATGGACCGATGAATCGAGGATTGAGCTTTCCTCCTTTTCCAAAACTCGTAACTCCTTTCCATGGAGCAACACGTAAGAACACATGATCTCCTATATCAAATTCCACGTCCTTTCGATGAAGATCAACATAACTCTTTTGTCGATCTTGTGAGGTTTTTATACGTTGTCGGATCGTTTGAATCTTTTCTGTAGTCACACGTACCAACTCCGGTCCCAACAACGTTGCTTCACCAACCTCATCCCAACATACTGGAGAACGATATTTTCTTCCATACAATGCTTCGAATGGAGCCATGCCAATACTTGCTTGATAACTGTTGTTGTAGGAAAACTCCACCAATGGTAAGAACTTGTCCCAACTTCCCTTGTAGTCAAGGACACAGAGTCTTAATAAATCTTCTAGAGTTTGAATAGTCCTCTCTGATTGTCCGTCCGTCTGAGGATGATATGCCGAACTAAATCGTAAATCTGTGCCCATAGCTTTTTGTAAACTAACCCAAAATCGTGAAGTGAATCTTGGGTCTCGATCAGAAATTATGGATACTGGCATACCATGCAGTCTTACAATCTCATTTATGTATATACGAGCAAGACGTTCAAGTGTATAAGTTTCTCGTATCGGTAAGAAATGAGCAGACTTGGTCATTCTATCAACAATGACCCAAATCGCATCAATACCTTGAGAAACCCTAGGAAGACTGGTAACGAAATCCATGGAAATGTGCTCTCACTTCCATTTTGGAATTTCAAGTGGTTGCAATGGATCCGCTTTAACTCGTTGACAAGTTAGACACCTTGAGATAAACAGCGCTATCTCTCTTTTCATATTGCTCCACCAAAATGTATGACGAAGATTATGATACATTTTGGTACTTCCAGTGTTGTGCGCCTCCATCATGATTTCATACTTTAAATCAGGGTTGTTAGGAACACAAAGTCTGGAGTTGACTCGAAGTATTCCTTCTTTATCGATTTTTGCTTCCGGCATAGCACCTTCTTGCACTTTCTTCCTCATACGCATCAGCTCCAGGTCTGTAGCTTAAGCATCTTTAACTTTATCGATTAAAGTTGGTTCTACTCGTATATTCGTCATCATCACATGGGTCCCTGGAGTCTTTAACTCTATCTCCATCCTTTGCAAGTCACACAAAATGGGCCTTTGTGTTGACAATATCGCACTCGTACTTGCATATGATCTTCTACTCAATGCGTCAGCTACCACGTTCGCTTTTCCAGGATGGTATTGAATGGTATGATCATAATCTTTCAACAGTTCAAGCCAACGTCGTTGTCGCATGTTGAGTTCCTTTTGAGTGAAGAAATATTTGAGGCTTTTATGATCCGTAAAGATCTCCACCTTCTCCCCATACAAGTAATGCCTCCAAATTTTAAGTGCAAAGACAACAGCTGCCAACTCTAGATCATGAGTAGGATAATTCCTCTCATATTCCTTGAGTTGTCTTGATGCATAGGCTATGACTTTTCCATGTTGCATGAGAACGCATCCCAACCCTTCGCTCGAAGCATCACTGTAGATGACAAATCCCTCCGAGCCAGATGGTATTGTTAGAACAGGTGCTGAAATGAGTCTCCTCTTGAGTTCTTGAAAACTCTTCTCACATTCTTCGCTCCAACCGAACTTTGTATCTTTTCGAGTCAGCTGAGTTAATGGAGTAGTGATTCGAGAAAATCCTTCCACGAATCTCCGATAATAACCAGCTAAACAAAAAAAGCTACGTACTTCGGTCATTGATTTAGGTTGCTCCCAGCTTTGAATAGCTTCAATCTTTGCCGGGTCAACCGATATTCCACGACTTGATACTACGTGCCCAAGGAATGCTACCTCCTCCAACCAGAACTCGTATTTCTTCAACTTGGCATAAAGCTTGTATTCACGAAGCTTTTGGAGTACCAGCCTCAAGTGTTGCTCATGATCTTCACGGCTATTGGAATAAATAAGGATGTCATCAATAAAGACGACCACAAAGTGATCCAAATATTCCTTGAATACCCGGTTCATCATATCCATGAAGGCAGCATGAGCATTAGTCAATCCAAAGGACATGACTACGAATTCATAATGCCCGTATCGAGTTCTGAAAGCCGTCTTTGGAATATCTTCAGTTCTAACCTTCAGCTCATGATATCCAGAACGAAGATCGATCTTTGAAAAAAATTGTGCTCCTTGCAACTGGTCAAACAGGTCATCAATACATGGCAATGGGTACCTATTTTTGATGGTGACATGATTCAACTCCCGATAATCAATACAAAGTCGCATACTTCCATCTTTCTTCTTCACGAATAGCACAGGAGCACCCCAAGGAGAAGAACTAGGACGAATAAAGCCAATGTCTAACAATTCATGCAGTTGGATCTTTAACTCCTAAAGTTCAATAGGAGCCATTCGATATGGGGCTTTGGAAATGGGTTTTGTACCGGGTTCAAGGTCGATACAAAATTCAATTTCACGCTCTGGGGGTAGGCCAGGAAGTTCTTCAGGGAATACGTCAGGGAATTTATTAACAATAGAAATATCATTCAAAACTGACGTATTTTTGTTTAGATCCGTGACATGTGCTAAGAAAGCTTGACATCCATTTTTCAATAAACGAATAGCTTTATGGCTTGAGATGACAGCGATTGATTTTAATGGTTTGGTTGCTTGAATTCGCATAATAGGTCGATTAGGAATATGAAAGCTAATAACCTTACAAAAACAATCAATTTTTGCATGATGAGTAGTTAACCAATCAATCCCTAGAATCACGTCAAATGCAAGTATTTTTAATGAAATAAGATCGACAGGTAATGTGCAGGTACCAACTTGAACCAAACAAGACTTATAAACCGTGGATGTAATGAAGGTTTCCCCCAATGGAGTTTCAACAGATAAGTCAAAGTAGGAGAAATAAAAGAATGGGTAGAACCGGTATCAAATAAAGTATAACTTCGTTAGAGTTTATGATAAGCTTACCCGTGATGATCTCATTCGGGTTCTTTACTTTCTGGGAGGTCACAACAAACGCTCTCCCTTGCACTACCGGTTTGGACTTTTCTGGGATGGCCTTTGGTGTCTCCATCTTGGCTGAACTTGTTTTTGGTAAACGACAAAATCGAGCTAAATGACCTTCTCTTCCACAATTATAACATGCTTTAGACGGCATCGCGCAGTTTGGACTGATGTGCCCCTCCCCTCCACATTTGAAACATATGATAGGTGGTCGTTCTCCTTCCTTAACAACGGGTGCTGGTGTTGACGTCTTTCCATCATTGTTGAATCTCCTCTTCTTGAAATGACCATTCTTATTGTTTTGGCCTTGATTACCACCGAAGTGGTTACCATTTCTAGCCTGTTGATTCCCTCCATGCTTGTTGTCACCGCTTCGATGACTACTCTCACTGGTATTATCATTTTACCGACTGCTCTCTTTTGGTTGCGTTGACTCGTTATCGTGCTCCACTAACTGAGCCCTATTCACAACATCTGAATACAACACAGTTTATGAGAAATAAGATGTTGATGTATCTCAGGTTTCAAACCTCGCAAAAACATTCGCGTCATTCGCTCTTCATTATCCACCAAGTGGGTCGTAAACCGGGACAACTCAGCAAATTTAGCCTCATACTGCGACACGGTCATATTATTCTTCTCCAATTTGATGAACTCCACCTCCTTCATGGGACGAACACTTTCGGGAAAGTATTTGTCATTAAACAGCTCTTGGAACTTCTCCCAAGACATCTTCAGTGCGGCAGGTTGAGTACGCTTAATCGATTCCCACCAGTAATCTGCCTCTCTTCGTAACATAAAGGCGGCAAAGGGAACCTTTTGCTCCTCGGAGCATCCCAAGACATCAAATATCTTGGTAATCTGCTTTATCCATGTTTTCGCTATAAGTGGTTTTGGCACTCCCTTAAACTCTGGTGGTCCCAACTCCTTGAACTGTTTAGCGGTGACCGTCCGAGAGTTTTCAGTGTTTCCACCTATATTTTGGACAGGAGCCGCTCTCGCCTGCTGTTGCATGAACTGCATAAAGTTTCTGAACATTCCATCATTCATCATCTGATCAGTGTTGTTGTTTGCATGAGGATTGTCACCTTCCTGATGCACATTATCCTAATTATTGATATGTGGTGAATCAATAGTCGTCTGTGCTCCATTGCTATTCTCAACATTCTCAGATGCCATGACCGACCAATTAAATACCATGCAAATAAACTTAGGTAGGTTATACTAGCGAAGGAATTCCCCGTCTCTCCCCTCCTAGTTCTATTCTCACATCTTAGCTAGGGATCATATCCCTAAGCTCTGATACCAACTGTGACTGTGACGCCCCCAAAATTAGGTATACATCACCCATCTTGGGTCGTCAGATACATGGTACAAAATTCAAATACAACTTACTAATACAACTGTCGTGTACAATACGACAAAACATAAACTGTGAGTTTGAATACAAATATTATCTTCTAGAGAGTATTCATACTCAAAAGGAGTCCTCATTACATTTATTAACACACTATTACATAGAATAGTGAGGACTACTAACTAATACTATCATTCGGACCATCACTCCATTCCCCGACTTGCCCCAGCTACGTTCTCATTTCCTGAAGAGAACAGGGAAAGAAAGGGTGAGCTCAACTAGCCCAGTAAGAAATATTATGACTAAGATAATGAAGAATAAATTATCATTAGTCTTCAACAATGTTAAACTGATAAAATATAATAGACATCAAGTTTAACTGCAGCGGAACAAGCAATCCATTAAAAGAGTCAAGTAGAAAATAAACTCTACTATCTTTTATGATTTAAAAAGTTTTTCATCACTTTTATCGCTGAGACTCAGCTTAATAAATAATTCACATCATCCCTGCACTACGGCCAAGGATATTCGTTAGGGTCACGACCACAAATTCCATGCACTACGGCCAAGGATATTTCGTGTATTCATCAATGGTCATGATCATGCCAACAACTGTCCATCAATGCACTACGGGCCAATGAGGACTTTTACCACATCATTTGTAACATTACGGTCATGATTATACCGAATAATCCTGGTCATAATCATACCAAGTCCATCTATGCATTACAGGCCACAGATGACTTTCAACATTTTATAAACATGAGGATGATGACAATGATATAAGAATTCAATAAAACAAGTTCAAGAATTAATTTATCCAAGAATTAACAACGTCCAAATTGTCAACATGATACTGCATTGTGGAGTAAAATTTAAGAATGTTTAGAAGAATATTTTCATGAAAAGATACTGGATGAAACACAATTATCAAGGATATTCCACAAATTTCATGGAGTATAGAAGTCAAAACTTAACCAACTGAGTACAATAAAGAATGGAATAACAAAAGAAATCACCATGCATGCGATAGACCGCACAGACAGGTTATTCCAACAGAATAATAAATAATGGAACCAGGTCCGGCGTAAACGCACAGACAGGATATTTCGACAGAATAATAAATAATGGAACCAGGTCCGGTGTAAAACACACAAACAGGATGTTCCAACAGAATAATAACAAAGACGGAACCAGGTCCGGTGTAAAACACACAGACAGGATGTTCCAACAGAATAATAATAAAAACGGAACCAGGTCCGGTGTAAAACACACAGACAGGATGTTCCAACAGAATAATAGAAGAATGTCACCAAGTATAGGGTAGACCGCGTATACAGGTTATTACAACAGAATAATAAAGAATGGAATAACGGAAGTTCTCTTCATGAATATAAAAGAAATAATATTCCCTACCTTAAAAGAAATGGATATTGGAAAAGTGAAGTAGCAGAATACTTTTATTCTCTCTCTCTTATTCTCTCTATACTTTCTCTCTCTATAGTTTGAATGAATTCGTAAAAAATAATGAAGCCCTAGGCCTCTATTTATAGAAAAACTAAGGATGGCTCTTGGTCTTAACGAAGGGTCAAATGACTCTTGGTCTTAACGAAGGGTCAAATGACTCTTGGTAATATTGAAGGGACAACTACTATTGACGAAAGTAATTACTATTGACCAAGGTAAATACTATTGACGAAGGTAATTACTATTGACCAAGGTAAATACTATTGACCAAGGTAAATACTATTGACGAAGGTAATTACTATTGACCAAGGTAAATACTATTGACCAAGGTAAATACTATTGACGACGGTAATTACTATTGACGACGGTAATTACTATTGACGACGGTAATTACTATTGACGAAGAGACACTTAGATGATGACATATGGCCCCCCATAAAAATAACCAAACTTACCACAACGTCTCAATTATTGATTTAATAATATAACATATTATACAGATGATACTATGACAATAATTTAAGAGATATGATGCAGCAATTACTGTAGCAATAATTGAGTATAGCTGAGTGACTTCTCACGTAAGCATCAATAATCAATACCGTGTGCTACTATGCAACCACGCGTATTACTGTACTTTTACTATCGGGTAGTTCAACAGTTTTAACGGTTTTAACGGTAACACCTCAGCCGTTATTTTTATAGAAAGATAATTTTGTCATTTTCTAACTACAACTATACTTCTGTTGTGGGGTCCACCAATGATTGTGCCGTCGTACGAATATTCTCCGACAAAAAGAATATTCCCCGACCAAACGAATATAATATGACAACTTGCATACTTTGCAAAATTTATAACTACTACCCATAACTATTATATCAAATCCACACCATAATTATTTCGAGAAAAATAAATATTTATTCATAAAATCTGGGGTCTCACAATCTCCCATCCTTATGGAATTTCGCCCTCGAAATTTACGTACATACCTGGTATGCCGAATAGGTGAGGATACATTGACTTCACTTCAAATTCTAACTCTTGAGGTATAACCTTTAAGCATCGAATATGATCCTTCTTATCCAAGATGTTAACACGTATCTCCTCATACGTTAAATCTTTCGCTATCTCGTCCGGTTCTAAATTAATAATGTGGTTCGGGTCGTCCACATATTTACGTAACATCGATACGTAAAAAAAAAATGTTCTGAACACGCAACATACTTGGCGGTAAAATGAGTCTATAGGCCACAGTTCCTACTTCATCGAGGATTTCAAATAGGCCAATTAAATCGAGAGTTGAGATTTCCTCTCTTCGTCGATTCTTGCTTCTAGAATAACGCCCTCTTGAACCTTCTTCTTCACATTTATCAGCTCTGAGTATGTAGCTTGAGCGACTTTAACTTTATCGATTAAAGTCGATTTTAATCGTATATTCGTTATCTTCACGTGGGTTCGTATATTCGCACTTGTAACCGTATACGATCTTCTACACAACGCGTCAGCTACCACGTTCGCTTTTTCACGATGTTATTGAATGGTATGATCGTAATCTTCAACAGCTCGAGCCAACGTCTTTGGCGCATAATACGTTCGTTTTAGTTGAAGAAATATTTGAGGGTTTAAGAAATGGGTTTTGTACTGGGGTCAATACAAAATTCAATTTTACGCTCTGGGGTAGGCTAAGAAGTCTTCAAGAATACGTCAAGAAATTTATTAACAATAGAAATATCGTTCAAAACTGTGACCCTCATCCAAGACTTGGATAACACGTCACATTGATACCTATCAACTTGTCATCGTCATTTACAACGTCTCCTACGGAAAGTGTAGCTTCGGTGCATTCCACACCAGGAAGTCAACAACGAAAGGAACGGGGATTTTTACTTATGGCTTGATATGACAATGATTGACTTTAGTGGTTTGGTTACTTTGAATTTGCATAACAGATTGATTAGGAATATGAAAGCTAACAACCTTACGAAAAGCATGATGAGCAATTAACCAATCATTTCCAAAAATCACATCAATGCAAGTATTTTCAAAGAGATAAGATCAACAGGTAACGTGAAAGTGTTGATTTGAACAAGATTTATAAATAGTGGAGGTAACAAAGGTTTCTCCCAACGAAATTTTAACAGATAAATCAAAGTCTAACTTCTTCGGAGTTAAGTTCAAATATTGAACACAACTAGGTGAAATAAAAGAGTGAGTAGAACCGGTATCTAACACGGTATAGACTTCGCAAGAGTTTATGACTAACATACCCGTGATAATTTTATTCAGGTTCCTCGTCACGAAAAAAAACGCTCTCTCTTAAACTATTGACTTTGGCTTTTCTGGGACGGTTTTTGGTGCCTCCATCCTATCTGAAATTATCTTCGGTGAACGATAAAATCAGGCTAAGTGACCTTCTCTTCCACAATTATAACATGCTTTAGACGGCATCGCGCAGTTTGGACTGATGTGCCCCTCCCCTCTGCATTTGACACATATGATAGGTGGTCGTTCTCCTTCCTTAACAACGGGTGCTGGTACTGACGTCTTTCCATCATTGTTGAATCTCCTCTTCTTGAAATGACCATTCTTATTGTTTTGGCCCTGATTACCACCGAAGTGGTTACCATTTCTGGCCTGTTGATTCCCTCCACACTTGTTGTCACCGCTTCGATGACCGCTCTCACTGGTATTATCATTTTGTCGACTGCTCTCTTTTGGTTGCGTTGACTCGTTATCGCGCTCCACTAACTGAGCCCTATTCACAATATCTGAATACAAATATAGTTTATGAGAAATAAGATGTTGACGTATCTCAGGTTTCAAACCTTGCAAAAACATTCGCGTCATTCGCTCTTCATTATCCACCAAGTGGGACGCAAATCGGGACAACTCAGCAAACTTGGCTTCGTACTGCGACACGGTCATGTTTTTTTTGCTCCAACTTGATAAATTCCACCTCCTTCATGTGACGAATACTTTCGGGAAAGTACTTGTCATTGAACAGTTCTTGGAACTTCTCCCAAGACATCTTGAGTGCGTCAGGCTGGGTACGTTTTACAGATTCGCACCAGTAATCTGCCTCTTCACGCAACATAAAGGTGGCAAAGGGAACCTTTTGCTCCTCGAAGCATCCCAAGACATTAAATATCTTGGTGATCTGCTTTAACCATGTCTCCGCCTTAAGTGGTTCTGGCTTTCCCAAAAACTCCGGTGGTCCTAGCTCCTTGAATTGCTTAGCGGTGACCATCCGAGAGTTTTCAGTATTTCCACCTATATTTTGGACAGGAGCCGCTCTCGCCTGCTGTTGCATGAACTGCATAAAGTTTCTGAACATTCCATCATTCATCATTTGGTCAGTGTTGTTGTTTTCATGAGGATTGTCACCTTCCTGATGCACATTATCCTGATTATTGATATGTGGTGAATCAACAGTCGTCTGTGCTCCATTGCTATTCTCAACATTCTCAGATGCCATTTTCAGATACTGCCACAAAATAAAAGTTAATTGATCTGTCATATATTATCCTTATATTATGACCGACCAATTAAATACCAAATAAACTTAGGTAGGTCATACTAGCGAAGGAATTTTCCGACTCTCCCCTCCTAGTTCTATTCTCACATCCTAGCCAAGGATCATATCCCTAAGCTCTGATACCAACTGTGACATTGGACACCATCATGTGTCAGCACCTCACAAGGGTACCTATCAGCTTGCCACCGCAGAACGGCGTCCCCTACGGAGAGTCTGGCTTCGGTGCATCCCCCATCAACATGAAGTCACCAGCGAGAGGCTCGGGGCTCTTTACTTATAGCTCTGATACCAACTATGACGCCCCCAAAATTAGGTATACATAACCCATCTTGGGTCGTCAGATACATGGTACAAAATTCAAATACAACTGTCGTGTACAATACGACAAAACATAAACTGTGAGTTTGAATACAAATATTATCTTATAGAAAGTATTAATACTCAAAAAGAGTCCTCATTACATTTATTAACACACTATTACATAGAATAGTGAGGACTACTAACTAATACTATCATTCGGACCATCACTCCATTTCCCGACTTGCCCCAGCTACGTTTTCATTTCCTGAAGAGAACAGGGTAAGAAAGGGTGAGCTCAACTAGCCCAGTAAGAAATATTATGACTAAGATAATGCAGAATAAATTATCATTAGTCTTCAACAATGTTAAACTGATAAAATATAATAGACATCAAGTTTAACTGCAGCGGAACAAGCAATCCATTAAAAGAGTCAAGTAGAAAATAAACTCTACTATCTTTTATGATTTAAAAAGTTTTTCATCACTTTTATCGCTGAGACTCAGCTTAATAAATAATTCACATCATCCCTGCACTACGGCCAAGGATATTCGTTAGGGTCACGACCACAAATTCCATGCACTACGGGGCAAGGATATTTATGTATTCATCAATTGTCATGATCATGCCAACAACTGTCCATCAATGCACTACGGGCCAATGAGGACTTTTACCACATCATTTGTAACATTACGGTCATAATTATACCGAATAATCCTTGGTCATAATCATACCAAGTCCATCTATGCATTACAGGCCACAGATGACTTTCAACATTTTATAAACATGAGGATGATGACAATGATATAAAAATTCAATAAAACAAGTTCAAGAATTAATTTATCCAAGAATTAACAACGTCCAAATTGTCAACATGATACTGCATTGTGGAGTAAAATTTAAGAATGTTTAGAAGAATATTTTCATGAAAAGATACTGGATGAAACACAATTATCAAGGATATTCTACAAATTTCATGGAGTATAGAAGTCAAAACTTAACCAACTGAGTACAATAAAGAATAGAATAACAAAAGAAATCACCACGCATGCGATAGACCGC
Organism: Panax notoginseng; assembly: GCA_016801055.1. NCBI lineage: Eukaryota > Viridiplantae > Streptophyta > Magnoliopsida > Apiales > Araliaceae > Panax > Panax notoginseng. Next base: position 61,326,602 of record CM029018.1, read on the forward strand.
ACAGACAGGTTATTCCAACAAAATAATAAATAATGGACAGAATAATAGAAGAATGTCACCAAGTATAGGGTAGACCGCGTATACAGGTTATTCCAATAGAATAATAAAGAATGGAATAACGAAAGTTCTCTTCATGAATATAAAAGAAATAATATTCCCTACCTTAAAAGAACTGGATATTGGAAAAGTGAAGTAGCAGAATACTTTTATTCTCTCTCTCTTATTCTCTCTATACTTTCTCTCTCTATAGCTTGAATGAATTCGTGAAAAATAATGAAGCCCTAGGCCTCTATTTATAGAAAAACTGAGGGTGGCTCTTGGTCTTAACGAAGGGTCAAATGACTCTTGGTCTTAACGAAGGGTCAAATGACTCTTGGTAATATTGAAGGGACAACTACTATTGACGAAAGTAATTACTATTGACCAAGGTAAATACTATTGACGAAGGTAATTACTATTGACCAAGGTAAATACTATTGACCAAGGTAAATACTATTGACGAAGGTAATTACTATTGACCAAGGTAAATACTATTGACCAAGGTAAATACTATTGACGACGGTAATTACTATTGACGACGGTAATTACTATTGACGAAGAGACTCTTAGATGATGACATATGGCCCCCCCATAAAAATAACCAAACTTACCACAACGTCTCAATTATTGATTTAATAATATAACATATTATACAGATGATACTATGACAATAATTTAAGAGATATCATGCAGCAATTACTGTAGCAATAATTGAGTATAGCTGAGTGACTTCTCACGTAAGCATCAATAATCAATACCGTGTGCTACTATGCAACCACGCGTATTATTGTACTTTTACTACCGGGTAGTTCAACAGTTTTAACGGTTTTAACGGTAACACCTCAGCCGTTATTTTTATAGAAAGATAATTTTGTCGTTTTCTAACTACGACTATACTTCTGTTGTGGGGTCCACCAATGATTGTGCCGTCGTACGAATATTCCCCGATAAAAAGAATATTCCCCGACCAAACGAATATAATATGACAACTTGCATACTTTACAAAATTTATAAATACTACCTATAACTATTATATCAAATCCACACAATAATTATTTCGAGAAAATTAAATATTTATTCATAAAATCTGGGGTCTCACAGTAACGCCCCCAAAAATAGGTATACATCACCCATCTTGGGTCGCCAGATACATGGTACAGAATTCAAATATAACTTACTAATACAACTGTCGTGAACAATACGACAAAATATAAACTGTGAGTTTGAATACAAATATTATCTTCTAGAGAGTATCCATACTCAAAAGGAGTCCTCATTACAATTATTATCACACTATTACATAGAATAGTGAGGACTACTAATACTATCATCTGGTTCATCACTCCGTTCCCCGACTCGTCCCAACTATATTCTCATGTCCTGAAGAGAACAGTGAAAGAAAGGGTGAGCTCAACTAGCCCAGTAAGAAATATTATGACTAAGATAATGCAGAATAAATTATCATTAGCCTTCAATAGTGTTAAACTGATAAAATATAACGAACATCAAGTTTAGCTGCAGCGGAACAAGCAATCCATTAAAAGAGTCAAGTAGAAAATAAAATCTACTATCTTCTATGATTTAAAAGGTTTTTCAACATTGTTATCACTGAGACTCAGCTTAATAAAATAATCCACATCATTGAATCACCCCTGCACTACGGCCAAAGATATTCGTGTATTCATTAATGGTCATGATCATGCCAACAACTGTCCATCAATGCACTACGGGCCAATGGGGACTTTTACCATATTATTTGTAACATTACGGTCATGATTATACCGAATAATCCCTGGTCATAATCATACCAAGTCCATCTATGCACTACAGGCCACAGATGACTTTCGACATTTTATAAACATGAGGATGATGAAAATGATATAAAAATTCAATAAAACAAGTTCAAGAATTAATTTATCCAAGAATTAACAACGTCCAAATTGTCAACACGATACTGCTTTGTGGAGTAAAATTTAAGAATGCTTAGAAGAATATTTTCATAAAAAGATATTGGATGAACCGTAATTATCAAGGATATTCCACAAATTTCATGGAGTATAGAAGTCAAAACTTAACCAACTGAGTATAATAAAGAATGGAATAACAAAAGAAATCTCCATGCATGCGATAGACCGCACAGACAGGTTATTCCAACAAAATAATAAATAATGGAACCAGGTCCGGCGTAAAACGCACAGATAGGATATTCCAACAGAATAATAATAAAGACGGAACCAGGTCCAATGTAAAACACATAGACAAGATGTTCCAACAGAATAATAATAAAGACGGAACCAGGTCCGATGTAAAACACACAGACAGGATGTTCCAACAGAATAATAATAAAAACGGAACCAGGTCCAGTGTAAAACACACAGACAGGATGTTCCAACAGAATAATAGAAGAATGTCACCAAGTATAGGGTAGACCGCGTATACAGGTTATTCCAACAGAATAATAAGAAATGGAATAACAACAGTTCTCTTCATAAATAAGAAAGAATAACACCCCTTTCCGTTTTAAAGAAGAGCTGAAATAAGGAAGTAGTTAAGTAGTAGAATACTTTTCTTCTCTCTCTCTCTATAGTTTCTCTCTCTAGAGTTCAGTGAATTCGTAAGAAATAATGAAGGAATGAGCTGCTATTTATAGAAAAATAGAATGCATAGTTACTAATCCATGAACGGTCCAAATTGATTACTTTAATCTGACGGTCCATATTTAAAGAAAAATCTTTTAAATAAAATATAATATATTCTATTTATAGAATAACTTTAATAAAGTATTCTGTTTTATATAAAAAGATGTTTCTGTTTTATTACGTTAATAATACGAATAAAACAAAACGTCATTATCACTAAATAATTCATATTATTAACTGACAATAATTGAATCAAACTGAGTGACTTCTCACATAAGTATTAATAATCAATACCGTGTGCTACTATGCAACCAAACGTATTACTGTACTTTTACTACCGAGTAGTTCAACAGAATCAATGGTAAAACTTCCGCCGTTATTTTTAATAAAATATTTTTGTCATTTTCTCAATCCGACAATAATTCCGTTGTTGGGTCCACCAATGATTGTGCCGTTGTACGAATATTCTCTGTTAAAACGAATATTCCCCGACCAATCAAATATTATATAACAACTTGCGTACTTTACAAAATTTATAAATATTACCCACAACTATAACATTATATCAAATTAACTCCATAATATTCAAAAATGATATTTATAGAAAATTTATCTTTATTTATAAAAGTTGGGGTCTTACAACCTCCTCTTCTTATGAAATTTCGCCCTCGAAATTAGGGTACGTACCTGCTATGTCGAAGAGGTAAGGATACCTTGATTTCATTTCAGATTCTAACTCCCAAGTCATTTTCTCAACATCGTGGTTTCTCCACAAAACTTTGACTTGAGGTATAACCTTGGAGCGTAGAATATGTTCATTCTTATCCAAGATTTGAATAGGAACTTCTTCATACATCAAATCCTCCGCTATTTCGTTCAGTTCTAACTCAATAATGTGATTTGGGTCTTCCACATATTCGTGTAACATGGATATGTGAAAAATGTTATGAATACGAGACATACTTGGCGGTAAAGCGAGTCTATAAGCCACAATTCCTACTCGATCGAGGATTAAAAATGGACCAATGAATCGAGGATTGAGCTTTCCTCTTTTTCCAAATCTCGTAACTCCTTTCCATGGAGCAACACGTAAGAACACATGATCTCCTATATCAAATTCCACGTCCTTTCGATGAAGATCAACGTAACTCTTTTATCGATCTTGTGAGATTTTTATACGTTGTCGGATCGTTTGAATCTTTTCTGTAGTCACACGTACCAACTCCGGTCCCAACAACGTTGCTTCACCCACCTCATCCCAGTATACTGGAGAACGACATTTTCTTCCATACAATGCTTCGAATGTAGCCATGCCAATACTTGCTTGATAACTGTTGTTGTAGAAAAACTCCACCAATGGTAAGAACTTATCCCAACTTCCCTTGAAGTCAAGGACACAGAGTCTTAATAAATCTTCTAGAGTTTGAATTATCCTCTCTGATTGTCCGTCCGTCTGAGGATGATATGCCGAACTAAATCGTAAATCTGTGCCCATAGCTTTTTGTAAACTAACCCAAAATTGTGAAGTGAATCTTGGGTCTCGATCAGAAACTATGGACATTGGCATACCATGCAGTCTTACAATCTCGTCTATGTATATACGAGCAAGACGTTCAAGTGTATAAGTTTCTCGTATCGGTAAAAAATGAGCAGACTTGGTCAATCTATCAACAATGACCCAAATCGCATCAATACCTTGAGAAACCCTAGGAAGACTGGTAACGAAATCCATAGAAATGTGCTCCTACTTCCATTTTGGAATTTCAAGTGGTTGCAATGGACCTTTTAATACTTTATGCTCCGCTTTGACTCGTTGATAAGTTAGACACCTTGAGATAAACAGTGCTATCTCTCTCTTCATATTGCTCCACCAAAATGTATGACGAAGATTATGATACATTTTGGTACTTCCAGGATGGATTGCAAACGGTGTGTTGTGCGCCTCTATCATGATTTCATACTTTAAATCAGGGTTGTTAGGAACACAAAGTCTGGAGTTGACTCGAAGTATTCCTTCTTCATCGATTCTTGCTTCCGGCATAGCACCTTCTTGCACTTTCTTCCTCATACGCATCAGCTCCAGGTCTGTAGCTTGAGCAGCTTTAACTTTATCGATTAAAGTTTGTTCTACTCGTATATTCATCATCATCACATGGGTCCCTGGAGTCTTACGCTTAGTTTTAAAATGTTTGTGCACAATACATTGTACGAATGATTGATCCCCCTAAGTACGTGGAGTCCTTATAGTTATATGACTGTTAAAGTTAAAGTTGAAAGATTACTTATAAATGTGGACATGGTTCGTGGTCATTAGACCCTCAGTAGTATATTTCAGAATGTTAATAAAACATATCATTCAGTTCTATTGAGCCTATTATTTGGCAAATATTGTAAAATTTATTCATTCTTATTTCAAGTGAGCTTTGTTTGTTCACTCTTGCTTATATAATCATTACAACTAAGGATGAGAAGGTAGATGTACCTAGCATCAGTAAGGGCAAGGGGAAGATGAACAAGTATTGAAGACTTGTAATATTTTGATAGTTAATTACCAGACTTTAATTTGATTGATGTAATGAAGTATTTATTTAATTTTTGCATTTGAATTATTGCAATTAAAGGTTAGATAACCTGGGAGATATTTTTATTAATGTAATCATGTATGGGCAGGTTTTTATTATTCAATTTTATTATGATTGGGTAGATAGATATGAATGTTTTGATTAAGTGAACAACAAATCTTGAGGTAATGAAGTACCGAGATTTGGGGGTGTCACAGAGTAGACTGTTATATTGCATCTAAATTGATTCACTGAGGTATAATTTCCCATCCCTATTCTTCATTTTTGATAAATTGCTAAGTTATTGATTCTTTGAATTAAACATGTATTAGTTGATATTTGGTTTGGATATGTTGCTTAGTGTTATACAAACTTCTAAATATGTTAGAATTGCAATAGGTTATGTTAGAAACAATTTTCATAAGAAATTTCTATGTTGGGTTGTTGAACTGTAGAAGCGGAAGCCATATTTTTGTCTCTAGGTGAAGTGGCGCGACCGCGCCACTTCCATAGTCTTTCACCGCGCGGTCTCGCGGGTAGTATATTGCAATTGTTCATGTTAGCTCATTAAGATGTGCTGAGCATGCTTTGATAGTTAGAATATGCCTATAAATAGCCTGCACCTGTGGACTGAGATTTGCTACGCATATAGTAAGCCATGTTAGTTGATTTAAGTATAAACGTTCAAAGAAGTATAAGGATTTGGAAATTAAATTTTGATAAACATCGTATAATACATGTTCTAACCTTGGATGTGAGTGTATTACGTTTTGATATATCTTGACATGTGATAATATGTTAGTTATATGGTTGAAGGTAATATAAGATATTCATGCATGATTAAAAAGAGGAATTTCAAGAAAAAGGACTATATTGGCTATGTATAATCGAAATATGAATACACTAAGTTTTGAACTTAAAGATATGCTCATGTGTTCTATTATGTAATTACGGAAGCATAATTTGGACTATCCAAACTCATCTTGTATGCTTGGATAAGTTTGGTTAATGGATTGGTTGTGCAAGACTGGCTTAATTATGTGACAGTCTTGGTTTGCACCAGGAGCAGCACGACCGCACCACTCCTTAGTACAAACCAAGCATGGTCGCGCCAGTTTGCAGTAGGAACAGTTTTCTGCTAATAGCTTGAAGGTGTTTGCATGCTTGTATTGTTACTCTAACATGCATTATGTGACCAGTACCTATCCAATGTGTTAAGAAACATGCTAGGTGATAGGATAACATGATTATAACTTTCAAGAATGAAGTTCAAAAAGGTAGTTGTAAACTATAAAACAATGATTTAAATTGAAGTACTATGTGTTCAAGCCCATATTGATACATAGAAACTAGATAATCTAAAGTTATTAAATCTAAGACACGATTAGATTGACTTGCGTGAATTATGGGATAAACCTATGTGATGATTTGATTCTTGTAAGTGTAGACTCATATTAATTTACACATACTAATTAGAAAAATCGACTTGTTAATGTAATTAAGTCATTTCATCGCAAATTAATTAAAGCTAGAATTAAATTGTAGCTGAGCAAACAGGCAAGTATCCGAAACTATCTTTTATATTGAACAAGTCTCCGAACTTTATTTTTTGGTTATTCAAGTTGCTAAACTTCACTTGTTTTTGTGAAAGTTTCCTATCATTCTTATATCGTATTGAGCAGGTTATTGTTGCATCGAAAGTTATTCAGTTAAGCTTGAACTTTATTTACAAGCATACTATCAAGCGGTTTAATTACTTTACAATTATTCCACATCGATATTACTGATATTCGTACTTAGTGCACTTGAGTTCATACAGTCTTGGACTTGTACATCATTTAAAGTTCTATAATTCTTGAGCTGTGTCAGATAGAGTCTGAACCTTTGTTCGGTCAGACAAGTGTATGAAGTTTTATAAAAGCTATCCAAAACTAATTGATGGTAAGGATTCTTAGACTGAAAGAACACCCCTTTTATTCTAACATTCCAAAATTTTAAATTATAATATTAAATATTTATTGATTTATATAAGTATTTAATAGATATGTTTATTGTTGAATAAATAATTGTTCAATTTGAGTTGATGTGATTTAGTTAATTATTTGTTGAATAAATAATTAAGGAGATTATTGATTTATAGAAGTATTTAATGGATATGTTATTGTTGAATAAATAATTGTTCAATTTGAGTTGATGTGGTTTAGTTAATTATTTGTTAAATAAATAATTAAGGAGCTAAGAAAATTAATTGTTATGAGATTATATACTAATTAAATTTAATAATTAAGTTAGAGAGCTAATAATGATTAAATGAATTTTAATATTTTAATTAGAATTTGTAATTAAAATAAGGTGTTAGTTGGTTAAATAAATTTATAGTTATAAAGAAAATTATAATTATGTGGGAATGATTTATGTGTTAAAGTAATTTAATAGATTAGTATTTGAATTGATTATTTAATTTATTAGAAGTGTGACAAATAACCTTGCTATAAAGGAGTTATTAAAATAAATTAAAGGAGTTTAATTCAGTTTTGTCAAACAAGGCCTAATGCCTATTAAGTCTTTAATCTAAATGTGTTTTGCCAAACAAGGCATAAGGAATAATTGATTATTTTTAGTGGTTAGCCAAACAAGCCTTATGACTTTTGATTTTCAAATAAAATATAACTGATGTCAGTTAAAGTTAGAATTATATTATATATTTAATACCTATATTATTATTATACGTTATATTGTTAGTACGTAGTTAGAGTTAGGGAGAAAGAACTCAGTGGAAGAGAAGAAGAGAGTTTACAGAGAGAAGAGAAGAGTGGAGGGAAGGCTAGAGAATTTGAGAAAGGAATTGGGGAAAAGAAGCTTGATAATCAAAAGGATAGCCATCATCTTCTTAGTCAAAGGTAGGATATTAATCCTTGTATTTTATTTTTAAAGTTTAGTTTTCTTCTCCAAAAAGTTCTCTATAAATAATTATGGATGATGAATTTCTTGTGTATATAGCTTTAGATGATGATTGTTGTTGTAAAACTATTTTTCATAGGTTATGTATGATTATAATCAATTACTTTATGTATGTATGCAAATTGTGAAGAAAAATATATCACAGTGAGTTCATATGAAAATATATATGAATATGGCTTAGTTTAAAGTATTGAATTTGATAGAGTATGTATAATCATAACCATGGTATTTTGAATTTACTATTTTGATTGAAAAACAAAAATCACAGTGTTGATTTTCATTAAAAATGTTAAAAATAGAGTTTTTGCCAAAAACATTGAAATTGGGTGTTATAAAGTTGATGTTTATGTTATTGTATGTGTAAAAACATGTTAGGAGTCTTTACAATATGTTTACATGAAGTCTCTATATGAATTACATGTTAATTAGCTTGTTATATTGGAGCTTGTAGGCCAATTTGGCCTTTTGTTCATGATGTTGCCTAGCTTAGTCGCCGAGTTCTGGACTTTGGCGCCGCAGCGCGGCCTAGCAGTACAAGTTTCGCACCGCAGCACCGGCGCCAAGCCGCAGCGCCAACCACAATGTAAACTATGGCGCCGCAGCACGAGTTAGCAGAATGTTCTGACAGTTTTAGTTTATTACACAAAGTTTGAAAATAAATGTTATGTGTTAATAATAGGAATGTTAAATGATGATTTCAGTAGTATTAAACTATGAATGAGCATCCTATCAAGGGTTAACTAGTATTAACATAGTTTGATTATGTGAATAGGTAATTTAACCTACATGATGTATATATTTGTTTATATAGATATAAAAGGTTGGTAATGACTAATTATGTCATGATGACATATATATAGGGTATTGAGATTCAAGTGGTAAGGGTTAGCTTGTGCTAAAGGCAAGTTCTCTAACTCTAATTTTATAATTGTGCGAGTATCTAAACTCTCTTTGAGCAAGTTTCCTAATTCGAAAACTTCATTGTGCAAGTTTAATTCCGTTGAATACGTTATTGTTTAATTCAGTTTCAATTACACAAGTTGCTAACTCTACACTTTCGTAGAGCTAGATTGTTTATTATTGAGAAAGCTCTTGTATCTATTTATGCATGAGGGTGCAAGTGTTCTAAATCTTATATGATATTGTTGAGCAAGTTTTAACTTGTTATTTAGCATGCGAATCGTTATATTTTAATATTCTAGTGTTGAACAACTTTATCGTTCAAATTACTATTAACTATGCATGTTTAGTATCCAATTCTCAATAACCTTGAATGTTATGATTATTCAATATTTATGCTATTAGATTATTCCTAAAGCATGATGTTAATTTATAAATATCGATTCAGTTATGATTATTCCATAACATGCAGCTAGTTTTTTTGTATTCAACTAATCCTTAGTTGATGACCGTTGAATTCTAAATTACCCTGTAATGTATCCAAACCAAACTTACTTTGGTGCGGACTTGTATTCTAAATTCTGAGATGAATAACTCTTTTATTAGAGGTTTACGCTTAGCGTTGAAATGGTTGTGCACAATACATTGTACGAAGGGTTGATCCCCCTAAGTACGTGGAGTCCTTATAGTCTTATGATTGTTAAAGTTAAAGTTGAAATATTACTTATAACTTTGGACATGATTCGTGGTCATTAGACCCTTAGTAGTATGTTTAAAAATGTTAATAGAACCTATCATTCAGTTCTATTGAGCCTATTTCTGGAAAATGTTGGAAAGTTATTCATTCTTATTTCAAGTGAGCCTTGTTTGCTCACTCTTGCATATTAAATACTTATTGCAGCTAAGGTTGAGAAGGTCAATGAACCTACTACTAGCAAAGGAAAGGGAAAAACGTATAAGTGATGAAGACTTGTAATTTTATTTTATCTTTATAGACTTTTGAATGATGTAATAACTTAATTTCCGCGTTTGAATGATTGTAATTAAAGGTTAGATAACCTGGGAGATTTTTATTTAAGTTTAATCCTGTATGGGCAGGTTTTTATTATTCAATTTTATTATGATTGGGTAGTTAGAAATGAATGTTTTGATTAAGTGAACACCAAATCTTGAGGAAATGAAGTACCAAGATTTGGGGGTGTCACATTTATGATATGGGAGTACCCCAGGTATCTAACATAAGATACAAAGAGCATATTTAAATGTTATGCATATGCATGGTGTACGCGAGGCTGATCCCCTTAAGTACGTATTCTGTAGCCAGTAACCAAAGGGTTAATCAGCAATTGATTCCATTGGAGTTTTATAGGTCAAAGTCTACTTGACTATCAGTTATTCTAAAAGCAATAATTATCTTTTCTTCTAATATTCATATTGTTGAATACTTCAGATATTCATATTATTGAATTCATTGTCAGATATTTTCCATTCATCATGATATATCCTTATTGTTGTATTTAAACTTGCTGAGCAAACTTGTTGCTCATCCTTGCTATATCATGAATTATTAGTGCAATTAAGCCCGAGACCTTAGGGAAGGACAAAGGTAAAGGAAATATGTAGGATAGTTGCAAGGAGCAGACTTTACATTATGCCTAGTGTAAATTACTATCATGTAATATGAATCCTAATGATTATTTTAGGATATGTTTGTAAGATTGTATTAAGGTTATTGAATCTTGAGACTAGTTGTAGATGTTAGAGTTTATGCCCTAGAGGCCAATTATTTGATATAATTGCGTAACATTTTGATATTATATTTGATTGAATAAATGAATAATTTTATTATGGTTTTATTTACTGCGTTATATAAATGTTAACATAATAAAAAATTCTTAGAATAGTGATACAAATTATATAGTTTCAAGTATGTGACTTGAACACGAGATTATATAATTACAATTAGTATCATTGTTCTTAAATGTCCCTAGTCGAGTATCATTGTTGATGGGACAACAATGATGCATTAAGACTAGTATATGGATTGACTGATGACCAAATCTCATTGGTCATAAATATATGAGATATTAAGTCAATGCATAGGTACATGTTAGAGAACGATGTACTGGACAGACCCACCATGAGAATTCTATGTGGAGCATTATGCGAAGTGTCATTAGCAATTCTCATAGTGACAATGATGTAACGGTCCTCCGACCTGAAATTACTATATTTCTACACGAGAATTTATGTACTTTGATATCATCAAATGTCACTTTTAATAGGGTGGACTATAAAAGGTGATTATTGGGTACATCATGAATTGTGTGAGGAATATGAGTGATCTAGATATAATTTAACCATCCTATATATTAGGGGTGATATCCATAGACCTCTTGATTGAGTGAGACTATGAAATGCATGGCCATGCTCAAATAATGATTTGTTTTATATAGTTTACTCATTGATCAAGAAAAATTCAGATTAAATTATGAAGAGTATGACGCATTCCATGACTCAAGTTTAATCTAGGATATTAAGGTTAAAAGGATTAAATTACATTGAAACATTGGTCACAAAAAGGTTGCATCAAATCATCGATCTTATTATTACTTGGGTAGCAGTGATGCATTACTAGATGTCGTTCACTATTTATAATTTTATTATATAATTTTAAAATTATTGCCAACGTAATAATAACCTATAGGGTCACACACATAGAACGTAATTTAAAAGGGAATTAATTTAAATTTTAAGGATTTAAATATATTAATATGATTAATAGTATTTAAATCACGAATTTAAATTAAAAGGATAATTTGTATATATGTATATTAATTAAGTAAGACTTAATTAAGATATATATATATATATATATATATATATATATATATATATATATATATATATGAAATTAGGTTTTGATTAATACCTTTTGAAATTTAACTAGGTACACTTAGAAGGGGGGTTGAATAAGTGTAGGCACAAACTATGTCTAATTTTTATTTCTTATCAAAAAATCCTTTGGATGTTTAATGCAGCAAAGCTAGATTAGTAATATGAATGGAATGCAGGTTGCTGGATAAAAACAGAATATTCAAGTACAGAATCTAATCACATAAACACCAGAATTTTTATGTGGTTCAACTATTAACCTCTAGAATAGTAGCCTAATCCACGTCCAATACCAACTAGTACTGGAGACTCACTTTTATTAAATTTTTCCAATTACAATACAAGTTCTAGCAAATTTGAACCCCTTTGTTCCTTGTGCACCTATGCACTCTTAAGCACCTATGTTTTCCTTCAACTTGACTGTAATAAATTATCAACCCAAATAGGATTACCCAATACAATATAAATTTAGATATGATAATTAAAATACATACTAGAGGTCTAATGATCAAGCAATATATCACTTACCAACTTAAGGCTCTAGTATAGAATGAAATGATATGCAAGAAGAATATTACCAGAATATATTCCATATGTTCTTCGTAGCTGCAACTTTGTTCTTAATGCAACCAATATCTGTCTTAGTGAAAAACAATTTCTTAGCTTGTATGCTATATCGTGTTGTGTATGTTTTTCGTATTTGAATATGTTAACGAGTTCTGTTTATATAGACCTTTCGAGAATATTTTCGTTGCACAGATTTGATGCTGTAATATGCAGGTTTAAAACCACTTAGCACAAATCTTGCAGTCTATGTCAATCATGATATACTCAGCTTGATTTCCATGAGATATCACACTATCAATACTTTTAAGACTAATTGATTTAGGCCTGTCCCAATTTCTAAAAAAAAATTGGAAATCAACACTTTGTATTACCATACATATTTACAAGCCAGTTTCCATATTTCTCAATATATATTGGACCGTTAGACCCAACCAATTAGATTTCCCAAATCATGGCTCCTGATTCCTATACCACATATGGAAATCAATCTAGATTTCTTAATTACTTGCCTAGAATTAAGACCCTTGATTTATGACGTATAGTTTGTGTAGCATGATTTATGATGCAAGATCTATGATGTCATGATTTGTGCTTACCATAATTATCTGCTGGCCGGTGTCCATATGTATTGGACCATTGGAGATAACCAATTAGATTCCTTGAATTGTAGTGCAAGACTCCTGTTATCCCATTGTTGTCTTAACCGTGATCTTAGGTTGATGGAGAGATAAAATGCATAATTTATGAAAATTTATCTACCCTGTTTCATGCTCTACCGTGTGGGTCTATTCAATAGGATTTGATTCCTTATATTGAGCGCATGTGGCCATGCATATTACTAATCATGCAGCATCAAATATGAATGCAAGTATATGTATGTAATGCACATGTCCTAGAGCTTTATTTTGGAAAGTAATAAATGCTAAGATCTTACATATATTCCTAAGACTCAATTTAGCTTTTCTTTCTTCAAAGGCATCTTGACTTTGGACCTTCTTCCTTGATGATCCTGAAATGTTATATAACAGAATTAGTGAACTAATATGGTCATCATCAAAACATAGAGTGTGACATAAGTCAACATTCTCCCCCTTTTTTATGATGACAACAAGATAATTATGGCTCCCCCTAAAACTATGTACTTCAAGAGAGTTATAGCACCCCCTCAGTTCATGCATACAATCAAAATTTTAACAGTAACCCTGCATTTTCTGGTTAGTCCATAACATGATAAGCAGAAGCAGAAATTATAATAAACTATTTAAACCATCATCCATCAACAAATTTAAACCATAGTCTTAACAACATAAGTTATCATGCATGAAAGGTTAAAAAATTGTCAGGCATAATTATAATAATTATAATTTTTCTCCCCCTTTGGCATTCTTCAAAAAGGTGTGTCTAGAAGCCAAAGAGGGGCAGGGTGTCTAAGCATCCTCCTCGTTAAGATTAACATGATTGGCCTCGCGAGCTGTGAAATAGGGCCGATGACGCCTGCGGTGTTCGATCTCCTCAAGGGACAGTGAGTTGGCAAAGTGGGGAGGACGAACAATGAAGGTGGGAGGTGGGAGAGGGAGGTCCAGAAAGTCGCCTTGAAATTCTGCCATCCAATTGAATTGGGGCCATTCAGGTATGCGCGCTTGGACGTGGTCTGCTTGCAGCTCCTCACTTAGGTCATTCATGCGATGCTCTATAAATCGGCCAAGAGTCCCAATTTGATGGCTGATGAACTTGAGCTCTGTGCTTAATTGACAGGTGTTGCGGTTCATCTTCCGTTACAGGGCTTCGACCATCGCCCGAGTCTGCAACTCAAATCCAGCTTGAAGGTCTATGAACTCATCTTCCACATTGCGAAACGTAGCCTGAAGATCAGCATGACTGATGGGAAGTTTGCCTTTTTCAAGGACAAAGAGACAGAGTTGAATATCTTTGATATCAGAAGTGATTTGGGCTTGATTATTTGCAATGGTGTGAAGAATAGTGAGAATGTCAGGGGAGGAAGGCGAGGAAATAGGATGTATGGGTTTGGAAATTTCGGGTACTACACGGATGAACTTTCCTTTAAGCAGAGTGATGTGAGCCCCTTTGAGATAGGTGGAATCAATAGAATTAGTTAATTTAATGGAACCCTCATCGTCGAGTGGAATTTGGAAGTGAGTAAATAGTTTGGTGAGAAAGCAGCTGTAAGGCAGACACTTTTTGGAATGTTTGACACAGTGAATCATGTGTTTGAGCATCATCAGTGAAAAATTAAATGTTTGGCCGGTCATTATTAAGGCCACCAAGACCAAATCTTGATGCGTGAATTCAGCTCCACCACCGAGACGAGGGAAGAGATTGTATCGTAATAGTTTGTGTAGAACAACTGCAGGAGGAGACACTTCGGTGGTTTTTAGTAGGGTGACAGAGGACACTGTTGGATCATCCAAGATAATGCAAAGCTGTACTAAGGGAGACAGAGGAGTAAAGATAGGCCCTTTGAGAGTGAAGGGGCAGTCCCCGCCGCATAACTCCAAAAGACGATGAAGAGGGGAGTTTTGGTAGTAAAACCTGTCTATTGATTTTTCATAGACAAAGATTTTGTGACATATAGATGACTTAAAGCGAAGTTCGAAGTTGTGACCTCTAAAAAAGTCATCAGGAACATCATGCATTGAAACATGGAGAAGGTTTACCATCAGCGGAGGGGACCTGAGTGACGATTCCTTGAATGCTCTCCATTTAGTGATCGTGGACGTCCCAATCGGTGGAGGAGAGGGTAAGCTAGATTTCGATTCGACCAGAGAGGAGTCGCCGGAGATGGTTTGGACCGAGGGCTGCTTCCGTTTCAGGCGTCGAGTAGTAGTGGGATGAGGAGATGGTAGTGACATCTCATCGTATGATTCGTCACGTATTTTTCTGGATCACCGTGTTTTCATCTTCACGGTTGGGGTTTGAGGGATGTGTAGGGGTGCAGAGAGAGTTGAGATATAAAGAAGACAGAGAGAGAGAAAGCTTGGATTAGTAAAGTAGAGTCTGTCTTTTAAGGGCTGTGCATTATCGAGATTTGGAAAGACGTGTCAATGTGTTTGGGAATAAAGATCTTGAGCAGATATAATGAGCGTTATTATGGCATCTAGATTCGTCGTGACTGTCTACTTTCCTTAAGGCATACAGATCGTACTTAAATCAGACACATCCCGAGTTCTCTTCTTAAGGTACAGAACCGGTCTTCCCCTAAAGGTTTTGTAAAGATATATGCCAATTGATGCTCAATGGGAATGAATATCAATCTTAGTAAGCCTTTGGACACATTGTCTCTAAGAAAATGGTGGCGTACTTCTATGTGTTTTGTGCGAGAATGTAGTACTGGATTTTTAGAGATGTCTATAATGCTTGTATTATCACAGTATATGGGCACATTTTCACATATAATATCAAAGTCGCACAATGTTTGACGCATCCATAAAATTTGGGAGCAGCAACTTCCAGCTGCTAAATATTCACCCTCAGTGGTGGATAGAGCGACTGACGTTTGCTTCTTGTTGTGCCATGAGATAAGACTTTGTCCCAAAAATGTACATGCACCGCTTGTGCTTTTTCTATCTATTTGGCAACCTGCATAGTCAGCATCTGAAAAACCCATTAGATCAAAATTGTCACATTTTGGATAGAATAATCCTAAATTAGTAGTACCACTCAAATATTTAAATATTCGTTTAACAGCCTGTAAGTGGGATTCTTTGGGTTTGGCCTGAAACTGAGCACATAGACACACACTGTAAATTATATCAGGTCTAGAAGCAGTTAAATATAGTAGGGATCCAATCATACCTCTGTATTTTGTTACCTCTACATCCGTACCTTTTTCATCTGCTGTGAGTTTTATTGATGTACTCATTGGTGTGGTCTTTGAGTTTGAATTATCAAACCCGAATCTCTTAAGTAACTCTTTTGTGTACTTGGTTTGATGAATGAATATACCTTCATGATTTTGTTTAATTTGAAGGCCCAGAAAGTAGTTGAGTTCTCCCATCAGGCTCATGTCAAACACTTTGTGCATGCATTTGGAAAACCACTCACAAAGACAATTATTAGTAGCACCAAATATTATATCGTCTACATAGATTTGTGCAATAATAATATCTTTATTTTGACGTTTAATAAATAGCGTGGAGTCAATTTTACCTCGTATGAACCCATTTGATAGGAGATACTTACTTAATCTTTCGTACCAAGCCCTTGGAGCTTGTTTGAGTCCATAGAGTGCCTTCTTGAGTTTCTATACGTTATGCGAGAACTTGTCATGCTCAAATCTAGGTGGCTGTTTTACATAGACTTCTTCATTTATGTACCCGTTGAGGAAGGCGCTTTTGACATCCTTTTGCTGTAGCTTGAACTTTCTGAAACAAGCAAATGCTAGTAGTATACGAATGGATTCCAAGCGGGCTACTGGAGCAAATGTTTCTTCATAGTCTATTCCTTCTTGTAGATTATATCCTTGAGCAACTAATCTCGCTTTGTTTCTTGTAATTGTTCCGTACTCGTCAAGCTTGTTTTTGAAAACACATTTAGTTCCAATGATGGACACATCTTTTGGGGGAGGGATTAACTCCCACACTTGACATCTTTCAAATTGTTGTAGCTCCTTCTGTATAGCTAGAAGCCAATTCTCATCAAGTATGGCTTCTTTGGCGTTCTTCGGTTCAATTTAGGATAGAAATGCTGAGAAAGCACACATATTTTGTGCTTTTCTTCTTGTTGTAACTTTGTCATTTATGTTTCCAATGATGTTTTCAGGAGGATGGTTTTTGATGTATCTTGCTGATTTTGGAAGTTGAACATCATGTATTACTTCTTCAGTAGATTCAGAATTGTGGTCTTGTTGTTCATCCATTTTAGCTTGTTGGATATGTTCCCGAGTTTCGTATTCAGCTTGCTGGATCGAGTTTTGATCTTGCTATTCTTCTAATCTAGCTTGCTGGATTGGTTCCATAGTCTTGTTGTTTTACTTTATGTGGTATGATGGATTTGCAGCAGTCTCTAAAATTCCTGCATCTTCTTCTTTTTCTTTTGGAATATCATGGTTAAGTTCATTAAATTTGATATGTATAGATTCTTCGATACACAGTTTTTGCACATTATAAATGCGATATGCTCTACTATTTTGTGCATAGCCAATGAAGATTCCCTCATAAGATCTAGCATCAAACTTGCCTAAGTTCCCACTAGGGTCAAGAATAAAACATTTAGATTCAAAGATTTTGAAATAACTTATATTAGGAAGTCGTTTATTTAATAATTCATATGGTGTTTTCAAAAGAATTGGGTGGATTAACACTCTATTTAGTACATAACATGATGTGTTTACAGCTTCAGCCCAAAATTTCTTTGGGAGTTTACTTTCTTTAATTAGTGTTCTAGCTGTTTCTTGTAACGTACAATTTTTCCTTTCTACCACTCCATTTTGTTGAGGGGTTCTAGGTGCTGAGAATTCATAAGTTATTCCTTTCTGATTATAGAATGTAATGAAATCCTTTTGAAATTCAGTACCATGGTCACTTCTGATTCTTATAAGATTAAGACTGTATTTGGTTTCCAAATTTTTAATCAGTTTTTCAAATTCTTTAAATGCCTCATCTTTTGTTCAAAGGAATAGTATCCAAGTATATCTAGAGAAATCATCGACTATCACAAAAACATAGAATTTACCGTTTAGACTAACATGCCTTTCGGGTCCAAATAAATCGAGATCAAGCAATTGTAAGGGAGAAGAAGTTGATACCATATTTTTGGCTGTGAACGATGTTCTTACTTATTTTCCAAGTTGATAGGGTTCACATATACCTTTCTTCTCGAAATTCACTTTGGGTAATCCTCTTACTAAGTTCTTTGATGACAACTTCTTGATGAGGTCCATATGAACATGTCCCATCCTTATATGCCATAAATTCGCTTCATCTTGAACAGTTGCAAGACATAATTCTTCCTCATGTCGCTCAAAATCAAGAGTATATATATATTCCCTTCTCTTTAGGCAACTAAAGTAGCATTGTTAGTACCATGTGAAATTGTACATTTATCTTTTTCAAACTTTACTTGATGTCCATTATCCATTAATTGACTAACACTGATAAGATTGAATTCTAGTCCGTTAACAAGGTGAACATTATTAATGTTAACCTTACCATTTTCGATTTTACCTTTCCCAATTATTTCGCATGATCGATTATCACCGAATGTGACAGTTCTATGTTTCTTTTGACATTTAGTTCTACGAACTTAGATTTGTCTCCCGTCATATGACGTGAACATCCGCTGTCAAGGATCCACTTTTGAGAAGATACTTTGGCTTTGCAACATACCTGTATAAGAGATATACAATTTATATTTTTGGTACCCATATCTTTTTGGGTTCACTTGTGTTAGTTGAAATCACATCACTTTTCTTTATCCATATGGCTTTACTTCGATTTTTCTTTCTTGAGCAGTTTATCTCTAGATGTCCTTTAATGCCACAATTTTTGCAAGAAGTAAAAGGCGTGCAATAATTTAATTTAAACGATGATTTAGATTTTAGCATTTTAACTTCTTTTCTATATATTGGGTTGTAGCCTATGCCTTGTTTATCATAACTGGGTCTTTGTTTTCCTAGCATGACATTTAGGTTTTCTTCCCCATGAACAAATTTAGCTAGAGAGATTTTTAACGATTCTATTTCTTTTTGTAGTTCATTAGTTGGAGGTGTTTTATTAGTCGATTCATTACCAAATGCATCAATGCACATGTCTCTCATTTTTATCTCATTTTTTAGTTTTTCAACTTCATTATTTAGCTGTTTAACCTTGCTGAACAGTATTTTATTGAAATTATCTAAATATTCATTCTTTGCTGCTAATACCTTTTCCTCATTTGTGTGTGTTACCTTTTCTAATTCTTTCTTTTCATCTATTAGTGTTTCCACTTCGCCCATTAAAGTGTTTACTAGATCTTTTAAGTGCATATTTTTTTCTTTTAGTTTTTGATTTTCTTGTTTCAAAGTAATAACATCAGAAAGAGGTACCTCACTGGATTCTCCTTCAAGTCCCATGAAGCATATTTGAGTCAGTTCATCATTTGCATCTATTTCCACTTCGAATTCTTCATCATTACTCCATGTTAGGAATGCTTTATGCTTTTTGAACTCCTTATTGCCTTGCTTTCCTTTGTTCTTGAGTTAGAAGCAATCCTTTTTAAAGTGACCTGGTCGTCCACACTCGAAATAGGTTTCTTCCGTTGGCTTTGCTTTGAATTTGTTTGCATTGAATGTATTTTTCCTTTGATTCTGTCTTTGAAGTAGGCCCTTAAGTCTTCTTGACATCATGGCTATTTCATCATCCGAGTTATTCTCAAGCTCTTCTTCAATTCCTGCATTTAAATCTAGTACCTTCTTTCGAGGAACTTCTTCCTCGTCATCATATCTTTTTAATTGATGTACATATTCTTCCAGTTCACCAAAGAGAGTTAATATATCCATAGAAGAAATATTGACGGAATCTTGAAGAGTAGTAATTTTAGATGCAAACCTTTTGGGCATAGCTCGAAGTAACTTACGGTTGATTTCACTTTGTGGAATTGACTTGTCGAGTAACTTTAAGGAATTTATAAGTACCAAGAATCGTGATTGAGCCATTTTGATTGTTTCGTCTCTTTCCAGTTTGAACATTTCGTAGTCATGCATGAGCATACTTAGCTTAACTTCTCGTACTTTGGAAGTTCCTTCGTGACTTACCACTAGGGTATCCCATATCTCCTTTGATGTGTTGCATGAAGAAACTTTATCTATTTCGAATTGCACCATGCCACTGAGAAGAGTGCTCATTGCTTTTGAATCGTATGAAGACATGTATGTTACGGTTGAGTCCATCTCGAGTAGAGTTTTTGGAGTGCCATCATCTCTCCTTGGGATTACTGGTCCATTCTCTACCACCCACCATTCCCATGGGTCTCGCTTAAGATATATCCTCATCCGAAATTTCCAGAAGTTATAGTTCTCAGTTCCAAAGAGTAGTGGAGGTCGGTTTGTTGACTGGCCTTCGTGATAAGCGTTTCCAAGTTGTGCCATGTCAGAATCTTTCCCTACAAGTCACCTTTAAGACCAAGATAAGTAGAGCCAAGCTCTGATACCAAATGAAATTTAACTAGGTACACTTAGAAGGGGGGTTGAATAAGCGTAGGCACAAACTATGTGCAATTTTTATTTCTTATCAAAAAATCCTTTGGATGTTTAATGCAGCAAGCTAGATTAGTAATATGAATGGAATGCAGGTTGCTGGATAAAAATAGAATATTCAAGTACAAAATGTAATCACACAAACACCAGAATTTTTACGTGGTTCAACTACTACCCTCTAGAATAGTAGCCTAATCCACGTCCAATACCAACTAGTATTGGAGACTCACTTTTATTAAATTCTTCCAATTACATTACAAGTTCTAGCAAATTTGAACACGTTCCTTGTGCACATGTGCACTCTTAAGCACCTATGCTTTCCTTCAACTTGACTGTAATAAATTATCAACCCAAACAGGATTACCCAATACAATATAAATTTAGATATGACAATTAAAATACATACTAGAGGTCTAATGATCAAGCAATATATCACTTACCAACTTAAGGCTCTAGTATAGAATGAAATGATATGCAAGAAGAATATTACCAGAATATATTCTATATGTTCTTCGTAGCTGCAACTCTGTTCTTAATGCAATCAATATCTGTCTTAGTGAAAAACAATTTCTTAGCTTGTATGCTATATCGTGCTGTGTATGTTTTTTGTATTTGAATATGCTAACGAGTTCTGTTTATATAGACCTCTCGAGAATATTTCCGTTACACATATTTGATGCTGTAATATGCACGTTTAAAACCACTTAGCACAAATCTTGCAGTCTATGTCAATCATGATATACTCAGCTTGATTTCCATGAGATATCACGCTATCAATACTTTTAAGACTAATTGATTTAGGCCTGTCCCAATTTCTAAAAAAAATGAAAATCAACACTTTGTATTACCATACATATTTACAAGCCAGTTTCCATATTTCTCAATATATATTGGACCGTTAGACCTAACCAATTAGATTTCCCAAATCATGGCTCCTGATTCCTATGCCACATATGGAAATCAATCTAGATTTCTTAATTACTTGCCTAGAATTAAGACCCTTGATTTATGACGCATAGTTTGTGTAGCATGATTTATGATGCAAGATCTATGATGTCATGATTTGTGCTTACCATAATTATCTGCTGGCCGGTGTCCACATGTATTGGACCATTGGAGATAACCAATTAGATTCCTTGAATTGTAGTGCAAGACTCCTGCTATCCCATTGTTGTCTTAACCGTGATCTTAGGTTGATGGAGAGATAAAATGCATAATTTATGAAAATTTATCTACCCCATTTCATGCTCTACCGTGTGGGTCTATTCAACAGCATTTGATTCCTTATATTGAGCGCATGTGGCCTTGCATATTATTAATCATGCAGCATCAAATATGAATGCAAGTATATGTATGTAATGCACATGTCCTAGAGCCTTATTTTGGAAAGTAATAAATGCTAAGATCTTACATATATTCCTAAGACTCAATTTAGCTTTTCTTTCTTCAAAGGCATCTTGACTTTGGACCTTCTTCCTTGATGATCCTGAAATGTTATATAACATAATTAGTGAATAAATATGGTCATCATCAAAACATAGAGTGTGACATAAGTAAACACCTTTTAACTACTATATATATGATATATTGCAGCCACTTAGGTGAAAATCATAACTTCGAAACCCTAGCCACTCTTAGTGAGAGACTAGAGAGAAAACCTTTCGAAAAATCCTGTTCCTTTGGTGGCTAGTCCGCAAGTCCCTTTATTGCAGAATTGTGCGACGGTTCGTGCGACGTTCGTGTGGATACCATAGAGACGTAGTTTCGTGTTGCGTTGGAGATTCGAAGCGTTTTAGAAGCATTTTCATAATCGGTATAATCTCTTTACACTGAGTTAATTGATTTTCGCATGAATCCTGTTTAGGGTTTCGAAATTGCTTTAAAATTTTAATTTCCGCTGTGCGTTTCTGTATCGAAACCCTACATTCTAATGTAATATTTTTTTCTCATCTAAATCCCCTCGAATGTAACTCGAGGTTTCTTTATGTCGTGTAATAATCTGTAATTGATGAAGATGTCAAGATAGAGAACACAATGGAAAGATGATGATGGAGAGGAGGCACATGTATGAGGAAGATCCAAGGAAGCTACTATTTTGAGATCTTTTACCACCTTAGATTGACCTTCAATCTTTCATTAGCTTGAAAAGATTGACAGTGGATTGGGCCATAACTGTGACACATTTAATTTTGTACTTTATTTATGCTTGTATGTGATATGATATGATAAATAATGTGCATGCTTAATAAGTTTAAAATTGGTGAGATCTAAATTTATTAATAAAATCCCACATTAAATTATTAAGTCTAAATCGGATGCCTTCCAATGAATAACACTCATCAAGACCTTGATCAATAGATGTAGGTTTGCCAAAGTAAAGTACCCTATTTATCTAGGTAAGATGCGATAGGATAATTGTGATATCCAAACTGTTAAAATCATTGGGCCCGACTTAACTAAGTTATCTCAATAGGATTGTGGACTTAGAGGCATAGAGTTTGGCAGGTACCATTAGATGGACTAGAAACAATTGTTGTTTACCAAACTATCCAGAAGTTATATATGATATAATTGACAAAGGATTGTTTACTTAAATAATTATGTTTTAAGAGATTAGCCAAAGCTAACATAAGGCATAATGAAATATATATCTTGGCTCACTAGAAAGATTTAATAGAAAATGCTTTCTGAATTAATGGTGAGGGCTATTAATTTGAATAAAATAGTGGGAGGTGTATTTTGAATGTACTGTTATCAATTACATAATATCAAATCTACAATTTGACTTATTATTTTTGCACTTATAAATTGTAGATATCAATGGCAAACAACAACAACACAAGTAGTCTTTCACTACGATCAGTCCTTGAGAAGGACAAGCTGAGTGGAATTAATTTCCTTGACTGGCATAGGAACTTGAGGATTGTCCTCAAACAAGAGCGCAAGCTATATGTCCTTGATGGGCCCATTCCTGCAGCACCAGCTATCACTGCACCACGTGCGGAGCATAATGCTTACAAGAAGCATAAATATGATGCTCTGGACGTGAGTTGTCTTATGCTAGCAACCATGAACGCTGAGCTTCAGAAGCAACATGAGTTGATGGATGCTTATGAGATGATCGAGCATCTCAAGAAATTGTTCGAAAGGCATGCTCGACAGGAGAGGTATGATGCAAGCAAGGCGTTGTATCACTGCAAGATGGGTGAACGTGATCCAGTTGGTCCACATGTGCTGAAAATAATTGGGTATATTAAGTACCTTGATAGGTTGGGTTTTCCAATCACTCCGGAAGCCCAAACAGATATTGTTTTGCAATCCTTGAACAACAGCTACTCTCAATTTGTTATGAATTATCTTATGAATGAAATTGAGAAACCCCTTACTGAGTTGTTGAGCATGTTAAGAACAGCCGAGAACAACATGAAAAAGGCAGGACCCGCTCCCATAATGATGGTGCAAAAGAGGAATGCTAAGGGAAATTGGAAAGGTAAGAAGAAGATAGGATCTAAATCTTTTGCCAAACCCAATTCCAAAACCAAACTGGCTTTAAAACCTAAAGGTGGGGTGGCTAAAGAAGGTGAGTGTCACTTCTGTAGAAAACCTGGACACTGGAAGAGGAACTGTCATGCTTATTTGGAAGATGTGAAGAAAAGGAAAGGAAGTACGACTTCTGATTCAGGTATATATGTTATAGAAGTCAACTTGTCTACTTCTACATCATGGGTATTGGATACTGGATGTGGTTCTCATATTTGTGTTAATGTGTAGGAACTTCGAAGGAGTTGGACTTTAGCAAAAGGAGAGGTTGACCTACGAGTTGGGAATGGAGCAAAAGTTGATGCACTGGCTGTAGGAACTTGTCATTTATCTTTGCCCTCTAGGCTAGTATTAGAATTAGAGGATTGTTATTATGTGCATGCTATAAGCAAAAACATTATTTCTGTTTCTTGTTTGGACAAGAAAGGTTTTTCATTTATAATAAAGAACAATCGTTGTTTGTTTTACTTAAATGATATTTGCTATGGTGTTGCACAATTATTTAACAGTCTCTATATTCTTGATTTAGAAATGCATATCTATAACATAAACACAAAATGATTTAAATCAAATGATTCATATCTAACATATCTCTGGCATTGTCGTTTAGGCCATATAACTGAGAAATGCATATCCAAACTCCATAAAGATGGGTTCTTGGATTCATTTGATTTTGAATTATATGAGAAATGCGAGTCTTGTTTATTAGGCAAGAAGACTAAAGCCCCTTTCACTGGACACAGTGAACGGGCTAGCGATGTATTGGGACTTATACATAGTGATGTATGTGGACCCATGAGTTCGTTAGCAAGAGGTAGGTTTTATTACTTCATTATATTTACTGACGACTTTAGTAAATATGGATATGTGTATCTTATGAGACACAAATCCGAATCCTTTGAAAAGTTCAAGGAATTCAAGAATGAAGTTCAAAACCAATTTGGCAAAAGCATAAAAGCCCTTCGATCCGATCGAGGAGGTGAATACTTAAGCCAAGACTTTGATGACCTTCTAAAGGAGTGTGGTATTATATCACAACTCACTCCACCTGGAACACCACAATGTAATGGTGTATCTGAGAGGAGGAATCACACCTTGTTGGACATGGTACGATCAATGATGAGTTATGCAAATCTTCTAATAAACTTCTGGGGTCATGCCCTGGAGACAGCTGCATTCACACTTAACCGTGTTCCTACAAAGATGGTTCAAAAGACACCATATGAGATGTGGACTGGAAAATGTCGTATTATGTCGTTCATGAAGATTTGGGGTTGCGAGGCATTTATTAAACGTTTGGATTCTGACAAGCTCGGACCCAAATCTAACAAATATAATTTTGTGGGATACCCAAAGGAAACAAAAGGGTATTATTTCTACAAACCTTCTGAGAACAAAGTGTTTGTTGCTCGAACTGGTATTTTTCTAGAAAGAGAATTCGTCTCTAAAGGAAACAGTGGGAGGAAAGTAGAACTCGAAGAAATTCAAGAACCACAAAATATCATTGAACCTGAGTTGGAACGTGAGTAGGAACCACAAGATATTGTGGAAAGTGAACCTGCTCAAATTACACAAGGCATTCGTAGATCTGGTAAGACACGCCAAGAGCCCGAGAGATATTATGGATATCTTGTGACTCAAAACGGCGATGTGATGCTCATAGATCAAGATGAGCATGCTTCCTACCAAGAAGCTATGAATGGACCAGATTCTGAGAAATGGCTTGAAGCCATGAAATCTGAGATGGACTACATGTATACTAACCAAATATGGACTCTAGTTGATCCACCCGAAGAGGTAAAACCAATCGGGTGCAAGTGGGTTTTCAAGAAGAAAACCGACATGGATGGTAATGTACAAACCTATAAAGGCCAACTGGTAGCAAAAGGTTTCAAACAAATTCAAGGTGTTGACTATGATGAAACCTTCTCTCCAATGGCAATGGTAAAATCCATCAGGATCTTACTTGCTATTGCTGTGACGCCCCCAAAATTAGGTATACATCACCCATTCTGAGTCGTCAGATACATGGTACAAACTTCAAATACAACTTCATTTATACAATTGTTGAGCTGTCGTATAGAATACGACCATAGTTAACTATGAGTTTTAATACAAATTTATGTAACTCTCATGGTACCTCGACCACAACCTTACAATGATACTTTACATAAAAGTATAGTCAAAAATTGTTTTAGAAATTGAAATCTTTAGGAAGTGCTCAAGGAAACCTTCGTACGTGGGAGGCCATGCGTCTATGTTATGATAGATATCATATGTCCACAGAATTATCCTTTGTTGACCCAGAAGTCCCCAAAGAAAAATAAGAAGATTACTATCATCTTCTTTCCAATGGTGAGTCTTTTCTTGACATATAAATATCTATGTTGTCTCCAAGTGAAAATTATACTTCAAATAAACTCCAAGATCATATAGGTAGTGCTCATAGATATATCCAGTAAGTGGATGTGCACAACCATGTCTTATGAGAACACGAGGTTGTATGTCATTAGACATCTTGTATGATAGTGGCAAAACACCCATCCAAAGTTGGGTTCGCCTCACCCTATTTGATTCACCAAATATAACTACTAAATAATGTATAGAATACAACACACTTTTCTATACTGTTTATGGAGAACCTCCACAACTAGAGACCACCGTTCTATTCCCCTATTATCCCCACTCGACCCGGCAACACTCTTATTACCTAAAAGAAATTGTAAAGCAGAAAGGGTGAGCACAACTAGCCCAGTAAAGAATATAATGACTAAAGCTAATTTACACCATCAATAGCCTTCATCATTAATAAATCAGACATTTAGAACATATGGTAGATGATAAAAGTTTTTAACCATAGTTGCAGCGGAACGAGCAATCCATTAGAAGAGTCAAATAGACCATCAGGTCTATTATCTTCTCCATGTTAAAAGTCCACCAATAATGTTTTATCCCTGTAACATCAATCAACAATTCCTGTCCACAATCATATGAATAACTCATAATCATAATTGTGATTCTAAATTCCTCTTCATACCCAGGACGAAGATAATTTTCATCATCTATCTCACCTAAAATACCAAAAATCATGGTTATACCAAATCACAATTCCTGCTCATAATCATACTAATAAATTCATCTTTGCACTACAGCCAAAGATATTCATTAACAATTCATCTCTGTACTACAAGTCAAAGACATACAACTGTATTTTAGAAGAGTCAAGTAGAGCATGATGTCTACTATCTTCTACAAATTAAAAGTGTATAACCAATATTTTATAGCTGAGACTCAACTTAATAAATAATCCACATCATCGAATTATCCATGCACTACGGCCAAGGATATTCGTTAGTATCACATCCATGAATTATCCATGCACTACGGCCAAAGATATTCAATAATTATCACATCCATGAATTAATATTTCATCGTTGAGACTCAGCTCAATAATTAATCCACATCATCAAATCATCCCTGCACTACTGCCAAGTATATTCTTTAGTGTCACGATCACAATCATCCATGCACTACGGGCCAAAGATAATCGTGTTTTCATCAATGATTCTGATCATGCCATAAAACAATTCATCTTTGCACCCTTGGCCGAAGAGAATCAATAGCCATAATCATACCAAAAACTGTCCATCAATGCAGTACGAGCCAATGAGGACTTTTTCCACATCATTTGTAACATTACCGTCATGATTATCCCGAATAATCCCTGGTCATAATCATACCAAGTCCATCTATGCACTACAGGCCACCGATGACTTACAACATAATATAAACATGAGGATGATGACAATGACATAATAATTCAATAAAACAAGTTCAAGAATTAATTTATCCAGGAACCAATAACGTCCAAATTGTCAACATGATACTGCTTTGTGGAGTAAAAATTCAAGAATGCTTAGAAGAATATTTCCATGAAAAGATACTGGATAAAGCGCAAATATCAAAGATATCCCACTAATTTCATGGAGTATAGAAGCCAAAACTTTAACCAACTGAGTATAATAGAATATATGAAACTGTAAATGGATTTTCACCGCCATGCGGTAATCTACTTAGACAGATCATTTCCACAATTTAATAAGGAATGAATACAAAGGATCATTGACCATGCATGTGATAATCCATTCCAACATAATAATAAAGAATGGAATAACAGGAGGATTCACCATGCGTGCGATAGACTGCACAGACAGGTTATTCCCAACAGAATAACAAATAATGGAACCAGGTCAGGCGAAGTTCGCACCGACAGGATGTTCCAACAGAATAATAAAGACAGAACCAGTTCCGGCGTAAAACGTACAGACAGGATATTCAAACAGAATAATAAAGACGAACCAGGTCCGGCGTAAAACGCTTAGACATGATATTCCAACATAATAATAAAGACGAAACTGTGATAACCCGAGATTTCGAATAATCAAAATTTACGAATAATTTTTTTTAATTAATATTAATATTAATTATCATTTATATAACAAGTATCGGTGATACGTGTATCAAGAAAGTCAATTTGTGTATTGACTAATAAAATTAGAGTATAGTTGTGCTTAACAGCTTTAGAAATCCTAACCCTAATTTCTGGAAAGGGATTCGATAGAGAATATAATTAAAAGAATAATGAGTTTGTGTTTGTACCGAAGAAATTTATTGATCAATGATTGATCGGATAAGGTTTGAAATTATTAAAACCTAATAAGAGATTAGAAACTCTAATCTCAGGATCAGAAACTCTAACGTACCGTTGGAAACCCTAATCGAAAGCCGGGAAACCCTAATTTTAAATTAGAAAATCTTAAACCCTAAATTAGGAAACCCTAATCCTAATTGGCAAGCCTAATGTGTGTATTAAACTTAAATATGATTAGAAAATCCTAATTATATTTTAGTTATATTAATTTCTATTTTACAAACCCAAATTGTAATTTAGAAAACTTATTTTTCTAATTAAAACCCTAATTCGTGGGTTGTAAACCCTAATGACCATTTTGACCCTAATTGCTAAATAAAGCAATTTTAATTAGGAATATAAATCCTAATTAGCAAGATTGAATTTTATGATTAGGAAATATTATATAATTATCGAATCCTAATTATAATTTTGGAATATTAATTTTCTATTTTGAAAACCGAAATTTGAAAATTTTGGAAATTAAATTGCAAATCTAAAGGGTTTAAACCATAAACCCTAAAGGGTCCAAACCCTAAACCTAAACCCAAATCCTAAACCCTAAGGGTTTGTACAAATTTCATGTTTGCCATTAAATTTATTTTTCAAATGACCAAAATGCCCTTTTTTATATTTTAGTAAGCTAACTTGTAAAAATTGTAATACCTTTAGTTGGTGAACCACCAATTTGACTTGGTGACACAAAAATCCAGCAATGCCAGCCGAAAATGATCAGATCTAAGCAACATAGAAGCAATATATATAGATTTGGGAGAGAGAAAAATCATAAAACTTGCCATTTTTCACTTTTGCTCTCATCAACTCTCTCTCTCCTAAACCAACGAAATTGCTAAGTATACCAGTCACTTATACAGCCCTAGATCAACCAATAACATATTGGAGAGCTTAGATCAAGAATTGAAAGAAAGAAGGTATAACCTAAATTTTTATTTTTGATCTTGTATGCTTTTAAAAATTTTGTGTTTTTGTATTTAGATCTTTGCTAGAGGATGTTTTATGTTTTTCTATGATGATCAAACATATATCCATAGCATCAAAGTGCCTTAAAAAGGTGTTTTTCAAAGTCTGTCCAAGAACAAAATCTGTGGTCTGATAAGCTAATGTCAGGGGCCACAGATTCTTGTTCGTTTGCTATTTTTGTTGTTTAAACGTTGTTACATGAAGCCTTGTATGTGGTCTTTACTCTGCAAGTGGAATCCGAGTCATTAGATGTTTGGATAAGGAGTTATTAACGGTCAAAACCCGTTGACCGGACTTGACCGAGTAAAATTCTGGGCAGCCCAGAACCTAAAAACCGAGTCTGACAATGTTTTTCAAGGTCCGGATCTGACAGTTTTTGATGATATGTTTATGTTGTTTTTGTAACCATATTGTAGTCTGTAATGTTGGCTATATATTTGTTCCTTTAGTTCGCTTAAAACAACAAGTGATCGAACATAGTGAGTGGTCAAACCCGGCCCCACGGTTACAGATTGCTTTTCTAGAAAACCCAGAACACAGCTTAAGCAATTTTTTTGACATAGTTTGACCGTCTGATTCGTGGCGATCTTGTTGATGTTAAATTGATTTATTGATTGATTAATGTTCCTTAACATAACGAGTACATATTAGAACCATGAGATCATATAAATCGCGACTGGAACACTTAGATAATCGAACCACAAAGTGGTACCTCACGACTGTCTGGGTTTCTGGGTTACCCAGAAAACCCAGATTAAGTATGACAGTGATTTGGCTTGGCTATATCTTCGTAGTATGGTATGATATGATTTAGATATTGGTTTCTAATTGTAGTATTGTATACGGACTACAAGTTCATGACTAAAGATTGCTCAGAAACAAAACGAGTTGAGATTTAAGCCCGGTCAAACAAGGCAAGTTGATAACGAAGCTGTCAGTGTTCTTGAGCTCAAGAACACCAACAGCGACGCTAAGTGTCGCTATAGGCTATTAGCGACAGTTTATTTAATTTTTATTTTCTGAATATTCCGAAAATTATTTAAAAATAGAAATAAATGCTAAAAAATTACCAAAAATGGTTTTA
The DNA here is from genome assembly GCA_016801055.1 of Panax notoginseng. Lineage (NCBI taxonomy): Eukaryota > Viridiplantae > Streptophyta > Magnoliopsida > Apiales > Araliaceae > Panax > Panax notoginseng. Next base: position 61,357,650 of record CM029018.1, read on the forward strand.
AAAATTATTTTAAATTATGAAAAATAATTTTTGACCAATTGGAATATTTTTCTTTAATATTTATAATTATTTAAATATTCAAAGTATTTAATTTATTTAATTAGTGTATTAAATAAATTAGAGAAAAATTATTTTAATTATTGAAAAATCAGTTAAAATAAGAATAATGTATTTAAAAATATTTTGAGTTGTAAATTATAATTTTTAATATTTTTGGAGAATTTTCATTAATAAATTAATATTAATGATATTAGATTTATTTAATTATGATATTACATAAATGAATTAAAAATAATTTTATTGATTTAAAAATCATTTAAAAATGAGAAAAATATTTTAAAAGTATATTAAGTTATAATTAATGACTTTTAATATTTTGATAATAATTGCATTAATATTTAAATATTAATGGTGATGATTTAAAAATAATTTTAATTACTTTAAAAATCATTTATGTAGAATATTGATGATTTAAAAATATTTTAAGTTATTAACAATAACTTTAATATTTTAACAAGGATAACATTAATATTTTTATATTATTAAATATTAATGATAATAAGATTATTTGATAATTAAATTATTTAAAAATAATTTAAGTGTTTGAAAAATTATTATAAATTATAATAATTATTTATAAATTATTAAAAGCTTCCGAAAAATATTATAAACGATACTTGACTTATCTAAAATAATATTAAAGCCTAGAGACCAAGTTTAATTGACAATCAATGTGTTAATTGTTGGATAAGGTGAACAGAACACCGAGAATGGACCGAAGTCCAACCAGACCGAACTAGTTAGACTTATTAAGTGTTTATATAGGTTATAAACACTAATGTGGCTATGTGGTAATTTGTCTAGGAGAAGTTTGACTGTAAAATACAGTGTTACGTGTTATAAAATATTATGCTAATTGTGAGACCGTCATTGTTGATTATAGGTCTTACGAACGCAGTTAATTATATTGTGTAGCTGTAATCAATGCGAAAGGCAAGTTTCCTAACTCAACCTTGAGTTATATTCATTCAATTATTTTAATGGTTAATTATTGATAATTATACCATGTCCAGGGAATTTATTGTTGATTATTCGCAGTTAGTGCATGATTAAAATTCAAATTGAATTACTGATTCGAAAAAATATATACTCGTAGAATTACTATTGTTGGATATTTATATCTGTAGAAACTAATATTGACAGTACAAATAATTCATGTTTATTGTCAAATTATATTGAGAAATGTCTTAGCTAATTATTCTGGCTAGACGAATAATTGTTAGAACTTGATAAATACGAGAAGAGAAATCAATTGTTATTGATAGATCGATGCCAATTGTTTCGGCTAGATCAATAAGTAGATAGAATTTGAAATCACTGTATTTCGTTGTTAAATCAAAAATATTGATTCTGAGACTGAGAAGAACAACCTTTTATATAAAGGGAACATTTTGGGTCGTATATTCGACCATTGCGCCCTGTTAAGTATTATGCATAATATAGGGTACATGGAGTTGACCGACTCTAAGTACTTGCAGAGGGGTATAATTTAATCTTTATGGTTATCTGATACTCCTGCGTATGTATCAAAGTAAATCTTTAATAGATACCTGAGAAAATTAATTTCCAGATCTAGTGTGACCGCTCAGCATAAATCTGGAAAACTTTTCACTTTGCTATTTCGTAGAATTAATTCTTGATTATTCATTGAATATCGTAGAGAATCTTGAAAGCGTTACACTATTTCATTATCAGATTATTGTTGCGTAGAATGTTAAAACAATTGCTATTGATTTCTATACCTTTATTGTATATCTTAACTTGCGGGGCAAACTTGTTGCTCACCCTTGCTATAAATAAAACTTTTCAGCTAGGGACGAAGTTGCAGAAGGTGCTGCTAAGAATAACAAGGGAAAAGACATAGTTATAAATTAGTTATGTTGAATAATATTATTATGTTATATTGTATTGTAAACTTTTTTTGTATATCTAAGGGGGTATTTCTGTAATGTTAAGGTTAGTGGACCTGTGACTTATGTGTTAACAACTTATGTTAATGAGTTATGCATTCCTATTTATATTTAAATGGGTAGTTAGATGTTATTATATTGTGAATCGTGAACACCAAACTCGAGGGTCAGGTAACCCGGATTTGGGGGTGTCACAGGATGGTATCAAAGTTGTAGTGACCAAGGTGTCACCAGTTAGTAGAAGAACTGTAGGTTATAAACTTTAAGTGGGGTGGGGAAAAACCCTAGGATTATAACCATACGCGAGATAGAGAAAACTCATTTAGAGTTCTAAGTGAGGGGTTGCCGAAGTGCATCAATAGTGAGATAAGTGGACACATAGTGTGAGGAGTTGTATTGATGAAGTACTAATCAAGTTATTTCAACTGATTGTAGGATGTCTGGAGAAGGTGAAAAGAGTGCAGAGATTCCAGTGGCTGTTGCATCGGTGCCAGTAGCCGAGGTGCCAGCACAGAGTGAATCAGTGGAGAAGGTGGGAGAAGATGAACCAATGGTCAATCTGGGGAGAGATCATGATATTTATCCTGACATGTATCTGAGTGGAGATGAGGAGGCAGAGTCTGAGCCAGCTAAGGTGGATTTAAAGAATAAGGTCAAAGTTGGAGAACAAGATCACAAATCTGCAGAGGTTCAAGAACTCCGGAGCAAAGTGTTTTTCTTGGAGGAACTGTGGAAGACGGAGCGAGCGTTACACGAAATGATTGAAGAAAGGAACGAGCTCAAGGAGCAGGTGGAAAGGATCAAGACTAAAGGTGGTGGATCGTCTGAAGAAACATTCAAGCAGCAAAAAGGCAAGAATAAGAGAAAGAGGGACAAAGACAGCGATAACTCTAAAAAAATTTAAACCCGAAGAAGAAGCAAGTCTATGGCAAGTGTGGAAAGACTTACGTGGGAGAATGCACTATATGGGAGAACGGGTTACAGATTCAACAAGTGTCCCAATAAGAAGAAGACTAGTGAAGGGAGTGGACGATAGATAACTTAAGTTTAAGCGATAGTATCTTTTGATAGTGTATCAAGAAAGATGTGTGAACATATGTAAATATATATGTATGAATGAAATCTTTATTTTCTATATGAATATAAGATTTAAAATAATTTTTGAGTTCTTAAAACTCATACTTATGGTAAGTTCATGACTCATAATTATATGAATTGTTTTGAACCCCTCAGCGAATGGACGCCAAAGGTCATACTAGGATAAGTTCATACACTCATATAATTGTGGCAAGTTCCTGAACTCATAAGTGTGGTAAGTTTGACGAACTGGTAATAACTGTGTGTGAATGGAGAATTATAACTTTTTGTGTAAAGTTGTGTTATTAATCCTGATATGATTTAAAAAGGGATAGTAAATATGTCAAGTACTATATGTACTATGTGCTATTTGAATGAATATGCAATTATATGAGAAATATGTGTTAAATTCTTATTGTGTTAAGAATTTGTATAGAGCAAGAGAATTAATATAAGATTTCTATTTAAATCAGATAATGCCGCCTAGACGACATAATCGAAACGAACGCGAAGAACAGTCAGTGAATATCAAAGGAGGTCAAGCTGACCGAATGCAGAATTTCGTAGATATGATAGCCGAAGCTATGGAGAATAGAGCTCCAGTAGCAAGAAGAAGAGCAAAAAATCAGCCAGCTGATAGATTGGCTAATTTCAAGGACTTTAAAGCGGTGGGACCGTCGAAATTCAAAGGGACCACAGATCCGATTGAAGCCCAAACTTGGGTGAAGGAGATGGAGAAAGCATTCGTCATTGCGCGAGTGGCGGAAGAGCAAAAGAGGGCTTTTGCAACTTATTTGATGAAGGGAGAAGCTAATTACTGGTGGGAGACGAACCAAGCGAGAGCTGGTACAGCGGTGGTGTTGTGGACAAGATTCAAGGAGTTGTTCTTTGAGAACTACTTCTCGCCGAGTATGCAATCTAGAATGGAAGTTAAATTCTTAGAACTTAAGCAGGAGAACATGTCGGTATCTGAATATGCTGCCAAATTCAACGAGCTGGCAAGATTTGCACCTCATCAGGTGGACACAGAGGCGAGAAAGGCGAGAAGATTCGAGAATGGATTGAAGCCGGGAATATACAACAAGGTAGTAGTATTGCAGATCAACACGTTCGCGACATTGATGGAGAAAGCGTTGATTACTGAAGGAGGGAGCGAAGCTGCGTCTCGATTCCATCAGGAAAAGAAGAAGAAGGCCAATGACGGTGGAAGCAGTGGTGGAAATAACCCTAACAAAAGGAAATAGAGCGAGAATACCCAGTCGGGTAATAAAACAGAAGATAGTAGGAAAGGAAGGGAGCCATGTGCGAATTATGGAAAGAATCATGCTGGAGTTTGCCTGAAGAAGAAGGGAGTTTGCTATAACTGCGGACAAGAGGGGCATATGTCACCCAATTGTCCCAGTCCCAAGCAAATTCAAGGTTATTTTGGATGCGGATCGACTGATCATTTGGTTCGGAACTGTCCGAAGAAGAATGCAGAAAAGGAAAGTGGCAACAAGGGACCCAGTGGCGGAACCTTAGCAACTCGAGAACCTGCACAGCCAGGAAGACCAACTGCCCGTACATTCAACATGACGGCGCAGGACACTGTGGCTACTCAGGAGGCGGAAGTAGGTAATGATTTCCTTTAGAATTTAATTACGCGAGTAATATGAGTTAGATATTTCTGTGAACTGTTTTCTTTTAAAGATTCAAGTCACAGGTTAGAATTTGAAACACAAATTAATATTGTGTTGATAAAAATGAATTGATGATACAACGTTAAAAGATTGTAGAGAATAAGAAAGCGGTGATTCCGAGGACGGATTCCTTTTAAGGAGGGGTGAATGTGATAACCCGAGATTTCGAATAATCAAAATTTACGAATAATTTTTTTTAATTAATATTAATATTAATGATCATTTATGTGACAAGTATCGGTGATACGCGTATCGAGAAAGTCAATTTGTGTATTAACTAATAAAATTAGAGTAGAGTTGTGCTTAACAACTTTAGAAATCCTAACCCTAATTTCTGAAAAGGGATTCGATAGAGAATATAATTAAAATAATAATGAGTTTGTATTTGTACTGAAGAAATTTATTGATCAATGATTGATCGGATAAGGTTTGAAATTATTAAAACCTAATAAGAGATTAGAAACTCTAATCTCAGGATCAGAAACTCTAACGTACTGTTGGAAACCCTAATCGAAAGCCGGGAAACCCTAATTTTAAATTAGAAAATCTTAAACCCTAAATTAGGAAACCCTAATCCTAATTGGCAAGCCTAATGTGTGTATTAAACTTAAATATGATTAGAAAACCCTAATTATATTTTAGTTATATTAATTTCTATTTTACAAACCCAAATTGTAATTTAGAAAACTTATTTTTCTAATTAAAACCCTAATTCGTGGGTTGTAAACCCTAATGACCATTTTGACCCTAATTACTAAATTAAGCAATTTTAATTAGGAATATAAATCCTAATTAGCAAGATTGAATTTTATGATTAGGAAATATTATATAATTATCGAATCCTAATTATAATTTTGGAATATTAATTTTCTATTTTGAAAATCGAAATTTGAAAATTTTGGAAATTAAATTGCAAATCTAAAGGGTTTAAACCATAAACCCTAAAGGGTCCAAACCCTAAACCCAAACCCAAATCCTAAACCCTAAGGGTTTGTACAAATTTCATTTTTGCCATTAAATTTATTTTTCAAATGACCAAAATGCCCTTTTTTATATTTTAGTAAGCTAACTTGTAAAAATTGTAATACCTTTAGTTGGTGAACCACCAATTTGACTTGGTGACACAAAAATCCAGCAATGCCAGCCGAAAATGATCAGATCTAAGCAACATAGAAGCAATATATATAGATTTGGGAGAGAGAAAAATCATAAAACTTGCCATTTTTCACTTTTGCTCTCATCAACTCTCTCTCTCCTAAACCAACGAAATTGCTAAGTATACCAGTCACTTATACAGCCCTAGATCAACCAATAACATATTGGAGAGCTTAGATCAAGAATTGAAAGAAAGAAGGTATAACCTAAATTTTTATTTTTGATCTTGTATGCTTTTAAAAATTTTGTGTTTTTGTATTTAGATCTTTGCTAGAGGATGTTTTATGTTTATCTATGATGATCAAACATATATCCATAGCATCAAAGTGCCTTAAAAAGGTGTTTTTCAAAGTCTGTCCAAGAACAAAATCTGTGGTCTGATAAGCTAATGTCAGGGGCCACAGATTCTTGTTCGTTTGCTATTTTTATTGTTTAAACGTTGTTACATGAAGCCTTGTATGTGGTCTTTGCTCTGCAAGTGGAATCCGAGTCATTAGATGTTTGGATAAGGAGTTATTAACGGTCAAAACCCGTTGACCGGGCTTGACCGAGTAAAATTCTGGGCAACCCAGAACCTAAAAACCGAGTTTGACAATGTTTTGCAAGGTCCGGATCTGACAGTTTTTGATGATTTGTTTATGTTGTTTTTGTAACCATATTGTAGTCTGTAATGTTGGCTATATATTTGTTCCTTTAGATCGATTAAAACAACAAGTGATCGAACATAGTGAGTGGTCAAACCCGGCCCCACGGTCACAGATTGCTTTTCTGGAAAACCCAGAACACAACTTAAGCAATTTTTCTGACATAGTTTGACCGTCTGATTTGTGGCGATCTTGTTGATGTTAAATTGATTTATTGATTGATTAATGTTCCTTAACATAAGGAGTATATATTAGAACCATGAGATCATATAAATTGCGACTGGAACACTTAGATAATCGAACCACAAAGTGGTACCTCACGACTGTCTGGGTTTCTGGGTTACCCAGAAAACCCAGATTAAGTATGACAGTGATTTAGCTTGGCTATATCTTCCTGGTATGGTATGATATGATTTAGATATTGGTTTCTAATTGTAGTATTGTATACGGACTACAAGTTCATGACTAAAGATTGCTCAGAAACAAAACAAGTTGAGATTTAAGCCCGGTCAAACAAGGCAGGTTGATAACGAAGCTGTACGTGTTCTTGAGCTCAAGAACACCAAAAGCGACGCTAAGTGTCGTTATAGGCTATTAGTGACGGTTTATTTAATTTTTATTTTCTGAATATTCTGAAAATTATTTAAAACTAGAAATAAATTCTAAAAAATTACCAAAAATGGTTTTAAAAATTATTTTAAATTATGAAAAATAATTTTTGACCAATTAGAATATTTTTCTTTAATATTTATAATTATTTAAATATTAAAAGTATTTAATTTATTTAATTAGTGTATTAAATAAATTAGAGAAAAATGGTTTTAATTATTAAAAAATTATTTTAAATAAGAATAATGTATTTAAAAATATTTTGAGTTATAAAATATAATTTTCAATTTTTTTGGAGAATTTTTATTAATAAATTAATATTAATGATATTAGATTTATTTAGTTATGATATTACATAAATGAATTAAAAATGATTTTATTGATTTAAAAATTATTTAAAAATGAGAAAAATGTATTTAAAGTATATTAAGTTATAATTAATGACTTTTAATATTTTGATAATAATTACATTAATATTTAAATATTAATAGTGATGATTTAAAAATGATTTTAATTACTTTAAAAATCATTTATGTAGAATATTGATGATTTAAAAATATTTTAAGTTATTAACAATAACTTTAATATTTTGACAAGGATAACATTAATATTTTTATATTATTAAATATTAATGATAATAAAATTATTTGATAATTAAATCATTTAAAAATAATTTAAGTGTTTGAAAAATTACTATAAATTATAATAATTATTTATAAATTATTAAAAGCTTCCGAAAAATATTATAAACGATATTTGACTTATCTAAAATAATATTGAAGCTTAGAGACCAAGTTTAATTGACAATCAATGTGTTAATTGTCGGATAGGTTGACCAGAACACCGAGAATGGACCGAAGTCCAACCAAACCGAACTAGTTAGACTTATTTAGTGTTTATATAGGTTATAAACACTAATGTGGCTATGTGGTAATGTGTCTAGGAGAAGTTTGACTGTAAAATACAATGTTACGTGTTATAAAATATTATGCTAATTGTGAGACCGTCATTGTTGATTATAGGTCTTACGAACGCAGTTAATTATATTGTGTAGCTGTAATCAACGCGAAAGACAAGTTTCCTAACTCAACCATGAGTTATATTCATTCAATTATTTTAATGGTTAATTATTGATAATTATACCATGTCCAGGGAATTTATTGTTGATTATTCGCAGTTAGTGCATGATTAAAATTCAAATTGAATTACTGATTTGGAAAAATATATATTCGTAGAATTACTGTTGTTGGATATTTATATCTGTAGAAACTAATATTGACAGTACATATAATTCATGTTTATTGTCAAATTATATTGAGAAATGTCTTAGCTAATTATTCTGGCTAGACGAACAATTGTTAGAACTTGATAAATACGAGAAGAGAAATCAATTGTTATTGATAGATCGATGCCAATTGTTTCGGCTAGATCAACAAGTAGATAGAATTTGAAATCACAGTATTTCGTTGTTAAATCAAAAATCTTGATTCTGAGACTGAGAAGAACAACCTTTTATATAAAGGGAACATTTTGGGTCGTATATTCGACCATTGCGCGCTGTTAAGTATTATGCATAATATAGGGTACAAGGAGTTAGCCGGCTCTAAGTACTTGCAGAGGGGTATGCTTTAATCTTTATGGTTATCTGATACTCCTGCGTATGTATCAAAGTAAATCTTTGATAGATACCCGAGAAAAATAAGTTCCAGATCTAGTGTGATCGCTCAGCATAAATCTAGAAAACTTTCCACTTTGCTATTTCGTAGAATTAATTCTTGATTATTCATTGAATATCGTAGAGAATCTTGAAAGCGTTACACTATTTCATTATCAGATTATTGTTGCGGAGAATGTTAAAATAATTGCAATTAATTTCTATACCGTTATTGTATGTCTTAACTTGCGGGTCAAACTTGTTGCTCACCCTTGCTATAAATAAAACTTTTCATCTAGGGACGAAGTTGCAGAAGGTGCTGCTAAGAAGAACAAGGGAAAATGCATAGTTATAAATTAGTTATGATGAACAATATTATTATGTTATATTGTATTGTAAACCCTTTTTGTATATCTAAGGGGGTATTTCTGTAATGTTAAGGTTAGTGGACTTGGGACTTATGTATTAACAACTTATATTAATGAGTTATGTATTCCTATTTATATTTAAATGGGTAGTTAGATGTTATTATATTGTAAATCGTGAACACCAAACTCGAGGGTCAGGTAACCCGAATTTGGGGGTGTCGCAGGATCCAGGTCCGGCGTAAAACGCACAGACAGGATGTTCCAACAGAATAATAAAAGTAGAATAACAGAAAAATTTCACTAAGTATAGGGTAGCCCGCGTATACAGATTATTCCAACAGAATAATAAAGAATGGAATAACAAAAGTTCTCTTCATGAGTAAGAAAGAAAGAATACCCCTTACGAGCACAACAAATAATATCCCTTACCGTAAAAGAAAAGTATTCCAACTGGTAGGGCGAGGATATACTCGAAGAAAACTTGTACTATGATCTAAGCTTTCTTAAACTCTAAAGAATTATGTTCAAGATTATAGAAGAAGAACTCTATCTATAGTTTCTCTCTCTAGAGTTTCAGTAAATTCGTAAGAAATAATGAAGGAATGAGCTTCTATTTATAGAAGAATGGACTCCATAGTAACTAATTCATGAACGGTCCAGATTGATTTACTTTTAATCGAACGGTCCATATTTAAAGCAAAATTTTTTAAATAAAATATAATATATTCTATTTATAATCTAATAAAACGAATAACTTTATAAAAGTATTCTGTTTTATATAAAAAAATTTTACTATGCAAAACACTATGCAACACTATGCATAAAAAAATATAATATATTCTAATTATTGTCTAATAAAACAAATAACTTTATAAAAGTATTCTATTTTATATATAAAGTTTTTCTATAACGAATATTTTATATAAACTGATTGACTTCTCACGTAAGCATCAATAATCAATACCGTGTGCTACTATGCAACCACGCGTATTACTGTACTTTTAACATTGGGTGTTTCAACAGTTAACGGTAAAACTTTCGTCGTTATTTTCATAAAAATATTTTTATCGTTTTCTCAATCCAACAATAATTCCGTTGTGGGGTCCACCAATAATTGTACCGTCGTACGGATATTCTCCGATAAAAAGAATATTCCCTGACAAATCAAATATTCCCCGACACAACGAATATTTTATATCAATTTACTTACTTTGCAAAAAAAAATTCACATATTACCCTTAACTTTAAACTTTTATCAATTTAACTATTTACCAAAATAGAAAAAATTGAATACTTTTATTTTATAAAATTCGGGGTCTCACAATCACCCCTCCTTATGAAATTTTACCCTCAAAATTTACGTACGTACCTGATATTTGAAGAGATGAGAATACCTTGCTTTCTTTTCAGATTGTACCTTCCGGGTAATTTCCTCGCTATCATGATTTTCCTATTTCTCATCTCCTGTATTTCAGATATCATTCTATAATATAGCTTTAAAACAAATGTTAATTGACATATCATAAATTGTCAACTTATCAAGTAAATAATTTTAGCTTAGGTAAGTCGCACACTAGCAAAGTATATAACTCGTCTCTCCCCTACTAGTTCCAGAATCTTATCTCCGCCAGCGACCATATCCCTAAGCTCTGATACCAACTGTGACTCCCCCAAAATTAGGTATACATCACCCATCCTGAGTCGCCAGATACATGGTACAAAATTTAAATGCAACTTCATTTATACAACTGTTGAGCTGTCGTATAGAATACGACCACAGTTAACTATGAGTTTTAATACAAATGTATGTAACTCTCATGGTACCTCGACCACAACCTTACAATGATACTTTACATAAAAGTATAGTCAAAAACTGTTTTAGAAATTAAAATCTTTGGGAAGTGCTCAAGGAAACATTCGTACATGGGAGGCCATGCGTCTAGGTTATGATAGATATCATAAGTCCACAGAATTATCCTTGGTTGACCGAAAAGTCCCCAAAGAAAAACAAGAAGATTACTATCATCTTCTTTCCAATGGTGAGTCTTCTCTTGACATATAAATATCTCTGTTTTCTCTAAGTGAAAATTATACTTCAAATAAACTCCAAGATCATATAGGTAGTGCTCGTAGATATATTCAGCAAGTGGATGTGCACAACCATGTCTTATGAGAACACGAGGTTGTATGTCATTAGACATCTTGTATGATAGTGGCAAAACACCTTTCCAAATTTGGGTTCGCCTCACCCTATTTGATTCACCAAATATAACTACTAAATTATGCATAGAATACAACACACTTTTCTATACTGTTTAGGGAGAACCTCCACAGATAGAGACCACCGTTCTATTCCCCTGTTATCCCCACTCGACCCGTCAACACTCATATTACCTGAAAGGAATTGTGAAGTAGAAAGGGTGAGCACAACTAGCCCAGTAAAGAATATATTGACTAAAGCTAATTTACACTATTAATAGCCTTCATCATTAATAAATCAGACATTTAGAACATATGGTAGATGATAAAAGTTTTCAACCATAGTTGTAGCGGAACAAGCAATCCATTAGAAGAGTCAAATAGACCATCAGGTCTATTATCTTCTCCATGTTAAAAGTCCACCAATTCCTGTCCAAAATCATATGAATAACTCATAATCATAATTGTGATTATAAATTTCTCTTCGTACCCAGGACGAAGATAATTTTCATCACCTATCTTCACCTGAAACATCAAAAATTATGGTTATACCAAATCACAATTTCTGCTCATAATCATACTAATAAAATCATCTTTGCACTACAGCCAAAGATATTCATTAACAATTCATCTCTGCACTACAAGCCAAAGACATACAACTGTATTTTAGAAGAGTCAAGTAGAACATGATGTCTACTATCTTCTACAAATTAAAAGTGTATAACCAATATTTTATCGCTGAGACTCAACTTAATAAATAATCCACATCATCGAATTATCTATGCACTACGGCCAAGAATATTCGTTAGTATCACATCCATGAATTATCCATGCACTACGGCCAAAGATATTCAATAATTATCACATCCATGAATTAATATTTCATCGCTGAGACTCAGCTCAATAATTAATCCACATCATCGAATCATCCCTGCACTACGGCCAAGGATATTCTTTAGTGTCACGACCACAATTATCCATGCACTACGAGCTAAAGATAATCGTGTTTTCATCAACGATCCTCATCATGTCATAAAATAATTCATCTTTGCACCCTTGGCCGAAGAGAATCCATAGCCATAATCATACCAAAAACTGTCCATCAATGCACTACGGGCCAATGTGGACTTTTTCCACATCATTTGTAATATTACGGTCATGATTATACCGAATAATCACTAGTCATAATCATACCAAGTCCATCTATGCACTACAGGCCACCGATGACTTTGAACATAATATAAACATGAGGATGATGACAATGACATAATAATTCAATAAAACAAGTTCAAGAATTAATTTATCCAAGAACCAATAACGTCCAAATTGTCAACATGATACTGCTTTGTGGAGTAAAAATTCAAGAATGATCAGAAGAATATTTCCATGAAAAGATACTGGATAAAGCGCAAATATCAAGGATATTCCACTAATTTTATGGAGTATAGAAGCTAAAACTTTAACCAACTGAGTATAATAGAATATATGAAACTGCAAATAGATTTTTGCCGCTATACGGTAATCCACATAGACAAATTATTTCCACAATTTAATAAGGAATAAATTCAAAGGATCATTCACCATGCATGTGATAATTCATTCTAACAGAATAATACAGAATGAAATAAAAGGAGAATTCACCATGCGTGCGACAGACAGCACAGACTGGTTATTCCCAATAGAATAATAAATAATAGAACCAGGTCAGGCAAAGTTCGCACCGACAGGATGTTCCAACAGAATAATAAAGATGGAACCAGGTCCGGCGTAAAACGCATAGACAGGATATTCCAACAGAATAATAAAGACGGAACCAGGTCCGGCATAAAACGCACAGACATGATATTCCAACAGAATAATAAAGACGAAACCAGGTCCGGCGTAAAACGCACATACATGATGTTCCAACAGAATAATAAAAATAGAATAACAGAAAAATTTCACCAAGTATAGGGTAGCCCGAGTATACAGGTTATTCCAACAGAATAATAAAGAATAGAATAACAGAAGTTCTCTTCATGAATAAGAAAGAAAGAATACCCCTTACGAGTACAACAAATAATATCCCTTACCGTAAAAGAAAAATATTTCGACTGGTAGGGCGAGGATATACTCGAAGAAAACTTGCACTATGCTCAAAGCTTTCTTAAACTCTAAAGAAATATGTTCAAGATTATAGAAGAAGAACTTTCTCTATAGTTTCTCTCTCTAGAGTTTCAATGAATTCGTAAGAAATAATGAAGGAATGAGCTTCTATTTATAGAAGAATAGACTGCATAGTAACTAATTCATGAACGGTCCAGATTGATTTACTTTTAATCGGACTGTCCATATTTAAAGCAAAATCTTTTAAATAAAATATAATATATTCTATTTGTAATCTAATAAAATGAATAATTTTATAAAAGTATTCTGTTTTATATAAAAAAAATTTACTATGCAAAACACTCTACAGGCACTATACAACACTATGTATAATAAAATATAATATATTCTAATTATTGTCTAATAAAATAAATAACTTTATAAAAGTATTCAGTTTATTATATAAAACGCTTTTCTGTTTTATTACATTATTAATACTAATAAAACAAAACTGAGTGACTTCTCATGTAATCATCAATAATCAATACCGTGTGCTACTATACAACCACGCGTATTACTGTACTTTTAACACCAAGTATTTCAACAGTTAACGGTAAAACTTCCGCCATTATTTTCATAAAAATATTTTTGTCGTTTTCTCAATCCGACAATAATTCTGTTGTGGGGTCCACCAATGATTGTACCGTCGTACGGATATTTCCCAACAAAAAGAATATTTCCCGACTAATCGAATATTCCCCGACACAACGATATTTTATATTAACTTGCTTACTTTGCAAAAAAAAATTTACATATTACCCTTAACTTTAAACTTTTATCAATTTAACTATTTACCAAAATAGAAAAATTGAATACTTTTATTTCATAAAATTTGGAGTCTCACAATTGCAGCTTTTTATGATTACGAAATCTGGCAGATGGATGTCAAAACTGCTTTTCTTAATGGAAATCTCATTGAGGATGTGTACATGACACAACCTAAGGGTTTTGTCACTCCAAAGGATGCTGGAAATGTATGTAAACTACAGCGATCCATTTATGGATTAAAGCAAGCCTCTCGGAGTTGGAATCTTCGATTTGATGAAGCAGTCAAAGAGTTTGGCTTTATAAAAAATGAAGATGAACCTTGTGTATATAAGAAGGTTAGTGGGAGTCACATTGTATTCCTAGTATTATATGTTGATGACATATTAATTATTGGGAATGACATTCCTTCCTTACAGACTGTAAAAACATGGTTAGGAAAATGTTTCTCCATGAAAGATTTGGGCGATACTGCCTACATTTTAGGTATCAGGATCTATAGACATAGATCGAGAAAAATGCTCGGCCTAAGTCAAAGTACATATATTGATAAAGTGTTGAAACGGTTCAGCATTCAAGAGGCGAAAAGAGGAAACTTACCCTTGACTCATGGTGTAAAGATCTCTAAGGCCCAATGTCCTAAATCACAAGATGATGAGGAGCGTATGAGAAAGATCCTTTATGCTTCGACAATTAGATCTATCATGCATGCAATGGTATTTACTCGTCTGGATGTCTCGTATGCTTTGAGCATGACGAGCAGATACCAGTCGAATCCAGGTGAAGGTCACTGGACAACAGTCAAGAATATCCTCTAGTACCTGAAAAAGGACTAAGGATTCATTCTTGGAATATGGAGGTGAAGACGAACTGGCAGTTAAGGGTTACATAGGTGAAAGTTTCCAGACTGACAATGATGACTATAAGTCTCAGCCATGTTTTGTATTTTGCCTTAATGGTGGTGCTGTTAGTTGAAAGAGTTCGGAGCAAGAGACAGTAGCCAATTCTACAACGGAGGCTGAGTATATTGCTGCTTCTAGTGCGGCCAAGGAGGCTGTATGGATTAAAATGTTTATCACTAAACTTGGTGTTGTTCCAACCATTGTTGATCCGATTAAGCTATACTGTGATAATAATGGAGCCATTGCACATGCTAAGAAACCCAGATCTTGTTGGGTTTCGACAGAAACACACAGCGAAAATAGAATAAATATAAAGCAATTTTGAAACCCTAAACAGGATCCATGCGAAAATCAATTAACTCAGTGGTTAGAAATTATACCGATTATAAAAATTAAATTGATGCGCTCGAATCTCCAACGCAATCCAAATGAATCACGCCTCTACGGTATCCACACGAACGCTCCGCGAATTGTCCTATGATCTGCAGAAGAAGAAACTGCGGTACTAGCCACCAAGGATGAGGATTTTAGAACTGTTTCTCTCTAGTCTCTCTCTGAGAGTGGCTAGGGTTTTTGGTTTTTAATAAAATCCTAAGTGGCTCCTATATATCATATATATAGTAGTTAAAAGGTATTAATCAAAACCTAATTTCATAAAATCTGAATATATATATATATATATATATATATATATATATATATCTTAATTAAGTCTTACTTAATTAATATACATATATACAAATTATCCTTTTAATTTAAATTTGTAATTTAAATACTATTAATCATATTAATATATTTAAATCCTTAAAATTTAAATTAATTCCCTTTTAAATTACGTTCTATGTGTGTGACCCTATAAGTTATTATTACGTTGGCAATAACTTTAAAATCATATTATAAAGTTATAAACAGTGAGCGGCATCTAGTAATGCATCACTGCTACCCAAGTAATAATAAGATCGATGATTCGATGCAACCTTTTCGTGACCAATGTTTCAATGTAATTTAATCTTTTTCACCTTAATATCCAAGATTAAACTCGAGTAATGGAATATCTCATACTCTTCATAATTTAATCTGAGTTTTTCTTGATCAATGAGTGGACTATATGAAACAAATCACTAATTGAGCATGGCCATGCATTTCATAGTCCTACTCAATCAAGAGGCCTATGGATATCACCCCTAATATATAGGATGGTTAAATTCCATCTAGATCACTCATATTCCTCACACAATTCATGATGTACCCAATAATCACCTTTATAGTCCACCCTATTAAAGGTGACATTTGATGATATCAAAGTACATAAATTCTCATGTAGTAATATAGTGATTTCAGGTCGGAGGACCATTACATCATTGTCACAATGAGAATTACTAATGACACTTTGCATAATGCTCCATATAAAATTCTCATGGTGGGTCTGTCCAGTACATCGTTCTCTAACATGTACCTATGTATTGACTTAATATCTCATATATTTATGACCAATGAGATTTGGTCATCAGTCAATCAACATACTAGTCTTAATGCATCATTGTTGTCCCATCAATAATGATACTCGACAAGGGACATTTAAGAACAATGATACTAATTATAATTATATAATCTCATGTTCAAGTCACATACTTAAAACTATATAATTTGTATCATTATTCTAAGGATTTTTATTATGTTAACATTTATATAACGCAGTAAATAAAACCATAATAAAATCATTCATTTATTCAATCAAACATAATATCAAAACGTTAAGCAATTATATCAAATAATTGGCCTCTAGGGCATAAACTCTAATAGTCTCCCACTTGCACTAGAGCCAATCACTCATGTATCTAATACCCATGGAACTAGTGTGACCGTCGTGCTTCTGCTGCGACAAAGCCTTGGTCAGTGGATCTGCAACATTATCATCTGTTGGCACTCTTCCTATATGTACATCTCCTCTATCAATGATTTCACGGATGAGATGGTACTGCCTAAGTATATGCTTGGATCGCTGGTGAGATCTGGGTTCCTTAGCCTGTGTAATGGCTCCATTATTATCAGAGTATAAAGCAACCGGATCAACAATGGTTGGAATAACACCAAGATCAGTGATGAACTTTTTAATCCATACAGCCTCCTTAGCTGCACTAGAAGCAGCAATATACTCAGCCTCTGTTGTAGAATCGGCTACTGTTTCTTGCTTCGAACTCTTCTAGCTAACAACACCACCGTTAAGGCAAAATACAAAACCTGACTGAGACTTATAGTCATCATTATCAGTCTGGAAACTAGCATCTGTGTAACCCTTTACTGCCAGTTCGTCTTCACCTCCATATACCAAGAATGAATCCTTAGTCCTTTTTAGGTACTTGAGGATATTCTTGACTGCTGTCCAGTGACCTTCACCTGGATTCGACTGGTATCTGCTCGTCATGCTCAAAGCATACGAGACATCCGAAGAAGTACATATCATTGCATACATGATAGATTCAATTGCCGAAGCATAAGGGATCTTTCTCATACGCTCCTCATCATCTTGTGATTTAGGACATTGGGCCTTAGAGATCTTTACACCATGAGTCATTGGTAAGTGTCCTCTTCTTGCCTCTTGCATGCTGAACCGTTTCAGCACTTTATCCATATATGTACTCTGACTTAGGCAGATCATTTTTCTTGATCTATCTCGATAAATCTTGATACCTAAAATGTAGGCTGCATCGCCTAAATCTTTCATGGAGAAACATTTTCCTAACCATGTTTTTACAGCATGTAATGACGGAATGTCATTCCCAATAATTAATATGTCATCAACATATAATATCAAGAATACAATGTGACTCCCACTAACCTTCTTATATACACAAGGTTCATTTTCATTTTTAATAAAACCAAACTCTTTGACTGCTTCATTAAATCGAAGATTCCAACTCCGAGAGGCTTGCTTCAATCCATAAATAGATCGCTGCAGCTTACATACCTTACCAGCATCCTTTGGAGTGACAAATTGTAACATTCCATATTTTTTTAAAATGTAAGTTATAAATATTTATTGATTTATATAAATATTTATTGGATGTGTTTATTATTGAATAAGTAATTGTTCAATTTAATTGGGTTTATTTAGTTAATTATTTATTTGCTAAATAATTAATGTAATTAGTTAATTATTTATTTGTTAAAATGTAAGTTATAAATATTTATTGATTTATATAAATATTTATTGGATGTGTTTATTATTGAATAAGGAATTGTTCAATTTGATTGAGTTTATTTAGTTAATTATTTATTTGCTAAATAATTAATGTAATTAGTTAATTATTTATTTGTTAAATAATTAATGTGTTACGTGGATTGAGTTATGTGATTAAGTAATTTATTTAATTGTTATTACATAAAGTTTGACAAATAACTATGTTATACAGAGTTATTAAATTAAATTAAAGTAATTTTAATTTAGTGTTGCCAAACAAGGTGTAAGTATATTAATTTTTTATTTTATAAATGGGTTGCCAAACAAGGCCTTATGGCTTTTGAAATTCTTGTTAATTTTAAATTATATTACTAATAGAATAAAACAAATATATAAATAAAATATATTTATAATTATAAGATTATACGTTATATGTTTGGTAACTGATAAGAGTAAATAGGCTTATTATTGCCATAACAGTTATTTTACGTGTATGATTTATCAGTTTTACGCTCAGTGTTAATACCTAGTCTATTGCTGAGAGAATTAAGAAAAGAGAAAGGAAAAGTTCAGAGAGTTTGAGAAGAAGTCAAGTACGTGATTTTTCAAAACAGATTTTGTTAACAAGGTTTTCTTAACAACAAAAGGTACGTGTTTATAACCTTAATATATATTTTACGGTATATTGTCTCTTTGAATTTGATAGTCGGTGTTTTTCAACTTCACTTTGTATAAGTTTTTACAAAATTCTTGTAATCTATGTGTTGGTTATTGTTATACTAGCATATATATATATATATATATATATATATATATATATAATTGTATGCTTAATATATAAATATGATGGTATGCTAAATTACGTATTCAAGAAATTGTTTTTTTTTACAGTGAAAACATGTGAGTACGAACATGAGTGTAGAATTTATCAAAGGTTATATATATATATATATATATATATATATATATTTGTATACTAACTGAGAAATTGGATTATACATGGTAATTGGGATATATATTGGTATACTTATACTTCAAAGGAATCAAAATTGGTTGATAACAGTGTAAATTTACATCCACTGTAAATTTATATTTTGTCAATGGAGTTTAATTTTTAAAACACAGTGTTTTCAAAGAATTAGTCTATGATAATGTTAATTAGTGGTTGGTAATTGGTATATGGATGATTGTTAACTTTTATGTGTAATTTTCATGAAGTTATACATGTTGTTAGATGCCATTGGTTGTTAAAAATAAATTAGACAGTAGCATAGCTCTGTCTTTCGGGGTTGGTTCTGTGAGTTTCGGCGCCCCAGCGTCAAAATTCACGCCCTAGCGCCAAATTTCGCGCCCCAGCGCCAAAATGGGCCAGTAGCTCGCGCCCCAGCGCTGTAGCTCGCGCCCCAGCGCCGTAGCTCGTGCCCCAGCGCCACTGTTCCGCGCCCCGACGCCAGAAAAGTGTCCTAGTTGGGCAGTTTTGACCTCCTGTAGTAAAACGGCCATAACGTTTTCATATAAACTCGGATTGAGGTAATTCGAGATGATTCGGAAAGAGGACGAGTAGACCTACAACTTTCATGCTTTAAGTTTTTTAATTTGAGGTCTGTAACAGTAGTAAAAATGGCCATCTTTAGGACTATTGTGTATTTAGAGCCAATCGGAGGCGTCGGGATGCACGAATGCAAGTGCAACCCTTTGGGTATTAGTATAACTTAATGATAACATGCTGAACATGTATTAGGATGTTGTATCAAGTTGTTAATGTACATGTGGTGCAATGACATGATCACTTAAGTAGTTGTAATAAAGCTAAAAAGTAATGTTCATGAAAAGATGTGTTGTTGTTTAAACTTAAACTTAGTTAGTAGCTATACTAAGAGTAATAAAGGAACTCATAAAGGTAATGTTAGTGTAACTAATGTGTATTGTCAATACATATGGTATGTGTAGAATTTGGGTGAACGTGAATAGTAATTGTTTAACCTACGCACGAGGCACGTTCCCTAACCTTTGCTACTTTATTATTCAGCAAGGATACTTTTCACTGTTATGTTATACTTATGCAAGTTCTCTAACTCTACTTTTATAATTGTGCAAGTTTTCTTAACTCTAAACTAGTTATATTAGCATGCAAGTACCTTTAGTTTATCGTTCAAGTTATTATTTGTTGTGCATGCTTGATATTAAATTCTAAAATGTAACCTTAGCTTAACGTTGTTCAAAGCAAGGTATGATAAATTATTCAATTGTTATGCTATTAGATTATTCCTAAAGCATGAACTTAGAACGAAATGTTTATTCAGTATGATCATTCAATAACATAGTGTTATTATCTTGTATTCAACTAATCCTTAGTTGATGTCCGTTGAACTCCAAATTACCTTGAAAGCTTATCCAAACCAAACTTACTTTGGTGCGGACTTGTATTCTAAATACTGAGATGAACAACTCTTTTAATAGAGGTTTACGCTCAGCGTTGAAATGGTTGTGCACAATACATTGTACGAAGGGTTGATCCCCCTAAGTATGTGGAGTCCTTATAGTCTTATGGCTGTTAAAGTTAAAGTTGAAAGATTACTTATAACTGTGGACATGATTCGTGGTCATTAGACCCTCAGTGAATGTTATAATTTTCAGAAAGTTAATAGAATATATTGTTCAGTTCTATTGAGCCTAATATTGGCAATTGATGTGAAAGTTTAAAGATTTACTTATTGTTATTTCAAGTGGGCCTTGTTTGCTCACTCTTGCCTGTAAAATCTCTTACAGCTAAAGTTAAAACGGGTGACGTACCTAGCACCAGTAAGGGAAAAGGAAAGATGAATAAATACTGAAGACATGTAATAGTTTTGATAGTTTACTTTCAGAATTTGATTTAAAGATTGTAATGAAGTTCTTTAATTTTCCGCATTTGAATGATTGTTGTTAAAGGTTGGATAACCTGGGAGATTTCTTTTATTTAAGTTTAATCCTGTATGCGCAGGTTTTCTTTTATTATTCAATTCTATTATGATTGGGTAGTTAGAAATGAATGTTTTTGATTACGTGAACACCAAATCTCGAGGTAATGAAGTACCGGGACTTGGGGGTGTCACATGTTGGTATCAAAGCCTTAGGTTATGAACTTTAGGTGGAGGAAAAGCCCTAGGAAGTAACCTTTGAAAAGATAGTGGAGATAACTCTTATCGAGTTTCAAGGAAGAAGTAATAAAATACTTATGTGCTTATGTATTTATAACTTATGTGCTCGCGAGTGTCGAGTAGAATGATTAATAACTAAAACTTTAAAATTTTGTTGTCAGGATGACTAATGTTAGAGAATCTAGTCAGACTAGGGAGGAGGGACCTCAAATGCCTATAGAGGAGGAGCCTCGCGACATTCAGGTAGTTTGGGAACAACTACTGCCACGGGAGTCAGCCCCGTTGGTCACAGTGGTTGATGATGAGGATGATGATGTGGAGACGGATGAGGAGGATCCCGTGGAGTTGCCACAGGAGGATGAAGATAACGAGGACGAGGAAGAGGAGACTCCACTAACCTCGATGGCTGCTCGTATGTATGATGAGGTCTACGATCGTAACGTGGAACTTCAGGACATAGTTGAGGAGTTGCAGGAGATAATAGCTGAACAACAGACTGCAATGACACATAAGGACGACGACATCCGGGATCGAGATGAACGTCTAACTAATGCTGAAGAGAAGCTGATGCAGACTGAAGGAGAAAAGGAACAACTGATCGAGACGGTCGTGGAACTGAAGAAAAAGCTGAATGAAGAAGCTACCAAGAGGGCGAGAGTTGAAGACGCATACGAGGAAGCTTATCAACGAACTGGAAGAGCAGTAAGGGACGCACAAGAAAAGAGGAT
The DNA here is from genome assembly GCA_016801055.1 of Panax notoginseng. Lineage (NCBI taxonomy): Eukaryota > Viridiplantae > Streptophyta > Magnoliopsida > Apiales > Araliaceae > Panax > Panax notoginseng. Next base: position 61,379,866 of record CM029018.1, read on the forward strand.
GAAGATGGAAGAGATGGATAAAGTATTCAATACCGTGATCAATCGAGCTCAGGATCGGGTCATGGGTTATCCAATTCAGTTCGAGACTCTGCCATCATACGTGTTAGATCGCCGAACCATGTTCCGTGTTATGGAAGAAGAGCGTCAAAAGGCGACTGATTATCTTAATAGATCATCGTAGGAAATTTGTCTGTTTTGCAAATAATAAGTGTTAAATAATGTGTAAATCCCGAGTGTTAAGTAACCATGGGATATGAGAATGATGATGTTGTCTTGTAACTTTTGTAGTTCAAGAAAGGAATGTAAATGGTAGTGATGCTATTATTGTTATGTTTTTTTAAAGTTATGATGAATAAATAAAAAGCTATTATTTTATTCAAAAGTATTATGTGGTTATTTTTTTATGGAGACAAGTTAATTAGAAAATACTTAAAGAAGTTGGGTAATAGTCTAATAGATGTTTTTTTTCTTTTTCTAACAGAAAATGCCTCCCAGACGTGAACCACCCCGTCAGAGAACCAATGCGAGAACTAACAATAACGATGTTGAGGATAATCCCGTTGAACAACTAGTGACATTACTAGCAGGAGCATTGCAGAATCAACCTCAAAACCAAGGCACAACGTTTAAGGAGTTTAAGGCGGTCGGACCACCTGAATTTCGTGGGTCAATGAATTCGGTCGAGGCACAGACCTGGATTATGGAGATTGAGAAGATATTTGAAGTCGCTAGGGTAGGAGATGAACAGAAGACTGCTTTTGTAACATTCATGTTGAAAGTAGAAGCTAGTTATTAGTGGCAGGCCAATAAAACCCGGGAAGGACCATGAGTGATAACTTGGAATAGGTTTAAAGAGTTATTATTCGAGACCTACTTCCCAGAGAGTTCTAAGAGTCAGTTAGAGGTTCAGTTTCTGGAACTAAAACAAGGAACGATGACGGTATCTGAGTATGCCGCGAAATTCAACGAATTGGCAAGATTTGCGCCATATCAAGTCAGCACAGACGAACGTAAGGCGAAGAGATTTGAACAGGGACTGAAGCCCTAGCTGTACAGTAGAGTTTTCCTGTTCCAGTTGAAGACATTTGCAGTGGTGATAGAGAAAGCAGTACTCGCTGAAGGTGGAGGTGAGGCAGTGACAAAGTTCAATCAGGAACAGAAGAAGAAAAAAATGAGAATGAGATTAAGAATGGAGGTGGTAGCAGTGGAAACAACAATAGCAACAACAGCTTGAAGAGAAAGTGGAATGGGAACATGGGTGCTGGAAACCATCAGGGTAACCAGCAAAACAAAAAGTTTGAAGCATGCGCGACATGCAGAAAATTTCATAAGGGTGCGTGCTTGATAGGGAAACGAGTTTGCTACAATTGTGGCCAGGAGGGTCACATCATCCCAAACTGCACTCAACCGAAGAAGAAGGCGTGCTTCACATGTGGATCCAAGGATCATTTTGCTCGTGAATGCCCTAAGAAGAAGGAGGGAGGGACAACCAGAAGCAATGGAGGTAACAATGGAAGTACATGGGCCATTACAGGACCTGCAGCATCAAACAAACCCACAGCTAGAACCTTCAACATGACTGTACAAGATGCTGTGCAATCAAAAGATGTAGTGTCAGGTATTATCCCAATCAATGATATTAATGCATATGCATTATTTGATTCGGGTGCTACTTGCTCGTTTATATCTGATGAATTTGCCAAGAGGTTAGAATTGCCTAGAGAAGAACTGAATTTTCCTTTGAACATAGAAATTGCGAATAAGGAAGTAATCCCTGTTAGATTCGTATACAAGAATTGTAGGGTGAACATTAAGGAGAATATCTTGTTGGTAGATTTGATTCCGATTAGACTCGGGGAATTTGATGTAATTTTGGGAATAGATTGGTTGTTCAAATACGGAGCGGTAATTGACTGCCAAAAGAAGTGTGAAAACCTTATGACTCCGTCAAAGGTAGTTTTCCATGGTTGCAAATCGCCTAGACAAATAAAATGTTTGACGATTATGCAGGCCAAGAAGTTGTTGAGTCAAGGTTGTGTGGCCTATTTAGCTTACATAGTCGATACTCAGAAGAAGGGTGTAAAACTGGAGGAGATACCAGTGGCTAGAGAATTCGTTGATGTATTTCCGGAGGATTTGCCAGGACTACCGCCTGATAGAGAGATTGAGTTCGTAATCGATTTAGTGCCCGGAACAGCACCGATATCGAAGGCCCCGTACAGAATGGCTCCGGTAGAAATGAAGGAACTCATGGTGCAACTGCAAGAACTACTGGACAAGAAGTATATTCAACCAAGCGTGTCACCATGGGGAGCACCGATATTATTTGTGAAGAAGAAGGACGGATCAATGCGTCTTTGCATTGATTATAGGGAGTTAAACAAGGTCACTATTAAGAATAGGTATCCGTTACCTAGAATAGATGACTTGTTTGATCAGTTGAAGGGTGCTAAATACTTCTCGAAAATAGATTTGAGAAGTGGGTATCACCAATTGAAGGTAAGAAAGGAGGATATACCTAGAATGACATTCAGAACTCGGTACGGATATTACGAGTTTCTGGTGATGTCTTTTGGTTTAACAAATGCCCCTGCAGCGTTTATGGATTTGATGAACATGGTATTTAAACCATTTTTAGACAAGTTCGTAGTGGTGTTTATCGACGACATTCTGGTGTATTCCAAAACTCAAGAAGAACACGTGGAACATTTACGTTTGACATTGGAGACACTAAGAAAGAAAAAGTTGTACGCGAAGTTTTCTAAGTGTGAATTTTGGCTCGATCTTGTCCAATTTTTGGGTCATGTGATTGACAAAGATGGGATTTCAGTAGATCCATCAAAAGTGGAAGCTGTAATCAATTGGGAACAACCAAGAACACCTTCGGAGGTGAGGAGTTTCTTGGGGCTGGCCGGTTATTATAGAAGATTTATACAAGATTTTTCTAAGATAGCCACTTCGTTAACAAATTTGACACGAAAAGCTGTGAAATTCGTTTGGACAGAAAAGTGTGAAGAGAGCTTCCAAGATTTGAAGAAGAAGCTAAGTATGGCACCTGTGTTAACCCTGCCGGATAATACAGAAAATTTTGTGGTGTATAGTGATGCCTCACACAAAGGATTGGGTTGTGTTCTTATGCAAAACGGCAAAGTTATTGCCTATGCATCAAGAAAACTGAAGAATTACGAGAAAGGTTACCCGACTCATGATTTAGAATTGGCTGCAGTGGTATTTGCTCTCAAGATATGGAGACATTATCTGTATGGAGAGAAATGTGAGATCTACACAGACCACAAAAGTCTGAAGTATATTTTCAATCAGAAGGACCTGAACATGCGTCAGAGGAGATGGATGGAATTGATAAAGGATTACGATTGTGAGATCTTTTATCATCCGAGCAAAGCGAATGTGGTTGCAGATGCTTTAAGCAGGAAAGGTTGGGAAAAATTAATGCTGATAACAACTCAGGAGGAGCTCATTTCAGCAATGACAAAGTTAGAACTGGAAATCAAATTTCCACAGGAAACCGACGAACGACTATTTCATCTAGAAGCAGGTCCAACTTTACTGGACAAGGTGAAAAACGCTCAGTTACAAGATGAATAATGTGGAAAGATAAAAGAGAATATGGTTGATGGTAACAATACGAAATACAAGGTCGATACCGAAGGATTACTACGGTACGAGGGAAGAATCTGGGTTCCAGCAACACTAGAACTAAAAAATGAAATCCTGACCGAAGCTCATAGCTCAAGATATTCGATTCATCCAGGAAGCACGAAGATGTATCAAGATTTACGCCCACATTTTTGGTGGCCGAATATGAAAAGGGATGTTGCATAATGCGTGGCTAAATGTTTGACATGTCAAAGAGTAAAAGTCGAACATCAAAGACCCAGCGGATTACTTCAACCGTTGGAAATACCGGAATGGAAATGGGAGCATATCACGATGGATTTTGTGGTGGGTCTTCCAACTACTCAGAAAGGATACGATGCGATTTGGGTAATAGTAAACAGACTGACAAAATCAGCACACTTTTTGCCAATAAAGATTAGATTCAATCTTGATCAGCTGGCAAAACTATATATTAAAGAGATCATTGCAAGACATGGAGTTCCAGTGTCAATTGTGTCAGACAGAGATCCGAGGTTCACATCAAACTTCTGGAAGAGACTACAAGAATGTATGGGAACACAGTTGCGAATGAGTACGACATATCATCTGCAAACAGATGGCCAAAGCAAACGAACGATCCAGACATTGGAAGATATATTGAGAGCATGCGTCATGGATTTCAAAGGAAGCTGGGAAGAGCAATTACCGTTGGTGGAATTCGCCTACAATAATAGTTATCACGCGAGCATCGGCATGCCGCCTTACGAAGCGTTATACGGCAGAAAGTGCAGAACTCCACTATACTGGGATGAAGTTATTGAACGTCAACTGTTAGGACCAGAATTGGTGCAACAAACTGCTGACGTTGTTAAACTCATCAGGACAAGATTAGTAGCAGCACAAGACAGACAGAAAAAGTATGCTGATCAACACAGACAAGATCGTGCATTCAACGTAGGAACTTTTGTATTCCTAAAAGTTTCTCCTTGGAAGGGGAAAATTGGTCTCGGTAAGAAGGGAAAACTAAGCCCGAGGTTTATTGGACCCTTTGAAGTGCTGCAAAAAGTTGGAGAGGTAGCTTATGAGGTAGCTTTACCTCCAGAGTTGGAAAACATTCATAATGTTTTTCATATTTCGGTGTTACGACCATATAAACCCGATTACAATCACGTGATCGAGTGCGAACCGTTGCAGTTCGAGAAAGATTTGTCTTATGAAGAGGTTCCTATCCAGATAGTCGACAGGAAAGAACAAGTGCTCAGGAATAAAGTGATACCTTCTGTGAAGGTGATTTGGAGAAACCACAACGCTGAAGAAGCTACGTGGGAACTCGAAGAGAAAATGTTGAAAGAGTACCCTGAGTTATTTGTTTAATCTGTGTCTTCGATTCTGGGGACAGAATCTTTATAAGTAGGGAAGAATGTAACGAATGTGTTGTAAGACCCCAATTTTTATAAATAAAGATGAATTTTCTATAAATATTATTTTTGAATATTATGGAGTTAATTTGATATAATGTTATAGTTGTGGGTAATATTTATAAATTTTGCAAAGTAAGCAAGTTGTTATAAAATATTCGTTTGGTCGGAGAATATTCTTTTTGTCGGGGAATATTCGTACGACGGCACAATCATTGGTGGACCCCACAACGGAATTATTGTCGGATTGAGAAAACGACAGAATTATCTTTCTATAAAAATAACGGCTGAGGTGTTACCGTTAAAACCGTTTAAAACTGTTGAACTACTCGGTAGTAAAAGTACAGTAATACGCGTGGTTGCATAGTAGCACACGGTATTGATTATTGATGCTTACGTGAGAAGTCACTCAGCTATACTCAATTATTGCTCCAGTAATTGCTGCATCATATCTCTTAAATTATTGTCATAGTATCATCTGTATAATATGTTATATTATTGAGACGTTGTGGTAAGTTTGGTTATTTTATGGGGGGCCATATGTCATCATCTAAGAGTCTCGTCGTCAATAGTAATTACCGTCGTCAATAGTAATTACCATCGTCAATAGTAATTACCGTCGTCAATAGTAATTACCGTCGTCAATAGTAATTACCGTCGTCAATAGTATTTACCTTAGTCAATAGTAATTACCTTCGTCAATAGTATTTACCTTGGTCAATAGTAATTACTTTCGTCAATAGTAGTTGTCCCTTCAATATTACCAAGAGTCATTTGACCCTTCGTTAAGACCAAGAGTCATTTGACCCTTCGTTAAGACCAAGTGCCACCCTCAGTTTTTCTATAAATAGAGGCCTAGGGCTTCATTATTTTTCACGAATTCATTCAAGCTAAAGAGAGAGAAAGTATAGAGAGAATAAGAGAGAGAGAATAAAAGTATTCTGCTACATCACTTTTCCAATATCCAGTTCTTTTAAGGTAGGGAATATTATTTCTTTTATATTCATGAAGAGAACTTCTGTTATTCCATTTGTTATTATTCTGTTGGAATAACCAGTATACGCGGTCTACCCTATACTTGGTGACATTCTTCTATTATTCTGTTGGAACATCCTGTCTGTGTGTTTTACACCGGACCTGGTTCCGTTTATTATTCTGTTGGAACATCCTGTCTGTGTGTTTTACACCGGACCTGGTTCCGTTTTATTATTATTCTGTTGGAATATCCTGTCTGTGTGTTTTACACCGGACCTGGTTCCATTATTTATTATTCTGTCGGAATATCCTGTCTGTGCGTTTACGCCGGACCTGGTTCCATTATTTATTATTCTATTGGAATAACCTGTCTGTGCGGTCTATCGCATGCATGGTGATTTCTTTTGTTATTCCATTCTTTATTGTACTCAGTTGGTTAAGTTTTGACTTTTATACTCCATGAAATTTGTGGAATATCCTTGATAGTTGCGTTTCATCCAGTATCTTTTCAAGAAAATATTCTTCTAAGCATTCTTGAATTTTACTCCACAATGCAGTATCATGTTGACAATTTGGACGTTGTTAATTCCTGGATAAATTAATTCTTGAACTTGTTTTATTGAATTCTTATATCATTGTCATCATCCTCATGTTTATAAAATGTTGAAAGTCATCTGTGGCCTGTATTGCATAGATGGACTTGGTATGATTATGACCAGGGATTATTCGGTATAATCATGACCGTAATGTTACAAATGATGTGGTAAAAGTCCTCATTGGCCCGTAGTGCATTGATGGACAGTTGTTGGCATGATCATGACCATTAATGAATACACGAATATCCTTGGCCGTAGTGCAGGGGTGATTCGATGATGTGGATTATTTTATTAAGCTGAGTCTCAGCGATTACAGTGTTGAAAAACTTTTTAAATCATAAAAGATAGTAGAGTTTATTTTCTACTTGACTCTTTTAATGGATTGCTTGTTCCGCTACAGTTAAACTTGATGTCTATTATATTTTATCAGTTTAACATTGTTGAAGGCTAATGATAATTTATTCTGCATTATCTTAGTCATAATATTTCTTACTGGGCTAGTTGAGCTCACCCTTTCTTTCACTGTTCTCTTCAGGAAATGAGAACGTAGCTGGGACAAGTCGGGGTACGGAGTGATGGTCCGAATGATAGTATTAGTTAGTAGTCCTCACTATTCTATGTAATGGTGTGTTAATAAATGTAATGAGGACTCCTTTTAAGTATGAATACTCTCTAGAAGATAATATTTGTGTTCAAACTCACAGTTTATGTTTTGTCGTATTGTACACGACAGATGTATTAATCAGTTGTATTTGTATTCTGTACTATGTATCTGACGACCCAAGATGGGTGATGTATACCTAATTTTGGGGGCGTCACATGTGTTGTTTGAGTTGTGATTCTGGGGACAGAATCCTTTTAAGAGGGGAATGATGTAACATTCCATATTTTTTTAAAATGTAAGTTATAAATATTTATTGATTTATATAAATATTTATTGGATGTGTTTATTATTGAATAAGTAATTGTTCAATTTGATTGAGTTTATTTAGTTAATTATTTATTTGCTAAATAATTAATGTAATTAGTTAATTATTTATTTGTTAAAATGTAAGTTATAAATATTTATTGATTTATATAAATATTTATTGGATGTGTTTATTATTGAATAAGTAATTGTTCAATTTGATTGAGTTTATTTAGTTAATTATTTATTTGCTAAATAATTAATGTAATTAGTTAATTATTTATTTGTTAAATAATTAATGTGTTACGTGGATTGAGTTATGTGATTAAGTAATTTATTTAATTGTTGTTACATAAAGTTTGACAAATAACTATGTTATACATAGTTATTAAATTAAATTAAAGTAATTTTAATTTAGTGTTGCCAAACAAGGTGTAAGTATATTAATCTTTTATTTTATAAATGGGTTGCCAAACAAGGCCTTATTGCTTTTGAAATTCTTGTTAATTTTAAATTATATTACTAATAGAATAAAACAAATATATAAATAAAATATATTTATATTTATAAGATTATACGTTTTATGTTTGGTAACTGATAAGAGTAAATAGGCTTATTATTGCCATAACAGTTATTTTACGTGTATGATTTATCAGTTTTACGCTCAGTGTTAATACCTAGTCTATTGCTGAGAGAATTAAGAAAAGAGAAAGGAAAAGTTCAGAGAGTTTGAGAAGAAGTCAAGTGCGTGATTTTTCAAAACAGATTTTGTTAATAAGGTTTTCTTAACAACAAAAGGTACGTGTTTATAACCTTAATATATATTTTACGGTATATTGTCTCTTTGAATTTGATAGTCGGTGTTCTTCAACTTCACTGTGTATAAGTTTTTACAAAATTCTTGTAATCTATGTGTTGGTTATTGTTATACTAGCATATATATATTTGTATATAATTGTATGCTTAATATATAAATATGATGGTATGCTAAATTACGTATTCAAGAAATTGTTTTTTTTACAGTGAAAACATGTGAGTACGAACATGAGTGTAGAATTTATCAAAGGTTATATATATATATATATATATATATATATATATATATATATATATATATATATATATATATATATATATATATATATATATATATATATTTGTATACTAACTGAGAAATTGGACTATACATGATAATTGAGATATATATTGGTATACTTGTATTTCAAAGGAATCAAAATTAGTTGAAAGCAGTGTAAATTTACATCCACTGTAAATTTATATTTCGTCAATGGAGTTTAATTTTTAAAACACAGTGTTTTCAAAGAATTAGTCTATGATAATGTTAATTAGTGGTTGGTAATTGGTACATGGATGATTGTTAACTTTTATGTGTAATTTTCATGAAGTTATACATATTGTTAGATGCCATTGGTTGTTAAAAATAAATTAGACAGTAGCTTTGCTCTGTCTTTCGGGGTTGGTTCTGTGAGTTTCGGCGCCCCAGTGTCAAAATTCACGTCCCAGCGCCAAATTTCGCGCCCTGGCGCCAAATTTCGCGCCCCAGCGCCAAAATGGGCCAGTAGCTCGTGCCCTAGCGCTGTAGCTTGCGCCCCAGTGCTGAAGCTCGCGCCTCAACGCCGTAGCTCGCGCCCCAGCGCCAGTTTGACCTCCTGTAGTAAAACGGCCATAACTTTTTCATACGAACTCCGATTGATGTAATTCAAGATGATTCGGAAAGAGGACGAGTAGACCTACAACTTTTATGCTTTAAGGTTTTTAATTTGAGGTCTGTAACAGTAGTCAAAATGTCCATCTTTAGGACTATTGTGTATTTAGAGCCAATCGGAGGGCGTCGGGATGCACGAATGCAAGTGCAACCCTTTGGGTATTAGTATAACTTAATGATAACATGTTGGACATGTATTAGGATGTTGTATCAAGTTGTTAATATACATGTGGTGTAATGACATGATCACTTAAGTAGTTGTAATAAAGCTAAAAAGTAATGTTCATGAAAAGATGTGTTGTTGTTTAAACTTAAACTTAGTTAGTAGCTATACTAAGAGTAATAAAGGAACTCATAAAGGTAATGTTAGTGTAACTAATGTGTATTGTCAATACATATGGTATGTGTAGAACTTGGGGTGAACGTGAATAGTAATTGTTTAACCTACGCACGAGGCACGTTCCCTAACCTTTGCTACTTTATTATTCAGCAAAGATACTTTTCACCGTTATGTTATACTTATGCAAGTTCTCTAACTCTACTTTTATAATTGTGCAAGTTTTCTTAACTCTAAACTAGTTATATTAGCATGCAAGTACCTTTAGTTTATCGTTCAAGTTATTATTTGTTGTGCATGCTTGATATTAAATTCTAAAATGTAACCTTAGCTTAACGTTGTTCAAAGCAAGGTATGATAAATTATTTAATTGTTATGCTATTAGATTATTCCTAAAGCATGAACTTAGAACGAAATGTTAATTCAGTATGATCATTCAATAACATAGTGTTATTATCTTGTATTCAACTAATCCTTAGTTGATGTCCGTTGAACTCCAAATTACCTTGAAAGCTTATCCAAACCAAACTTACTTTGGTGCGGACTTGTATTCTAAATACTGAGATGAACAACTCTTTTAATAGAGGTTTACGCTTAGCGTTGAAATGGTTGTGCAGAATACATTGTACGAAGGGTTGATCCCCCTAAGTACGTGGAGTCCTTATAGTCTTATGACTGTTAAAGATAAAGTTGAAAGATTACTTATAACTGTGGACATGATTCGTGGTCATTAGACCCTCAGTGAATGTTATAATTTTCAGAAAGTTAATAGAATATATTGTTCAGTTCTATTGAGTCTAATATTGGCAATTGATGTGAAAGTTTAAAGATTTACTTATTGTTATTTCAAGTGGGCCTTGTTTGTTCACTCTTGCCTATAAAATTTCTTACAACTAAAGTTGAAACGGGTGACGTACCTAGCACCAGTAAGGGAAAAGGAAAGATGAATAAATACTGAAGACTTGTAATAGTTTTGATAGTTTACTTTCAGAATTTGATTTAAAGATTGTAATGAAGTTCTTTAATTTTCCGCATTTGAATGATTGTTGTTAAAGGTTGGATAACCTGGGAGATTTCTTTTATTTAAGTTTAATCCTATATGGGCAGGTTTTCTTTTATTATTCAATTCTATTATGATTGGGTAGTTAGAAATGAATGTTTTGATTACGTGAACACCAAATTTTGAGATAATGAAGTACCGGGATTTGGGGGTGTCACAGGTTGGTATCAAAGCCTTAGGTTATGAACCTTAGGTGGAGGAAAAGCCCTAGGAAGTAACCTTTGAAAAGATAGTGGAGATAACTCTTATCGAGTTTCAAGGAAGAAGTAATAAAATACTTATGTGCTTATGCGTTTATAACTTATGTGCTCACGAGTGTCGAGTAGAATGATTAATAACTAAAACTTTAAAATTTTGTTGTCAGGATGACTAATGTCAGAGAATCTAGTCAGACTAGGGAGGAGGGACCTCAAATGCCTATAGAGGAGGAGCCTCGCGACATTCAGGTAGGATGTATGTAATATTCCGAGTAAGTTTTGAAAAAAGATTTGGTGAAAACCGAGTAAAGGAGGTTTCTTTGATTCCGAGGACGGAATCCTTATAAGGAGGGAATGATGTGACAACCCGAATTTTTATAAGTTATTAAAATAAGAATTTAATAATTAAAATTCTTATTATGAGGTGTATATATTTTGAATTATATGATTTGGTGTGAAAAGAATTATATATTCATATGTTGGAGAATGTGAGATTTAATAGGTAATTAAACTATTAAAGAAATTAAATAATATTAGTTAATTTAATTAAGTTAAAATTATGTTATGAGATAATATAATTTTAATTATTATGCCTTGTGGGCAATGGAAATTATTATGAGTTAAGTTTCATAAATAGTATGAATAATTCACTTAATTAAAATAGTGAATTAATACAAGTATAATTGATTTAATAAAGTGAGAAGGTAATATATTGAATGAAAATGTAAATATTAGTATAATGCGAGTAAAATATTTATTAATTACATTAAATATTTTAGTTGGAAAGTTTATGGAATTAGATGAATATTTATGATATTAAATAAATATTTGATAAAAATTGGTATGAGATAGTTTATTTTAAGTGTGATAAAATAGATGAGATTTATACGTATTTTATTACGCGAGTATAATTGTGATATTCTAATTTAATTAAATAATTAAATTAGAGGAGTGAGAATTTGTTAAATAATGTTATGATTATAATGGTTGAATAGAAATTATAATTTTACTAATAAGGTTAATTTTATTTCTTAAGAAATTAAAGGTACATAATCTAGTTTATATTTCTAGTTTATGTGTTCTTGAGTTTCTTTTAAAATTGGAGTTTTGGTTAATGAATTTGTGGGTTACGATGTTATATATGTTATTAGATATTTATAATTTGATAGTGGTCATCTAGAAATAAATTTTCAGAAATCAAGTTCATGTATTTATACTAAAGAAGAGGAATTTGGGTTTTGATTGTAATGTGTGTTTTGGTGTACTTTGGGACTAAAGTTGATGATGAATTCATGATGAAAACTTTAAATTGATGGATGATTGTTGTTCTCCTCTATAAAACGAAAACAACGCAACTTGAACGGATCGAATTGGTTAAGAAACGAATTCTTGATGAATGAATACACTCAGTATGTTGAAAATAGGAAAAATTAGTATAAACAAATTAGAATTTGTATAAACCAAGTCCCGCATCAACTAAATTGAGAACTTTACCCTTTGCTAAACCTATAAATAGAAGGGCTTGATTCTTTGTTTCATTCACCAACAATAAGGCCTCCAATTTTGAGAAAGGCTTTGTTGTGGGAGGACTTTTTATAAAGATCTTCTTTTAGTTAAATTTTGGTCGAGTACGTATTCAGTTTGTGGAATTCGTATTTTCGGGTATGTTTCTTAATTAATTTTTGGTAATGCTATTATTTTAAATATTGTATTTAATTTGTTAGTTAAAGTTTGTATTTTGGAAGTTTAGTTAGTTTTGTTAGAAAACTAGTTAGTTTACTATGTTTATTTTGTCTTGTAATTGATTATGTAAATGAGTTATAATGATTGTAATTAGAGATATGAAACCTTAACATCATCCAAGTCTAACCAAAACTCACAAAATAAAAGATTTACAAAGAACCTTGTTGGGCAGTTTTTGGGACTGAGCTTGAGGACCCTTTGTGCTTTTAATTTATGTCTAAAAGCTTAATTTGATGATTGTATGTTATATCCCTCTATGTTCTGAAGATTTCCTAACTTGAATGAACCAAAACGGAGTTAAAATGAATCCATGGTGAAGATTTTAGTAAACCGTGTCTAGAAATGAAAACTGAATGAACAGTGGCTATAGTGTCAAATTTTGGAATAGCTATGTTGCCTGAAAAATTCTGAGTTTCTGGGTAATTGTAGTGCACTGAGTTAGGAAGCCATAGGCTTTCGAATGACTTCATTCCGACCTCGGATGAGGGAGTTACGGTGATTGGAAAAAAATGTGTCGAATTTGTCAAACTGAAAGTCAGCAGCGGGATGTGCTATTCGGGACACTGTTTCGATTAGTTAATGTTTCCACAAACTTCTTGGCTTTTGGTATGTTATAGTACACTGAATTATCTTTCCATAGACTCCGGAACGGACTAATTCTGACTTCGGAGCAAAGAGTTATGACCATTCAAAGTAGTCGCATCAAAACTGTCTAACCAACTCGGGGCAGTCACCTTGAACGAATTTTTCGGAATTCTGTGTTTTGAATTTGGAAATGGTCAAAGAATGAAAGTTGTAGTCTCGGAAGTTAGCTTCGCGTGGGCTCAAGAATCGCTCAAAAATATTTTGAAACGAATTAGTTATGACTGTTTTAGCGAGAGAGGGTAAAGCTGGGAAAAAAAATTGAAGACTGCTATGAACGTCAATTTTTGGCACACTTTTTAGACTACTTAACAAACCCGAAATGAGAGGTTAGTATTTCTTAAATATGTCTTGTATGCCATGAAAAACATACTAAAAAAAATGCCTTACGATTAGATAAGTAAATTGCAAGCTATTAAACCGCGAAATGGGTGTCAAAGGTGAGGGGCTGCTGCCTTGTGAAATTATATTGAACCTAGTAATATAAAACGAAGGGGATATAAATGGTTTATGTTTTGATACGTAAAGTATTTACATACTAAATCCATGAGAGAACCTTTTGGGCGTAAAAAGGTTATAACGGACAAAAGTTTCTAAAGAAACATAGAATGGTTTTAAGACAAGAACAAAATATTATAGTTAAAAAAAATTAGTTTACATTGAGTACGTGAATTTTGTATGTGAAACTAATATGTACATGTATGTATCCTCAATTTGTGTAGGATCATTACAGCGCAGATAAGTTATAAACATTAAACAACATCCAAGGCAAGTTTTTCAGTTCTATTATGTTTACATACCATGCTTTATAAATTGTTAAAGTCAAAATATGACCAAGTTAATTGGGTTATGGAACTCAATTTATATGTGATATGTGATAGCACATGCATGTTGTATAATGTAACTCGATAAATTAGAAATGTAGAATGCATGAATTGTGTGCTATGTGAAACATGATAGACTGTTAAATTTGTTGGGCTGTCGAGCTCAACCTTGCAAATAACCATTTTTGCAGGTTCAAGATTCAAGGTAAAGTTATGCGTTACTTGAAATACATGAATCAGATGTGATACTTGAAGATTTATATACTTTGGTTGTGTTATTATTTGAACCATGTTTAAGGTTTCGAATAATGTATTAATGTTGAATTGTAATATTGTTTTGCGAATGTAAACTATTATAGTATTAAAATGATTCTGAGATATTTAGATGTAAAGGTTGAAGGTTTTGGGAACGAGGATAGTTTGTAATAGAAAATTTTAATTATTCCGCAAATTTCAATGGTTGTATTATCGTTTAATGATGTAAAATTAGAGGTTGAATGTATTATTAACGGCCGAAGTCGAGAATTAAATTGTATAAATGTTGGGGTCGTTACAATGATGAATAAATAAAAAGCTATTATTTTATTCAAAAGTATTATGTGGTTATTTTTTTATGGAGACAAGTTAATTAGAAAATACTTAAAGAAGTTGGGCAATAGTCTAATAGATGTTTTTTTTTCTTTTTCTAATAGAAAATGCCTCCCAGACGTGAACCACCCCGTCAGAGAACCAATGTGAGAACTAACAATAACGATGTTGAGGATAATCCCGTTGAACAACTAGTGACATTACTAGCAGGAGCATTGCAGAATCAACCTCAAAACCAAGGCACAACGTTTAAGGAGTTTAAGGCGGTCGGACCACCTGAATTTCGTGGGTCAATGAATCCGGTCGAGGCACAGACCTGGATTATGGAGATTGAGAAGATATTTGAAGTCGCTAGGGTAGGGGATGAACAGAAGACTGCTTTTGCAACATTCATGTTGAAAGCAGAAGCTAGTTATTGGTGGCAGGCTAATAAAACCCGGGAAGGACCAGGAGTGATGACTTGGGATAGGTTTAAAGAGTTATTCTTCGAGACCTACTTCCCAGAGAGTTCTAAGAGTCAGTTAGAGGTTCAGTTTCTGGAACTAAAACAAGGAACGGTGACGGTATCTGAGTATGCCGCGAAATTCAATGAATTGGCAAGATTTGCGCCATATCAAGTCAGGACAGACGAACGTAAGGCGAAGAGATTTGAACAGGGACTGAAGCCCTGACTGTATAGTAGGGTTTTCCTGTTCCAGTTGAAGACATTTGTAGCGGTGATGGAGAAAGTAGTACTCGCTGAAGGTGGAGGTGAGGCAGTGACAAAGTTCAATCAGGAACAGAAGAAGAAAAAAAATGACAATTAGATTAATAATGGAGGTGGTAGTAGTGGAAACAACAACAACAACAACAGCTTGAAGAGAAAGTGGAATGGGAACATGGGTGCTGGAAAACATCAGGGTAACCAGCAAAACAAAAAGTTTGAAGCATGCGCGACATGCGGGAAATTTTACAAGGGTGCGTGCTTGATGGGGAAACGAGTTTGCTATAATTGTGGCCAAGAGGGTCACATCACCCCAAACTGCACTCAACCGAAGAAGAAGGCGTGCTTCACATGCGGATCCAAGGATCATTTTGCTCGTGAATGCCCTAAGAAGAAGGAGGGAGGGACAACCAGAAGCAATAGAGGTAACAATGGAAGTACATGGGCCATTACAGGACCTGCAGCATCAAACAAACCCACAGGCAGAACCTTCAACATGACTGTGCAAGATGCTGTGCAATCAAAAGATGTGGTGTCAGGTATTATCCCAATCAATGATATTAATGCATATGTATTATTTGATTCGGGTGCTACTTGCTCGTTTATATCTGATGAATTTACCAAGAGGTTAGAATTGCCTAGAGAAGAACTGAATTTTCCTTTGAACATAGAAATTGTGAATAAGGAAGTAATCCCTGTTAGATTAGTATACAAGAATTGTAGGGTGAACATTAAGGAGAATATCTTGTTGGTAGATTTGATTCCGATTAGACTCGGGGAATTTGATATAATTTTGGGAATGGATTGGTTGTTCAAATACGGAGCGGTAATTGACTGCCAAAAGAAGTGTGTAAACCTTATGACTCCGTCAAAGGTAGTTTTCCATGGTTGCAAATCGCCTAGACAAATAAAATGTTTGACGATTATGCAGGCCAAGAAGTTGTTGAGTCAAGGTTGTGTGGCCTATTTAGCTTACATAGTCGATACTCAGAAGAAGGGTGTAAAACTGGAGGAGATACCAGTGGCTAGAGAATTCGTTGATGTATTTCCGGAGGATTTGCCAGGACTACCGCCTGATAGAGAGATTGAGTTCGTAATCGATTTAGTGCCCGGAATAGCACCGATATCAAAGGCCCCGTACAGAATGGCTCCTGTAGAAATGAAGGAACTCATGGTGCAACTGCAAGAACTACTGGACAAGAAGTATATTCAACCAAGCGTGTCACCGTGGAGAGCGTCGGTATTATTTGTGAAGAAGAAGGACGGATCAATGCGTCTTTGCATTGATTATAGGGAGTTAAACAAGGTCACTATTAAGAATAGGTATCCGTTACCTAGAATAGATGACTTGTTTGATCAGTTGAAGGGTGCTAAATACTTCTCGAAAATAGATTTGAGAAGTGGGTATCACCAATTAAAGGTAAGAAAGGAGGATATACCTAGAACGGCATTCAGAACTCGGTACGGACATTACGAGTTTCTGGTGATGTCTTTTAGTTTAACAAATGCCCCAGCAGCGTTCATGGATTTGATGAACAGGGTATTTAAACCATTTTTAGACAAGCTCGTAGTGGTGTTTATCGACGATATTCTGGTGTATTCCAAAACTCAAGAAGAACACGTGGAATATTTACGTCTGACATTGGAGACACTAAGAAAGGAAAAGTTGTACGCGAAGTTCTCTAAGAGTGAATTTTGGCTCGATCGTGTATAATTTTTGGGTCATGTGATTGACAAAGATGGGATTTCAGTAGATCCATTGAAAGTGGAAGCTGTAATCAATTGGGAACAACCAAGAACACCTTCGGAGGTGAAGAGTTTCTTGGGGCTGGCCGGTTATTATAGGAGATTTATACAAGATTTTTCTAAGATAGCCACTCCGTTAACAAATTTGACACGAAAAGCTGTGAAATTCGTTTGGACGGAAAAGTGTGAAGAGAGCTTCCAAGATTTAAAGAAGAAGCTAAGTATGGCACCTGTGTTAACCCTGCCGGATAATACAGAAAATTTTGTGGTGTATGGTGATGCCTCACACAAAGGATTGGGTTGTGTTCTTATGCAAAACGGCAAAGTTATTGCCTATGCATCAAGACAACTGAAGGATTACGCGAAAGGTTACCCGACTCATGATTTAGAATTGGCTGCAGTGGTATTTGCTCTCAAGATATGGAGACATTATCTGTATGGAGAGAAATGTGAGATCTACACAGACTACAAAAGTCTAAATTATATTTTCAATCAGAAGGACCTGAACATGCATCAGAGGAGATGGATGGAATTGATAAAGGATTACGATTGTGAGATCTTTTATCATCCGGGAAAAGCAAATGTGGTTGCAGATGCTTTAAGCAGGAAAGGTCGGGAAAAATTAATGTTGATAACAACTCAGGAGGAGCTCATTTCAGCAATGACAAAGTTAGAACTGGAAATCAAATTTCCACAGGAAACCGATGAACGACTATTTCATTTAGAAGCAGGTCCAACTTTACTGGACAAGGTGAAAAATGCTCAGTTACAAGATGAAGAATGTGGAAAGATAAAGAGAATATGGCTAATGGTAACAATACGAAATACAAGGTCGATACCGAAGGATTACTACGGTACGAGGGAAGAATCTGGGTTCCAGCAACACTAGAAATAAAAAACGAAATCCTGACCGAAGCTCATAGCTCAAGATATTCGATTCATCCAGGAAGCATGAAGATGTATCAAGATTTACGCCCACATTTTTGGTGGCCGAATATGAAAAGGGATGTTGCAGAATGCGTGGCTAAATGTTTGACATGTCAAAGAGTAAAAGCTGAACATCAAAGACCCAGCGGATTACTTCAACCGTTGGAAATACCGGAATGGAAATGGGAGCATATCACGATGGATTTTGTGGTGGGTCTTCCAACTACTCAGAAAGGATACGATGCGATTTGGGTAATAGTAGACAGACTGACAAAATCAACACACTTTTTTCCAATAAAGATTAGATTCAATCTTGATAAGCTGGCAAAACTATATATTAAAGAGATCGTTGCAAGACATGGAGTTCTAGTGTCAATTGTGTTAGACAGAGATCCGAGGTTCACATCAAACTTCTGGAAGAGACTACAAGAATGCATGGGAACACAGTTGTGAATGAGTACGACATATCATCTGCAAACAGATGGCCAAAGCGAACGAACGATCCAGACATTGGAAGATATGTTGAGAGCATGCGTCATGGATTTCAAAGGAAGCTGGGAAGAGCAATTACCGTTGGTGGAATTCGCCTACAATAATAGTTATCACGCGAGCATCGGCATGCCGCCTTACGAAGCGTTATACGGCAGAAAGTGCAGAACTCCACTATACTGGGATGAAGTTGTTGAACGTCAACTGTTAGGACCAGAATTGGTGCAACAAACTGCTGACGTTGTTAAACTCATCAGGACAAGATTAGTAGCAGCACAAGACAGATAGAAAAAGTATGTTGATCAACACAGACAAGATCGTGCATTCAACGTAGGAACTTTTGTATTCCTAAAAGTTTCTTCTTGGAAGGGGAAAATTCGTTTCGGTAAGAAGGGAAAACTAAGCCCGAGGTTTATTGGACCCTTTGAAGTACTGCGAAAAGTTGGAGAGGTAGCTTATGAGGTAGCTTTACCTCCAGAGTTGGAAAACATTCATAATGTTTTTCATATTTCGGTGTTACGACCATATAAACCCGATTACAATCACGTGATCGAGTACGAACCGTTGCAGTTCGAGAAAGATTTGTCTTATGAAGAGGTTCCTATCCAGATAGTCGACAGGAAAGAACAAGTGCTCAGGAATAAAGTGATACCTTCTGTGAAGGTGATTTGGAGAAATCACAACGCTGAAGAAGCTACGTGGGAACTCGAAGAGAAAATGTTGAAAGAGTACCCTGAGTTATTTGTTTAATCTGTGTCTTCGATTCTGGGGACAGAATCTTTATAAGTAGGGAAGAATGTAACGAATGTGTTGTTTGAGTTGTGATTCTGGGGACAGAATCCTTTTAAGAGGGGAATGATGTAACATTCTATATTTTTTTAAAATGTGAGTTATAAATATTTATTAATTTATATAAATATTTATTGGATGTGTTTATTATTGAATAAGTAATTGTTCAATTTGATTGAGTTTATTTAGTTAATTATTTATTTGCTAAATAATTAATGTAATTAGTTAATTATTTATTTGTTAAAATGTAAGTTATAAATATTTATTGATTTATATAAATATTTATTGGATGTGTTTATTATTGAATAAGTAATTGTTCAATTTGATTGAGTTTATTTAGTTAATTATTTATTTGCTAAATAATTAATGTAATTAGTTAATTATTTATTTGTTAAATAATTAATGTGTTACGTGGATTGAGTTATGTGATTAAGTAATTTATTTAATTGTTATTACATAAAGTTTGACAAATAACTATGTTATACAAAGTTATTAAATTAATTTAAAGTAATTTTAATTTAGTGTTGCCAAACAAGTTGTAAGTATATTAATCTTTTATTTTATAAATGGGTTGCCAAACAAGGCCTTATGGCTTTTGAAATTCTTGTTAATTTTAAATTATATTACTAGTAGAATAAAACAAATATATAAATAAAATATATTTATATTTATAAGATTATACGTTATATGTTTGGTAACTGATAAGAGTAAATAGGCTTATTATTGCCATAACAGTTATTTTACGTGTATGATTTATCAGTTTTACGCTCAGTGTTAATACCTAGTCTATTGCTGAGAGAATTAAGAAAAGAGAAAGGAAAAGTTTAGAGAGTTTGAGAAGAAGTCAAGTGCGTGATTTTTCAAAACAGATTTTGTTAACAAGGTTTTCTTAACAACAAAAGGTACGTGTTTATAACCTTAATATATATTTTACGGTATATTGTCTCTTTGAATTTGATAGTCGGTGTTCTTCAACTTCACTGTGTATAAGTTTTTACAAAATAATTGTAATCTATGTGTTGGTTATTGTTATACTAGCATATATATAAATATGATGGTATGCTAAATTACGTATTCAAGAAATTTTTTTTTACAGTGAAAACATGTGAGTACGAACATGCGTGTAGAATTTATCAAAGGTTATATATATATATATATATATATATTTGTATACTAATTGAGAAATTGGACTATACATGGTAATTGGGATATATATTGGTATACTTGTATTTCAAAGGTAATGTTAGTGTAACTAATGTGTATTGTCAATACATATGGTATGTGTAGAACTTGGGGTGAACGTGAATAGTAATTGTTTAACCTACGCACGAGGCACGTTCCCTAACCTTTGCTACTTTATTATTCAGCAAGGATACTTTTCACTGTTATGTTATACTTATGCAAGTTCTCTAACTCTACTTTTATAATTGTGCAAGTTTTCTTAACTCTAAACTAGTTATATTAGCATGCAAGTACCTTTAGTTTATCATTCAAGTTATTATTTGTTGTGCATGCTTGATATTAAATTCTAAAATGTAACCTTAGCTTAACGTTGTTCAAAGCAAGGTATGATAAATTATTCAATTGTTATGCTATTAGATTATTCCTAAAGCATGAACTTAGAACGAAATGTTAATTCAGTATGATCATTCAATAACATAGTGTTATTATCTTGTATTCAACTAATCCTTAGTTGATGTCTGTTGAACTCCAAATTACCTTGAAAGCTTATCCAAACCAAACTTACTTTGGTGCGGACTTGTATTCTAAATACTGAGATGAACAACTCTTTTAATAGAGGTTTACGCTTAGCGTTGAAATGGTTGTGCACAATATATTGTACGAAGGGTTGATCCCCCTAAGTACATGGAGTCCTTATAGTCTTATGACTGTTAAAGTTAAAGTTGAAAGATTACTTATAACTGTGGACATGATTCGTGGTCATTAGACCCTCAATGAATGTTATAATTTTTAGAAAGTTAATAGAATATATTGTTCAGTTCTATTGAGCCTAATATTGGCAATTGATGTGAAAGTTTAAAGATTTACTTATTGTTATTTCAAGTGGGCCTTGTTTGCTCACTCTTGCCAGTAAAATTTCTTACAGCTAAAGTTGAAACGGGTGACGTACCTAGCACCAGTAAGGGAAAAGGAAAGATGAATAAATACTGAAGACTTGTAATAGTTTTGATAGTTTACTTTCAGAATTTGATTTAAAGATTGTAATGAAGTTATTTAATTTTTCGCATTTGAATGATTGTTGTTAAAGGTTGGATAACCTGGGAGATTTCTTTTATTTAAGTTTAATCCTGTATGGGCAGGTTTTCTTTTATTATTCAATTCTATTATAATTGGGTAGTTAGAAATGAATGTTTTGATTACGTGAACACCAAATCTTGAGGTAATGAAGTACCGGGATTTGGGGGTGTCACACAAATCCCTCAGGTTGTGTCATGTACACATCCTCAAGGAGATTTCCGTTAAGGAAAGCAGTTTTGACATCCATCTGCCAGATTTCGTAATCGTAAAAGGCTGCACTATCAAGTAAGATTCTGATGGATTTAACCATTGCCACTGCAGAGAAGGTTTCATCATAGTCAACACCTTGAACTTGTTTATAACCTTTTGCTACCAGTCGACCTTTGTAGGTTTGTACATTACCATCCATGTCGGTTTTCTTCTTGAAAATCCAGTTACACCCGATTGGTTTTACCCCTTCGGGTGGATCAACCAAAGTCCATACTTGGTTAGTATACATAGAGTCCATTTCAGATCTCATGGCTTCAAGCCATCTCTCAGAATCTGGTCCATTCATAGCTTCTTGGTAGGAAGCAGGCTCATCCTAATCTATGAGCATCACATCACCGTTTTGAGTCACAAGATATCTATAATATCTCTCGGGCTCTTGGCGTGTCCTACCAGATCTACGAATTCCTTGTCAAATTGAGCAGGTTCACTTTCCACAATTTCTTGTGGTTCCTGCTCACGTTCCAACTCAGGTTCAATGATATTTTATGGTTCTCGAATTTCTTTGAGTTCTACTTTCCTCCCACTGTTTCCTTTAGAGACAAATTCTCTTTCTAGAAAAATACCAGTTCGAGCAACAAACACTTTATTCTCAGAAGGTTTGTAGAAATAATACCCTTTTATTTCTTTTGGGTATCCCATAAAATTACATTTGTCAGATTTGGGTCCGAGCTTATCAGAATCTAGACGTTTTACAAACGCCTCGCATTCCCAAATCTTCAAGAACGACATATTAGGACGTTTCCCAGTCCACATCTCATATGGTGTCTTCTGAACCGTCTTTGTAGGAACACAGTTAAGTGTGAATGCAGCTGTCTCTAGGGCATGACCCCAGAAGCTTATTGGAAGATCTGCATGACTCATCATTGATCGTACCATGTCCAACAAGGTTCGATTCCTCCTCTCAGACACACCATTCCATTGTGGTGTTCCAGGTGGAGTGAGCTGTGATATAATACCACACTTCTTTAGAAGGTCATCAAAGTCTTGGCTTAAGTATTCACCTCCTCGATTGGATCGAAGGGCTTTTATGCTTTTGCCAAATTGGTTTTGAACTTCATTCTTGAATTCCTTGAACTTTTCAAAGGATTCGAATTTGTGTCTCATTAGATACACATATCCATATCTCCTGAAGTCGTCAGTAAATGTAATGAAGTAATAAAACCTACCTCTTGCTAACGAACTCATGGGTCCACATACATCACTATGTATAAGTCCCAATATATCGCTAGCCCGTTCACTATGTCCAGTGAAAGGGGCTTTAGTCATCTTGCCTAATAAACAAGATTCGCATTTTTTATATGATTCAAAATCAAATGAATCCAAAAATCCATCTTTATGGAGTTTTGATATGCGTTTCTCATTTATATGGCCCAAACGACAGTGCTAGAGATATGTCAGATTTGAATCATTTGATTTAAATCGTTTTGTGTTTATGTTATAGATAGGCATTTCCAAATCAAGAATATAAAGACCGTTAAACAATTGTGCAACACCATAGCAAATATCATTTAAGTAAAACGAACAACGATTGTTCTTAATTATAAATGAAAAACCTTTCTTGTCCAAACAAGAAACAAAAATATTATTTTTGCTTATAGCAGGCACAAAATAACAATCTTCTAATTCTAAAACTAGCCCAGAGGGTAAAGATAAATGATAAGTTCCTACGGCCAGTGCAGCATCTTTTGCTCAATTCCCAACTCGTAGGTCAACCTCTCCTTTTGCCAAAGTCCTACTCCTTCGAAGTTCCTGGACATTAACACAAATGTGAGAACCACATCCAGTATCCAATACCCATGATGTAGAAGTAGACAAATTGACTTCTATAACATATATACCTGAATAAGAAGTCACACTTCCTTTCTTTTTCTTCACTTCTTCTAAATAAGCATGACAATTCCTCTTTCAGTGTCTAGGTTTTCCACAAAAGTTACAATCACCTTCTTTAGCCACCCCACCTTTAGGTTTTAAAGCCTGTTTTGTTTTGGAATTAGGTTTAGCACCAGAATTAGATCCTATCTTTTTCTTGTCTTTCCATTTTCCCTTAGCATTCCCCTTTTGCACCATCATTATGAGAGTGGGTCCTACCTTTTTCATGTTGTTTTCAGCAGTTCTTAACATGCTCAACAACTCAGTAAGGGGTTTCTCAATTTCATTCATAAGATAATTCATAACAAATTGAGAGTAGTTGTTGTTCAAGGATTGCAAAACAAGATCAGTTTGGGCTTCCGGAGTGATTGGAAAACCCAACCTATCAAGGTACTCAATACACCCAATCATTTTTAGCACATGTGGACCAACTGGATCACGTTCACCCATCTTGCAGTGATACAACGCTTTGCTTGTATCATACCTCTCCTGTCGAGCATGCCCTTCGAACAATTTCTTGAGATGCTCGATCATCTCATAAGCATCCATTAACTCATGTTGCTTCTGAAGCTCAGCGTTCATGGTTGCTAGCATGAGACAACTCACGTCCAGAGCATCATCTTGATGCTTCTTGTAAGCATTATGCTCTGCACGTGGTGCAGTGACAGCCGGTGCTGCAGGAATGGGCCCATCAAGGACATATAGCTTACGCTCTTGTTTGAGGACAATCCTCAAGTTCCTGTGCCAGTCAAGGAAATTAATCCCACTCAGCTTGTCCTTCTCAAGGACTGATCGTAGTGAAAGA
Organism: Panax notoginseng; assembly: GCA_016801055.1. Classification (NCBI taxonomy): domain Eukaryota; kingdom Viridiplantae; phylum Streptophyta; class Magnoliopsida; order Apiales; family Araliaceae; genus Panax; species Panax notoginseng. The sequence continues at coordinate 61,404,354 of CM029018.1, forward strand.
CTACTTGTGTTGTTGTTGTTTGCCATTGATATCTACAATTTATAAGTGCCAAAATAATAAGTCAAATTGCAGAGTTGATATTATGTAATTGATAATAGTACATTCAAAATATACCTCTCACTATTTTATTCAAATTAATAGCCCTCACCATTAATTCGGAAAGCATTTTCTATTAAATCTTTATAGTGAGCCAAGATCCATATTTCATTATGACTTAAGTTAGCTTTGGCTAATCTCTTAAAACACAATTATTTAGGTAGACAACCCTTTTGTCAATTATATCATATATAACCCTTGGATAGTTTGATAAACAACATTTGTTTCTAGTCCATCTAATGTTACCAACCAAACTCTATGCCTCTAAGTCCACAATCCTATTGAGATAACTTAGTTAAGTCGGGCCCAATGATTTTAACAGTTTGGATATCACAATTATCCTATCGCATCTTACCTAGATAAATAGGGTACTTTGCTTTGGTAAACCTACATCTATTGATCAAGGTCTTGATGAGTGTTATTCATTCGAAGGCATCTGATTTAGAGTTAATAATTTAATGAGGGATTTTATTAAAAAAAAATTATATCTCACCAATTTTAATCTTATTAAGCATGCACATTATTTATCATATCATATCGCATACAAGCATAAATAAAGTGCAAAATTAAATGTGTCACAGTTATGGCCCAATCCACTGTCAATCTTTTCAAGCTAATGAAAGATTGAAGGTCAATCTAAGGTGGTAAAAGATCTTAAAATAAATAGCTTCCTTAGATCTTCCTCAAGCATGTGCCTCCTCTCCATCATCATCTTTCCATTATGTTCTCCATCTTGACATCTTCATCAATTACAGATTATTACATGACATAAAGAAACCTCGAGTTACATCCGAGGGGATTTAGATGAAAAGTGAATATTACATTAGAATTTATAGAAAGGCACGACATGCAAGCCGTATTTCAAAACCAAAACCATTAACCTATGGGTCAAAAAGGCCATAACTGTGCACCATGCATATCACAATAAGCATATAACAGTTAATATAAAATAAATATATATATATATATATATATATATATATATATATAAATATAACAAATTTGGGGTCACGACCATCGTGCGCAACGACGGGGGGGTCCAAGGGGGGGTCTCCCCCCTTGGCAGCGCCCTTGGAAAAATTTTCGAACTACAATCTGTATTGCAAAATTTTTCCATACGAATCTCTGAAACAGTTTCAGAATCATACATTTTAATCCACCAAAACACCCATAATAACAAATCATATATGTCCAGTTTCGATTTAATCATATTAAAATGAATAACAGTACACCCAAAATTTATCATATATGTCCAGTTTTGATTAATCATATTAAAACGATTCTTCACACTTCTAATCCGATTAGAATAGTTATATTGTTATTCCACCGATTAAAGATACGATTAACAGTATCATCATATATATTACCAGAATACACATACAACGGAATATCATATATTCAATTTCATATCGGTAAACATGCATCATCATATATCATATATATCGAATACAATTAAAACACGTAATCTGAATTAATATTTTCGTAAGTAGCTTTGATACCACTGTTGGGTTTCGACAGAAACACAAAGCGAAAATAGAATAAATATAAAGCAATTTCGAAACCCTAAACAGGATCCATGCGAAAATCAATTAACTCAGTGGTTAGAAATTATACCGATTATGAAAATTAAATTGATGCGCTCGAATCTCCAACGCAATCCAAATGAATCGCGCCTCTACGGCATCCACACGAACGCTCCGCGAATCGTCCTATGATCTGCAGAAGAAGGAACTGCGGTACTAGCCACCAAGGATGAGGATTTTAGAACTGTTTCTCTCTAGTCTCTCTCTGAGAGTGGCTAGGGTTTTTGGTTTTTAATAAAATCCTAAGTGGCTGCTATATATCATATATATAGTAGTTAAAAGGTATTAATCAAAACCTAATTTCTAACATATATATATATATATATATATATATATATATATATATATATATATATATATATATCTTAATTAAGTCTTACGTAATTAATATACATATATACAAATTATCCTTTTAATTTAAATTCGTAATTTAAATACTATTAATCATATTAATATATTTAAATCCTTAAAATTTAAATTAATTCTCTTTTAAATTACGTTCTATGTGTGTGACCCTATATGTTATTATTACGTTGGCAATAACTTTAAAATCATATTATAAAGTTATAAACGGTGAGCGGCATCTAGTAATGCATCACTGCTACCCAAGTAATAATAAGATCGATGATTCGATGCAACCTTTTCGTGACCAATGTTTCAATGTAATTTAATCCTTTTAACCTTAATATCCAAGATTAAACTCGAGTCATGGAATGTGTCATACACTTCATAATTTAATCTGAGTTTTTCTTGATCAATGAGTGGACTATATGAAACAAATCACTATTTAAGCATGACCATGCATTTCATAGTCCTACTCAATCAAGAGGCCTATGGATATCACCCCTAATATATAGGATCGTTAAATTCCATCTAAATCACTCATATTCCTCACACGATTCATGATGTACCCAATAATCACCTTTATAGTCCACCCTATTAAATGTGACATTTGATGATATCAAAGTACATAAATTCTCGTGTAGTAATATAGTGATTTCAGGTCGGAGGACCATTACATCATTGTCACTATGAGAATTAATAATGACACTTTGCATAATGCTCCATATAGAATTCTCATGGTGGGTCTGTCCAGTACATCGTTCTCTAACATGTACCTATGCATTGACTTAATATCTCATATATTTATGACCAATGAGATTTGGTCATCAGCCAATCAACATACTAGTCTTAATGCATCATTGGTGTCCCATCAATAATGATACTCGACTAGGGACATTTAAGAACAATGATACTAATTATAATTATATAATCTCATGTTCAAGTCACATACTTAAATCTATATAATTTGTATCATTATTCTAAGGATTTTTATTATGTTAACATTTATATAACGCAGTAAATAAAACCATAATAAAATCATTCATTTATTCAATCAAACATAATATCAAAACGTTAAGCAATTATATCAAATAATTGGCCTCTAGGGCATAAACTCTAACAGATCTCACCAACGATCCAAGCATATACTTAGGCAGTACCATCTCATCCGCGAAATCATTGATAGAGGAGATGTACATATAGGAAGAGTGCCAACAGATGATAATGTTGCAGATCCACTGACCAAGGCTTTGTCGCAGCTGAAGCATGACGGTCACACTAGTTACATGAGTATTAGATACATGAGTGATTGGCTCTAGTACAAGTGGGAGACTGTTAGAGTTTATGCCCTAGAGGCCAATTATTTGATATAATTGCTTAACGTTTTGATATTATATTTGATTGAATAAATGAATAATTTTATTATGGTTTTATTTACTGCGTTATATAAATGTTAACATAATAAAAAATTCTTAGAATAGTGATACAAATTATATAGTTTCAAGTATGTGACTTGAACATGAGATTATATAATTACAATTAGTATCATTGTTCTTAAATGTCCCTAGTCGAGTATCATTGTTGATGGGACAACAATGATGCATTAAGACTAGTATGTGGATTGACTGATGACCAAATCTCATTGGTCATAAATATATGAGATATTAAGTCAATGCATAGGTACATGTTAGAGAACGATGTACTGGACAGACCCACCATGAGAATTCTATGTGGAGCATTATGCGAAGTGTCATTAGAAATTCTCATAGTGACAATGATGTAATGGTCCTCCGGCCTGAAATCACTATATTTCTACACGGGAATTTATGTACTTTGATATCATCAAATGTCACCTTTAATAGGGTGGACTATAAAGGTGATTATTAGGTACATCATGAATCGTGTGCGGAATATGAGTGATATAGATGGAATTTAACCATCCTATATATTAAGGGTGATATCCATAGGCCTCTTGATTGAGTGTGACTATGAAATGCATGGCCATGCTCAAATAATGATTTGTTTTATAAGTCTACTCATTGATCAAGAAAAACTCAGATTAAATTATGAAGAGTATGACACATTCCATGACTCGAGTTTAATCTAGGATATAAAGATTAAAAGGATTAAATTACATTAAAACATTGGTCACGAAAAGGTTGAATTGAATCATCGATCTTATTATTACTTAGGTAGCAGTGATGCATTACTAGATGCCGTTCACTGTTTATAATTTTATAATATGATTTTAAAATTATTGCCAACGTAATAATAACCTATAGGGTCACACACATAGAACGTAATTTAAAAGGGAATTAATTTAAATTTTAAGGATTTAAATATATTAATATGATTAATAGTATTTAAATTACGAATGTAAATTAAAAGGATAATTTGTATATATGTATATTAATTAAGTAAAACTTAATTAAGATATATATATATATATATATATATATATATATATATATATAAATTCGGATTTTATGAAATTAGGTTTTTATTAATACCTTTTAACTACTATATATATGATATATAGCAGCTACTTAGGTGAAAATCATAACTTCAAAATCCTAGCCGCTCTTAGAGAGAGACTAGAGAGAAAACCTTTTGAAAAATCCTGTTCCTTTGGTGGCTAGTACCACAAGTTCCTTTATTGTAGAATCGTGTGACGTTCGTGTGGATACCATAGAGACGTGGTTTCGTGAGGAATTGCGTTGGAGATTTGAAGCGTTTCAGAAGTATTTTCATAGTCGGTATAATCTTTTTACACTGAGTTAATTGATTTTTGCATGAATCCTCTTTAGGGTTTCGAAATTGCTTTAAAATTTTAATTTTTGCTGTGCGTTTCTGCATCCAAACCCTACAGTAGACACTCAAAATTTTCTACACATCTGTCACTGACATTGCAGGAGGGCAGATTCGTCTTTCAGAGATAACCTTGGGAGATGATGCAGTTTAAATACCAAAAATTCCATCGGAGAGGACAGTTTTGTCTCGGAGATAACCCTGAGATGCTCGGTTCCAGTCCTAAAAACAACACCGGTAATAGCAATGCTAACCTTGGAGATAACCACAAGGAATGCAGTTGCAGTTCTGAAGATAACCCCGAAAATACTTGTTTCAAATGTATGCAATCAGCTTCATCCTCAGAACTCACACCGAGGCACTTAGTACAAAGACCCGGAGATAACACCGAGAAGTTAGGCACACCTCAGATATAACCCTGAGGACGTTTAGTACTACAGCAGTCCAATCTCAGAGATAACCCTGAGCAACGTCTGCTTTATCAGCCAAAATTGGAGATAACCCCTGTGAGGGGTAAAATTGTTATTTTTCCACCTTAATCCCACATCGCGCTGTCTCAACATCTCATACATACATTTCTACACATCAATGTCCCACAAGAACTAAGGAGGTCCAATCCCGAGTGACTACTACGCAAGGCAGCACACCAAATAGAATTTGAAGCTTGAAGACCGGAGAGCATGGTCACATCTTCCAGACTTCGTACAATCTCTAATCCCATGTTATGGTGTAGATCTCGACAACGGCGGTCTGAAATAAGTCTTATACACCTCAATCGGATGCCCATATTGTAATTATGAAAGTTCGAGCGGACATCACAGTGCACGCGTGCACGTACTTCGAGATAGCAGGACCCGCAGAGCCTAGGGCACCCCGGGCAGCCGCAGGCCCCATCTATAAAAAGAGGGCTTGAGGTGGCCATTTTGTAAGAGAAAGGGGCGAGGAAGCCTTGTCAAATTTGCTCTGTACACACCCTAAACTGAGTGCTTTCTCATTTTAAATACTTGTGAGCTCACATATAGCTACTATTTTTACCAGTGGGAGCCGAGTGTTCATCCAATTAAAGTTATAGAAGTCTTCTTTGACAGTCCACTGTAAGCCTTCTTACACACTTTAAAGTCTTTTTCTTCATCTTTGCACACACCATTCTTCATTCTTCACGTTGGGATCAGCCGAGGACGCCATTGGAAGTACGAAGTTTTCTTGAATTGGCAGGATATTACAGAAGATTCATTCAAGACTTTTCCAAGATCGCAACTCCATTAACGAATTTGACTAGAAAAGCTGTGAAATTTGTTTGGACGGAGAAGTGTGAAGAAAGCTTTCAAGAATTGAAGAAGAGGTTGAGTACAACACATGTGTTGTCTCTTCCCGACGATACAGGAAATTTTGTTGTTTTTAGTAATGTGTCATACAAAGGACTTGGCTGTGTGCTTATGCAAAACGGCAGAGTCATTGCGTATGCGTCACGATAATTGAAGGATTGCGAGAAGGGGTATCCGACCCACGACTTGGAGTTAGCTGCAGTGTTTTTGCTTTAAAAATCTGAAGGCACTATCTCTATGGGAAGAAGTGTGAAATATATACAGACCACAAGAGTCTGAAATATATTTTTACACAGAAGGACTTGAATATGCGCTAAAGAAGGTGGTTGTAGTTAATTAAAGACTATTATTGTGAAATTTTATACCATTCGGGTAAGGCAAATGTGCTTGTCAACGCCTTAAGTAGAAAGGGTAGGGAGAAATTAATGATGTTGACCCTCTTGAGGAGCTAATTTTAGAAATGGAGAAACTGGAGTTGGAAGTAAAGTATCCTATGGAAATTGATGAGAAATAATTTCAGATACAATCTGGTACAACCCTACTAGATAAAGTTAAGGAGGCTCAACTTCATGATGAAGAATGTAAAAAGGTGATAAAGAAGATATCCGAAGGAACCGAACCAAGATTTAAGATGGATAACGAAGGAATATTAAGATTTGAAAGTAGAATTTGGGTACCGCAAGTACCAAAGATTAAGGAAGAAATTTTGAGCGAGACTCATAGTTCACGATATTCGATTCACCCTGGTAGCACCAAGATGTACCAAGATCTTCGACAACATTTCTGGTGGCCAAATTTGAAATGAGATGTTGCAGAGTTTGTTGCCAAATGTCTAACCTGTCAAAAAGTGAAAAAAGAATATCAGAGGCCGAGTGGGTTGCTACAACCATTAGATATTCCAAAATGGAAATGGAAACATATTACGATGGACTTCGTGGTTGGCCTTCCGACAACTCAGAAAGGTTATGACGCAGTATGGGTTATCGTTGACAGACTGACAAAATCCGCACACTTCCTTTCGATCAAAATTAGATTCAATTTAGATCAGTTGGCAAGGTTATATGTGAAAGAGATTATTGTAAGGCACAGAGTTCTAGTGTCAATTATTTCTGATAGGGATTTGCGCTTTTCATCGAACTTCTGGAAACGTCTACAGGAATGCATGGAAACGCAATTGCGAATAAGTATGGCATATCACCCTCAGACAGATGGGTAGAGTGAAAGAACGATTCAGACATTGGAAGATATGTTAAGAGCCTGTGTAATGGACTTTAAAGGAAATTGGGATGATCACCTACCGCTCGTAGACTTCGGCTACAACAGCAGTTACCATGCTAGCATTGGCATGCCGCCTTATGAAGCGTTATATGGCAGAAAGTGCAGAACTCCACTAAACTAGGATGAAGTTGGCGAGAGACAATTACTAGGACCAGGATTGGTATAATAGACTACAGAGATAGTTAAAGTGATACGAACAAGACTGGTAGCAGCCCAAGATAGACAGAAGAAATACGCCAATCCACACCGTAAAAATGTTGAGTTTGAATCGGGTAGTTATGTGTTCTTGAAGGTCTCTCCCTGGAAAAGAAAGATCAGGTTCGGAAAGAAAGGAAAATTAAGCCTAAGATTCATTGGACCCTTTGAAGTACTGCGAAGAATTAGAGAAGTTGCGTATGAGGTAGCCTTACCTCCGTCACTCGAGAATGTCCACAATGTCTTCCATGTTTCTGTATTACGACCCTACAAATCCTATTACAAGCATGTAATTGAATGCGAACCCCTACATTTTAAAAAAGACTTATCTTACGAAGAAATTCCTATTCAAATTGTCGACAGAAAAGAACAAGTTCTCAGAAATAAAGTAATACCTTCTGTTGAGGTAATTTGGAGGAACCACAATGCTGAAAAAGCTACGTGGGAACTCGAAGAGAATATGATGAAGAATTACCCTCATTTATTTACTTAAATTATGTGTAAGCGATTCTGGGGACAGAATCTTTGTAAGGGGGAGAATGTAATGGGTCGAATTGATTGAGTCATGATTCTGGGGACAAAATCCTTTTAAGGGGGGAAAGATGCGACGAACAAGATTTTTGTAATTTAATTTTAATATTTATTGAATTAAATAAATATTTTTAATGATTTAATTATTAGATTAAATAATTAATTGATGCAATTGTGATAGATTAATTTAATTATATGTGTTATATTTATTAAATTAATATGGAAAATATTTATTATTCAAAGTATGTATTTATGTGAGCTTATAGAATTAAATGAAATATTTATTAAGCAAAATGTTATTTTAATTAATGTAATAATTAATTAGAGATTTAATAATTTGATATAATTAATAAATAAGAAACTAATTATGTGACTATGTGAATTAATGATAAATTATCATATTTTATTTAATTTAAAGTAAATAAGATATTTGATTTATTTTATAATTGGGTGTGACACTATTGAACTATAGGATAAAAGACTTATTAAATTAAATGGGTTTGAACCAATTAAGCCTAGCCAAACGAAGCCTTATGGGGAGTTAATAGCAGTTAACCCATGATTGGGTTAACTGACCACAATGCGCTCAGTTATTTTTATTAAATATGACGTCTTCTTCTTTCATTTGGTTAAGTCTAGAAAAGGAAAATTCAGAGAGAGATTGAGAAGTCTGAAGGAAATTGTGAGTGTGTAATCAAACAAGTATTTGTGAAAGGATCATCTCTTCTAATATATACTCTGGGTAATTCCTATAACTAATTTTATTCACGTTGTTTAAGTTTTTAAGAAAATGGCTTTTATGTTCTGTAAAAGCTCTATAATGGAAAAAGGAGTAAAGATTATGTGTTAATTACGTGATAAATGTTATCATATCATGTTTTATTATATATATTGTATAAACATATCATCAGTTTCATAAAAACATGTCGTATATGCTTTCTACAAAATTACAGAGTATAGAAATATGGCCATATGACCCTTACTCGCAAATTATATACGTCAAACATATATTGTGTCATAAATTTAATACCTATATAATTATGACTATTAAAACGAAGATACCAAACTTCAAATGAACGGATTCGGTGTTATAACGAATTCGTAGTGTTGATTTTCATGTTATGTATTCAAAACTTTCAAAAACACCAAAAATAGTAAATTACATGTGTTGATTCTGCAAACTATGTGTTTTAACATGTTAAAATCATGCTAGAAGGGTTAAGTAGTGATCATATATGTATTACAGTGTTTGGGTATGTCTAATTTCTTGTAAAAATAAATTAATTGGAGGTTTTGGCCATGTTCTACAATTTTTTACGAACTGCAGAACTGTTACAGGTTCGCCGCGCCACGGCGCCAGTCCAATGCCTTAAGACCCGCGCCGCAGCGCCAAGAGTCTAGCCGCAGTGCCACCGCGCCGATAGTAAGCCTATCAGTGGCGCCGCAGCGCCACTCTGCAAAATGTCCAGAATTGATTTTTTTAAAGTGTTCAAGTCCATGGATGTATTATTAACCTAATCTAATGAACATAAAAATATGTTAAAAGTATAATGAGATGTTAAAATAGATTCTTAACATGTCAATAACGCATTTACATGTGAATTGAATTATTAAATGCATAGTTAACTTATTGTTCGTGAAGTGTATGTTATGTGTCAATAAGTGTGGTAATTTGACTAAGTATAGTCATAACCAAAGTTCAGACAAAAGAATGAACTTATGATGACTGGTTACATTATAATTAACTGGAGTGTGAATGAAAATGATATGTAAGATTAAATTGAAGAACATGTATAATTAGCGTGTAATCTACGCACGAGGCAAGTTTTCTAACCCTACTTGTTATCATTATTCATGTTTATAAATTACCTCGAGCAAATTCTCGTTGTTATTAAATCAAGTTCAAATTGTTATATTAAAGATTATTTATCTTTTCAAAGTATGATTCTGTTACACAATACTTGTTCTATTGTATACCTCTTGAGATTGTTATTTAATTTAAATATCAATTATTGTTGAACCTTATTGGACTAGTGAACCCTTATTTGATTCGACTAGTCCATAGTCTATGAATGTTCTAAATTTCAGAACTCTTATTGATTTATCCAAACCAAACTTCCTTTGGTGCAGACTCTATTGTCAAATTGAGGTGAACAACCCTGTATAGGGATTACTTATGCGTTAGCGTTAAGATATTGTGCACAGTATGGTACTAAGGGTTGATCCCCCTAAGTACGAGTAGAAGAGTCTATAGTTTTATGACTGTTAAAGGTTTAAAGTATAACCCTTGATGACCTAGGACATAGTTCAAGGTCTTATGACCCTCAGAAATATTTTGATTCTTGTTATTTATTCTTGATTCAAAAGTTGAGCTTTTATTCCAGAAGTCTTTGATTCACTCGCATGTTATTATATTGTTATTTCATTATTATATTTGTGGCCAATCGTGCTCACTCTTGCGTAATAATAACATTGCAGTTTAGAATGAAAGGTCCGATGAGCCTTCTACTAGCAAAGGCAAGGGCAAGATTAACAAGTGATGAAGACTTGTTATTTTATGTGATATTGAATTTATGTTTTGGACTTATATTGATGTTTTGTAAGACTATAAATTGTTTATTTTTCCGCAGTTAAGATTTAAGGTTAGTATAACATGTGATTTATGTATTTTTACAATATAACTCCTTAAGGAGACGATTTATTTCTATCTATTTATGCTTTCATTTAATTGGGGAGATAGATATATGATGTTTGAATAATGAACACCAAATCATGTGGAAAATTTAAGTACCCGGATTTGGGAGTGTCACTGGTTGGTATCAAAGCTGTAGGTTATGAACCTTGTGTGAGGGAACAACCCTAGATAGTAGCTTTATAGGAAGAACATAGTGGTGGAAAACTCTTATCAAGTTCTAAGAAATGAATTTCTTAATTCATTAAAGATAATAAAAGACTTTATGTGTTTATGTGCTAAATTATGTGCTCACTAGTACGACTTAGTAACTAAAATTTGAAAATGTGTTGTCAGGATGTCGGATGTTGGAGGAACTAGTCGAGCTGGGGAGGAGGAACCCCGAGTACCTACTGAGGAGGAGCCCCGAGACATTCATGTTGTCAGGGAGCAGTTGATACAGGGAGAGCCATCTCCATTGATCACTGTTGTTGGTCAGGAGCATGAGCATGAGACTGATCCAGAGGAGGATCCTGAAGAGAAAGAGGAAGAAGAGGAGTTTCCACCGAACTCCATTGATGTTGAGATGTACGATGAGTTATATGACCGTAACCTAGGGTTACGTGACACTGTCCAGGATTTGACTGAGCGAGCGATTATTCAGCAGATTACCATCGAGCAGAAGGAGAGGGAGGATGTAACTCTTCACACACGTCTAGGAAATGTGAAGTGGGATTTGGTTCATGAGAAGGGTCAAACTGAGGAGAAGTCCGAAGAGATAGAGAAGTTGAAGAAGGAACTAAAAGAGAGTTTAGAAAGGCTGACCATAGCAGAGGAGGGCTGGGTAAGAGAATCACATCGTGCTGACCTTGTAGAAGAATATTGTCGTGTGAAGAAGGCTAAGCTTGGAGAGACGTACTCTACACTTAATAATGCAATGGATGAGACCCACGATCGAGTTTTGAGGTACCCAATCCAGTTCGAGGGACTACCATCATACATGTTGGATCGCAGGACGATGTCTCGCATCATGGAAGAGGAACGTAGCAAGGATGTTCAGCGCCTTAACAGGCAGTGATAGAATTTATTTAATTATGTGGAAAAAAAACTTATCTGCTATTTAGATTTAAATTCCGATGTGGTTATGAACAAATGAATATTTTAATGTTTTAAATCCTGTAGATTCTTTATCTCAGGATAGTTGATGTAAATAGCAGCAATGCTATCGTTTGATGTTAAAACTTTTGATTTGAATAAATATATCAAGTTGTTTGAGATAATATGTTAAATGATTATGTTAAATTGTTGAGTAATGCCTTAACTATTTAGAGAGATAAATAAAGATCTAATAACATGTATTTTAACATAAAATATGCCGCCAAGAAGAAGACAAAATCGTCAACCAGCTCATGAAGAGTCAACGAATAACAACAATAACGCCAATGCTAACCATGTTCAATAATTAGTGAACTTACTAGCTAGAGCAATGAATAATCAACCTCAAGCTCCACTAAATACAACATTCAAAGATTTCAAGGCGGTGGGTTATGGAGATGGAAAAGGTTTTTGATGTTGCTAGAGTCAGAGAGGACTAGTAGACCTCTTTTGCAACGTTTATGCTAAAATCTGAAGCCAGTTATTGGTGGAAAGCAAACAAGGTCCGTGGAGGAGAAGGTATGATTACTTGGGAGAGGTTTAAGGAGATGTTCTTCGAGATGTATTTCCCGACCAGCTCGCAAAACCAAATGGAGGTTCAGTTTCTTGAGTTGAAATAGGGGAATATGTCCGTACCTGATTATGCGGCTAGATTCAATGAGTTGGCGAGGTTCGTCACATATCAAGTTCACACGGATGAGCGAAAAGCAAGAAGGTTTGAACAAAGATTAAAGCCATGGTTGTATAGTAAGGTGTCAATGTTTCAATTGAAGACGTTCGACGGGGTACTAGAGAAATCCATACTCGCTGAAGGTGGAAGCGATGCGGTAACCAAATATAATCAGGATCAGAAGAAGAAGAAGAAGAGTGAAAATGAAGGAATTAACAAGGCTGGTGGAAGCAACACAGGAGGTGGTAATAATAATCAGAAGAGAAGATGGTCTGACAATTCGTTAACTGGAAATCAGCAAGGGGGTCAGAAGAAGAGGATCGAAGGGTGCCTGACCTGCAGGAAAGTTCATTTGGAAATTTGCATGAAGGGAAAATGAGTGTGCTATAATTGTGGTTAGGAAGGCCACATATCACCTAACTGTCCTAACCCAAAGAAGGGTGCTTGTTTCACTTGTGGCTCAAAGGATCATCTGGCAAGGGACTGTCCTAAGAAGGGATCTGGAGGGGCATGATCAGGAGGAAACTGGGGAAATAGCGGTGGAAGCGCTCTAACTATCACCGGACCAACCACAACTAACCGACCGACCGCCAGGACATTCAACACGACGGTGCAAGATGCAGTTTAGTCTCATGATGTGGTGTCAGGTATCATTCCGATCAATAAAGTTAATGCTTATGTATTATTTGATTCGGGTGCTACTTGTTCATTTATATCCGATGACTTTGCTAAGAACTTAAAATTGTCTAAAGATGAGTTAGAATACCCCATGAACATAGAAATTGCGAATAGAGAAATAATCCATGTTAAGTACGTACATAAGAACTGTAGAGTGGATATTAAGGGTAATATCATGAACGTAGATCTTATTCCTATTCGACTTGGGGAATTTGACGTTATCTTGGGAATGGACTGGTTATTCAGTTATGGGGCTGTAATTGATTGTCAGAAGAAGCGTATTAACCTTATGACTCCATCAAAGGTTGTATTTCATGGTAGCAAGTCACCTAGACAAACGAGTTGTCTGACGATGATGCAGGCTAGGAAGTTGTTAAGACAAGGCTGTGTAGGATATCTAGCTTATATAGTCGACAGTCGTAAAGAGAATTTGAAAGCAGAAGAGATACCAGTAGTGAAGGATTTCGCTGACGTATTTCTAGACGATTTGCCAGGACTTCTGCCAGATTGAGAGGTTAATTTCATGAACGATTTGGCGCCAAGAACTGCTCCAATATCAAAGGCACCATACCAAATGGCACCAGTAGAGATGAAAGAATTGATGGTGCAACTACAAGAATTATTGGACAAGAAATACATTCAACCAAGCGTATCACCACGGGGAGCACCAGTTTTGTTTGTGAAAAAGAAGGACGAAACGATGCGACTCTGTATTGATTACAGAGAACTGAATAAGGTCACGATTAAGAATAGATATCCATTACCGAGGATCGATGACTTGTTTGATCAATTGAAGGGAGCGAGATACTTTTCCAAGATAGACTTGAGGAGTGGTTATCATCAACTGAAGGTGAGACCAGAGGATGTACCGAAGACAGCGTTTAGAACACGATATGGTCACTACGAATTTTTGGTAATGTTGTTTGGTCTAACGAATGCTCCTGCAACATTTATGGGACTAATGAATGGTGTGTTCAAGTCGTTATTGGACAAGTTCGTAGTGGTATTTATAGATGACATTTTGGTATATTCAAAAACCAAGGAAGAACATGAAGAGCATTTGAAATTAACGTTGGAGGTGTTGAGAAAGGAGAAGTTATAGGCCAAGTTTTCGAAATGCGAATTTTGGATCGAGCAGGTATAATTTCTTGGGCACGTGATCGATAAAAATGGAATTTTGGTAGATCCATCCAAAGTCGAAGCCGTGATTAACTGGGATCAGCCGAGGACGCCGTCGGAAGTACGAAGTTTTTTTGGATTGGCAGGATATTACAGAAGATTCATTCAAGACTTTTCCAAGATCGCAACTTCGTTAACGAATTTGACTAGAAAAGCTGTGAAATTTATTTGGACGGAGAAGTGTGAAGAAAGCTTTCAAGAATTAAAGAAGAGGTTGAGTACAGCACATGTGTTGTCTCTTCCGAACGATACATGAAATTTTGTTATTTTTAGTGAAGCTTCGCATAAAGGACTTGGTTGTGTGCTTATGCAAAATGACAGAGTTATTGCGTATGCATCACGACAATTGAAGGATTACGAGAAGGGGTATCTGACTCACGACTTGGAGTTAGTTGCAGTGGTTTTTGCTTTAAAAATCTGGAGGCACTATCTCTATGGGGAGAAGTGTGAAATATATATAGACCACAAGAGTCTGAAATATATTTTTACACAGAAGGACTTGAATATGCGCCAAAGAAGGTGGTTGGAGGTAATTAAAGACTATGATTATGAAATTTTATACCATCCGTGTGATCCACCCCCGAGTTTGGTGTTCACGATCCACAAAATAAATAACATTTAACTACCCATTTAAATATGAATAGGGATACATAACTCATTGACATAAGTTGTTAATACATAAGTCCCAGGTCCACTAACCTTAACATTACAGAAATACCCCTTTACATATACAAAAAGGGTTTACAATACAATATAACATAATAATATTGTTCATCATAACTAATTTATAACTATGCCTTTTCCCTTGTTCTTCTTAGCAGCACCTTCTATAACTTCGTCCCTAGCTGAAAAGTTTTATTTATAGCAAGGGTGAGCAACTAGTTTGCCCCGCAAGTTAAAATATACAATAAATGTATACGAATCAATAAGAACAGACTATCTATTTTGATAGAATGAAACCAAATTTAGGTGAACTTTGAAATAGCTGAACAAATCGTTATTCAATAACAAGTCTTCTCGTATTCTAGGCAACGCAATAATCTGATAATGAAAGAGTACAACGCTTTCAAAGTTTCTACGATATTCTATTGAATAATCAAGAATTAATTCTACGCAATAGCAAAGTGGAATGTTTTCCAGATTTATGCTGAGTGATCACAATAGATCTAGAACTTCTCTTCTCGAGTAACTATCAAAGATTGGACTTTGATATACCCAGGTGTATCAGATAACCATTAAGATTAAATCATACCCCTCTGCAAGTACTTAGAGCCGGCCAACTCCTTGTACCCTATATTATGCATAATACTTAACAGCGCGCAATGGTCGAATATACGACATAAAATGTTCCCTTTATATAGAAGGTTGTCCTTCTCAGTCTCAGAATCAAGATTTTGATTTAACAACGAAATACTGTGATTTCAAATTCTATCTACTTATCGATATAGCCGAAACAATTGGCATCGATCTATCAATAACAATTGATTTCTCTTCTCGTATTTATCAAGTTCTAACAATTATTCGTCTAGCCAGAATAATTAGCTAATACATTTCTCAATATAATTTGACAATAAACATGAATTATATGTACTGTCAATATTAGTTTCTACAGTTATAAATATCCAACAACAGTAATTCTACGAATATTTATTTTTCCGAATTAGTAATTCAATTTGAATTTTAATCACACTAATTGCGAATAATCAACAATAAATTTCTTTGACATGGTATAATTATCAATAATTAACCATTAAAATAATTGAATGAATATAACTCAAGGTTGAGTTAGGAAACTTGCCTTTCACGTTGATTACAACTACACTATAATTAACTGTATTCGTAAAACCTATAATCAATAATGTCGGTCTCACAATTAGCACAATCATTTATAACACGTAACACTGTATTTTACAGCCAAACTTCTCCTAGACACATTACCACATAGCCACATTAGTGTTTATAACCTATATAAACACTTATCAAGTCTAACTATTTCGGTCTGGTTGAACTTCGGTCTATTTTCGGTGTTCTGGTCACCCTATCCGACAATTAGCACATTAATTGTCAATTAAACTTGGTCTCTAAGCTTCAATATTATTTTAGATAAGTCAAATATCATTTATAATATTTTTCGGAAGCTATTAATAATTTATAAACAATTATTATAATTTAAAATAATTTTTTAAACACTTAAATCATTTTTAAATGATTAAATTATCAAATAATCTTATCATTATTAATATTTAATAATATAAAAATATTAATAACATACTTGTCAAAATATTAAAGGTATTATTAATAACTTAAAATATTTTTAAATCATCAATATTCTACTTAAATAATTTTTAAAGTAATTAAAATCATTTTTAAATCATCACCATTAATATTAAAATATTAATGTAATTATTATCCAAATATTGAAAGTCATTAATTATAACTTAAAATACTTTTAAAATATTTTTCTCATTTTTAAATGATTTTTAAATCAATAAAATCATTTTTAATTCATTTATTTAATTTAATAAATAAATAATCTAATATCATTAATATTAATTTATTAATGAGAATTCTCCAAAAATATTGAAAATTATATTTTATAATTTAAAATATTTTCTAACACTTTATTCTTATTTAAAATAATTTTTAAATCATTAAAATCATTTTTAACTTATTTATTTAATCTATTAATTAAATAAATCTAATATCATTAATATTAAATTATTAATAAAAATGCTCCAAAAATATTAAAAGTCACATTTTATAACTCAAAATATTTTTGAATACATTATTCTTATTTAAAATAATTTTTTATAATATTAAATCATTTTTCTCTAATTTATTTAATACACTAATTAAATTATTTAAATACTTTTAATATTTAAATAATTATAAATATTAAAGAAAAATATTCCAATTGGTCAGAAATTATTTTTCATAATTTAAAATAATTTTTAAAACCAGTTTTTGTAATTTTTAGAATTTATTTCTATTTTTTATTAATTTCCAGAATAATAGAAATTAAAAGATAATTAATCCGTCGCTGTAGGTCTTTAGCGACAGAAAGCGTCGCTGTTGGTGTTCTTGAGCTCAATAACACTGACAGCTTCGTGTTTCTAGGGTCACGTTTGACCACGATTAATTCTCTGCGTATTGTGTTTCTGGGCTATCTTGAACCGTGATTGTGTAGTGTTTATGTAACACTACAACGAGTAATCATTAACAGAGTTATATCATAACAAGCTAGCAAGATCTGACCCTTCAAATGTTCTGTCAGACAGCTCCTAGGCTTTCTGGGTAACCCAGAAACCCAGGCAGCTTCAGGGTACCATTTTCCAGCCAACATAATTAGGTATTCTGGTTATCAATTAAGCTGTTTCTTGGTTCAAAAATGTTGTGATCATGTCAATGAACAACTATATAACACAATTTCAGTCAAACTATAACAGCATCACCAGATACGATCCGGTCAACCATGGTCAGAAATCATGTTCTTCCCGTTTATGGAATTTCCATAAATGCTAAGTCATGGCCGTCTGGCCTAGTTTGACCGTCTACTCTGTTCAATCTGATGATGTTCTAAGAGGCCTAAAGACTCAGATCTATAGTCCATTATACAAGCTACAACATGGATACAAAAAGAATCCACAAACAACATAAACACTGACAGATCTATGCCTTAGAACTTCTTGTCAGACTCGGTTTTACATGTTCTGGGTTACCCAGATTTACAGCTGGTCAACGTCGGTCAACCGATTTTGAACGTTAATAACTTTTGATCCAAACATCTAATGACTCGAATTCCACTTGCAGCGTAAAGACCACATACAAGGCTACATGTAACAACGTTTAAACAACAAAAATAGCAAACGAACAAGAATCTGTGGCCCCTGACATTAGCTTGTCAGACCACAGATTTTGTTCTTGGACAGATTTTGAAAAACACCTTTTTTACCAACTTTGATGCTATGGATCCATCATGGATCATCATAGATCAACTGAAAACATATTATAACATAAGATTAAACACTAAAACACAAAAAATTTCTAAGCAACAAAGATCAAAATTTAAAATTTGATTTATACCTTCTAGCTTTCAATTCTTGATCTAAGCTCTATAATATGTTATTGATTGATCAAGGGATGAAATTAGGACTTATCTAACTTAAGAAATTCGAAGCTTTAGAGAGAGAGAGAGAGAGTTGGTGAGAGATAAGCTAGCGAATAAGCAAAATATGAACACTTTCTCTCTCCCAATCTTTATATATTGCTTAGATTCATTGAATGATATGATGTAGCTGTCACTTAGGGCCGATTTGCTGAGATTTTGAGCTACAATGTCAACAATAGTTGGTGACCAACTAAAGTTAAACCAAATTTTACAAGTTAGCTTATAAAACATAATAAAAGGGCATTTTTGTAATTTCTAAAATACAATTAATGGCATTCTTATCATTTGTACAAATCCTTAGGGTTTAGGGTTTGGGTTAGGATTTATGGTTTGAACCCTTTAGGGTATAGGTCTTGAACCCTAGGTTTTAAATTTACTTTCCAAAATTTTCGAATTTCGGTTTTCAAAATAAAAAATTAATTTCCAAAATTATAATTAGGATTCAAAAAATATATTAATATTTCCTAATCATAAAATTCAATCTTGCTAATTAGGATTAATATTCCTAATTAAAATTATTTAATTTAGCAATTAGGGTCAAAATGGTCATTAGGGTTTATAACCCACGAATTAGGGTTTTAATTAGAAAATTAATTTTTCTAAATTATAATTGGGGTTTGTAAAATAGAAATTAATATAACTAAAATATAATTAGGATTTTCTAATCATATTTAAGTTTAATACACACATTAGGCTTGCCAATTAGGATTAGGGTTTCTTAATTTAGGGTTTAAGATTCCCGAATTTAAAATTAGGGTTTCCCGGCTTTCGATTAGTGTTTCCAACGGTACGTTGGAGTTTTTGATCCTGAGATTAGAGTTTCTAATCTCTTATTAGGTTTCATTAATTTCAAACCTTATCCGATCAATCATTGATCAATAAATTTCTTCGGTACAAACTCATTAAAATAATTATTTTAATTATATTCTCTATCGAATCCCTTTCCATAAATTAGGGTTAGGGTTTCTAAAGCTGTTAAGCACAACTCTACTCTAATTTTATTAGTCAATACACAAATTAATTTTGTCGATACACGTATCACCGATACTTGTCACATAAATGATAATTAATATTGATATTAATTAAAAAAAATTATTCGCAAATTTTGGATTATTCGAAATTCCGGGTTATCACATTCACCCCTCCTTAAAAGGATTCCGTCCTCGGAATCACCGCTTTCTTATTCTCTATAATCTTTTAAAGTTGTATCATCAATTCATTTTTATCAACCCAATATTAATTTGTGTCTCAAATTCTAACCTGTGACTTGAATCTATAAAAGAAAATAGTTCACAGAAATATCTGACTCATAATACTCGCGTATTAAAAATTCTAAACGAAATCATTACCTGCTGCCACCTCTTGAGTAGCCACAGTGTCCTGCGCCGTCATGTTGAATGTACGGGCTGTTGGTCTTCCTGGCTGTGTAGGTCCTCGAATTGCCAAGATTCCACCACCGGGTCCCTTGCTGACACTTTCCTTCTCCATATTTCTCTTCGGACAATTTCGAACCAGATGATCAGTTGATCCACAGGCATAACAACCTTGTATCTTCTTCGGACTGGGACAATTGGGTGACATGTGCCCCTCTTGCCCACAATTATAGCAAACGCCTTTCTTCTTTAGACAAATGCCTGGATGATTCTTCCCACAGCTCGCACAAGTCTCTCCTCCTTTCTTATTCTCTTCAGTCTTATTACCCGACTGGGTATTCTCATTCCATTTCCTTTTGTTAGGGTTACTTCCACCACTGCTTCCACCATCATTTGTCTTCTTCTTCTTTTCCTGATGAAATCGAGACGCAGCTTCGCTCCCTCCTTCAGCAATTAATGCTTTTTCCATTAAGGCCGCGAACGTGTTGATCTGCAATACCGCTACCTTGTTGAATATTCCTGGCTTCAGTCCGTTCTCAAATCTTCTCGCCTTTCTCGCCTCTATGTCCACCTGATGAGGTGCAAATCTTGCCAGCTCGTTGAATTTGGCAGCGTATTCTGAAACAGACATATTCTCCTGCTTTAGTTCTAGAAAATTGACTTCCATTCTAGATTGCATACTCGGCGAGAAGTAGTTCTCAAAGAACAACTCCTTGAATCTTGTCCACAACACCACTTCTGCACCAGCTCTCGCTTGGTTTGTCTCCCACCAGTAATTAGCTTCTCCCTTCATCAGATAAGTTGCAAAAGCTGTCTTTTTCTCTTCTGCCACTCGCGCAATGACGAATGATTTCTCCATCTCCTTCACCCAAGTTTGAGCTTCAATAGGATCTGTGGTTCCTTTAAATTTAAGCGGTCCCACTTCTTTAAAGTCTTTAAAATTTGCTAATCTTTCAGCTGGCTGATTCCTCGCTCTTCCTCTTGTAGCTGGAGCTCTATTCTCCATAGCTTCGGCTATCATATTTGCAAAGTTTTGCATCGGGTCAGCTTGACCTCCTTCATTATTCACCGACTGTTCTTCTCGTTGGTTTCGATTCTGTCGTCTAGGTGGCATGATCTTATTTAAATAAAAATCTTATATTAATTCTCTTTCTTTACACAAATTCTTAACACAATAAGAATTCAACACATAATTCTCATATAATTGCATATTCATTCAAATAACACATAGTACATATAGTACTTAACATATTTACTATCCCTTTTTAAATCATATCAGGATTAATAACACAACTTTACATAAAAAGTTGTAATTCTCCATTCACACACAATTACTACCAGTTCGTCAAACTTACCACACTTATGAGTTCAGGAACTTGCCACAATTATACGAGTGTATGAACTTATCCTAGTCAGACCTTTGGCGTCCATTCGCTGAGGGGTTCAAAACACTTCATATAATTATGAGTCATTAACTTACCATAAGTATGAGTTTTAAGAACACACAAATTAATCATAATCTTATATTCATATAGAAAATAAGGATTTCATTCATACAAAATATATATATATATATATATATATATATGCTTACACATCATTCTCGATATTACAACACTTAATGTCATAAACTTCTACCCAAAAAATACTATTACATATATCTAAGTTATCTACCGACCACTCCCTTCACCAGTCTTCTTCTTGATGGGACACTTGCTGAATCCGTGGCCCGTCTGCCCACATGAAAAATACTTCCTCAAATTTGGCTTAGGATAATGCAGAGAAATATGTCCTTTCCTGCTTGTAGTTAAAGCACACGTTCTTCCACATCATGCATTCTCCCACGTGAGTCTTCCCACACTTGCTACATGCTTGCTTCTTCTTCGGGCTTATTTTTTTAGATTTAAGGCTGTCTTTTTTCCTCTTTCTCTTCTTCTTATCCTTTTTGCTAGTTCCTTCAGGTGATCCACCACCTTCCGCCTTCATTCTGTCCGCCTGCGCCTTGAGCTCGTTCCTTTCTTCAGTCATTTTGCGTAATGCTCGCTCCGTCTTCGACAATTCCTCCAAGAGAAACACTTTGCTCCAGAGTTCTTGAACCTCTGCTGATTCGTGATCTTGTTCTCCAACTTTGATCTTATTCTTTAACTCTACCTTAGCAGGCTCAGACTCTGCCTCCTCATCTCCACTCAGATACATCTCGGGAGAATCATCATGATCGCTCCCCAGATTGACCATGGGTTCATCATCTCCCACCTTCTCAACTGATTCTCTTTGCGCTGGCACCTTGGCTTCTGATACCGGTGTAACAGTCGCTAGCATCTCCGCACTCTTTTCACCTTCTCTAGACATCCTACAATCTGTTGAAATAACTTGATTAGTACTTTATTAGTACAAAATTCTCACACTATGTGTCCACTTATCTCACTATTGATACACTTCGACAATCCCTCACTTAGAACTCTACATGAGTTTTCTCTATCTCGCGTATGGTTATAATCCTAGGGTTTTCCCCCACCCCACTTAAAGTTTATAACCTACAGCTCTTCTACTAGCTGGTGACACCTTGGTCACTACAGCTCTGATGCCAACCTGTGACACCCCCAAATCCGGGTTACCTGACCCCCGAGTTTGGTGTTCACGATCCACAAAATAAATAACATTTAACTACCCATTTAAATATGAATAGGGATACATAACTCATTGACATAAGTTGTTAATACATAAGTCCCAGGTCCACTAACCTTAACATTACAGAAATACCCCTTTACATATACAAAAAGGGTTTACAATACAATATAACATAATAATATTGTTCATCATAACTAATTTATAACTATGCCTTTTCCCTTGTTCTTCTTAGCAGCACCTTCTATAACTTCGTCCCTAGCTGAAAAGTTTTATTTATAGTAAGGGTGAGCAACTAGTTTGCCCCGCAAGTTAAAATATACAATAAATGTATACGAATCAATAAGAACAGACTATCTATTTTGATAGAATGAAACCAAAGTTAGGTGAACTTTGAAATAGCTGAACAAATCGTTATTCAATAACAAGTCTTCTCGTATTCTAGGCAACGCAATAATCTGATAATGAAAGAGTACAACGCTTTCAAAAGTTTCTACGATATTCTATTGAATAATCAAGAATTAATTCTACGCAATAGCAAAGTGGAATGTTTTCCAGATTTATGCTGAGTGATCACAATAGATCTAGAACTTCTCTTCTCGAGTAACTATCAAAGATTGGACTTTGATATACCCAGGTGTATCAGATAACCGTAAAGATTAAATCATACCCCTCTGCAAGTACTTAGAACCGGCCAACTCCTTGTACCCTATATTATGCATAATACTTAACTGCGCGCAATGCTCGAATATACGACATAAAATGTTCCCTTTATATAAAAGGTTGTCCTTCTCAGTCTCAGAATCAAGATTTTGATTTAACAACGAAATACTGTGATTTTAAATTCTATCTACTTATCGATATAGCCGAAACAATTGGCATCGATCTATCAATAATAATTGATTTCTCTTCTCGTATTTATCAAGTTCTAACAATTGTTCTTCTAGCCAGAATAATTAGCTAAGACATTTCTCAATATAATTTGACAATAAACAGAAAGTATCTCTATTGTCAATATTAGTTTCTACAGATATAAATATTCAACAACAGTAATTCTACGAATATATATTTTTCCGAATCAGTAATTCAATTTGAATTTTAATCATGCACTAATTGCGAATAATCAACAATAAATTCCTTTGACATGGTATAATTATCAATAATTAACCATTAAAATAATTGAATGAATATAACTCAAGGTTGAGTTAGGAAACTTGCCTTTCACGTTGATTACAGCTACACAATATAATTAACTGCGTTCGTAAGACTTATAATCAACAATGTCGGTCTCACAATTAGCATAATCATTTATGACAAGTAACACTGTATTTTACAGTCAAACTTCTCCTAGACACATTACCACATAGCCACATTAGTGTTTATAACCTATATAAACACTTATCAAGTCTAACTATTTCGGTCTGGTTGAACTTCGGTCTATTTTCAGTGTTCTGGTCACCCTATCCGACAATTAGCACATTAATTGTCAATTAAACTTGGTCTCTAAGCTTCAATATTATTTTAGATAAGTCAAATATCATTTATAATATTTTTCGAAAGCTATTAATAATTTATAAACAATTATTATAATTTAAAATAATTTTTTAAACACTTAAATCATTTTTAAATGATTAAATTATCAAATAATCTTATCATTATTAATATTTAATAATATAAAAATATTAATAACATACTTGTCAAAATATTAAAGGTATTATTAATAACTTAAAATATTTTTAAATCATCAATATTCTACTTAAATAATTTTTAAAGTAATTAAAATCATTTTTAAATCATCACCATTAATATTAAAATATTAATGTAATTATTATCCAAATATTGAAAGTCATTAATTATAACTTAAAATACTTTTAAAATATTTTTCTCATTTTTAAATGATTTTTAAATCAATAAAATCATTTTTAATTCATTTATTTAATTTAATAAATAAATAATCTAATATCATTAATATTAATTTATTAATGAGAATTCTCCAAAAATATTGAAAATTATATTTTATAATTTAAAATATTTTCTAACACTTTATTCTTATTTAAAATGATTTTTCAATCATTAAAATCATTTTTAACTTATTTATTTAATCTATTAATTAAATAAATATAATATCATTAATATTAAATTATTAATGAAAATGCTCCAAAAATATTAAAAGTCACATTTTATAACTCCAAATATTTTTAAATACATTATTCTTATTTAAAATAATTTTTCATAATATTAAATCATTTTTCTCTAATTTATTTAATACACTAATTAAATAATTTAAATACTTTTAATATTTAAATAATTATAAATATTAAAGAAAAATATTCCAATTGGTCAGAAATTAATTTTCATAATTTAAAATAATTTTTAAAACCAGTTTTGGTAATTTTTAGAATTTATTTCTATTTTTTATTAATTTCCGGAATAATAGAAATTAAAAGATAATTAATCCGTCGCTGTAGGTCTTTAGCGACAGAAAGCGTCGCTGTTGGTGTTCTTGAGCTCAAGAACACTGATAGCTTCGTGTTTCTAGGGTCGCGTTTGACCACGATTAATTCTCTGTGTATTGCGTTTCTGGGCTATCTGGAACCGTGATTGTGTAGTGTTTATGTAAAACTACAACGAGTAATCATTAACAGAGTCATATCATAACAAGCTAGCAAGATCTGACCCTTTAAATGTTCTGTCAGACAGCTCCTGGGCTTTCTGGGTAACCCAGAAACCCAGGCAGCTTCAGGGTACCATTTTCCAGCCAACATAATTAGGTATTCTAGTTATCAATTAAGTTGTTTCTTGGTTCAAAAATGTTGTGATCATGTCAATGAACAACTATATAACACAATTCCAGTCAAACTATAACAACATCACCAGATACGATCCGGTCAAACATGGTCAGAAATCATGTTCTTCCCGTTTCTGGAATTTCCAGAAATGCTAAGTCATGGCCATCTGGCCTAGTTTGACCGTCTACTCTGTTCAATCTGATGATGTTCTAAGAGGCCTAAAGACTCAGATCTATAGTACATTGTACAAGCTACAACATGGATACAAAAAGAATCTACAAACAACATAAACACTGACAGATCTATGCCTTAGAACTTCTTGTCAGACTCGGTTTTACATGTTCTGGGTTACCCAGATTTACAGCTGGTCAACGTCGGTCAAGCGACTTTGACCGTTAATAACTTCTGATCCAAACATCTAATGACTCGAATTCCACTTCCAGCGTAAAGACCACATACAAGGCTACATGCAACAATGTTTAAACAACAAAAATAGCAAACGAACAAGAATCTGTGGCCCCTAACATTAGCTTGTCAGACCACAGATTTTGTTCTTGGACAGATTTTGAAAAATACCTTTTTACCAACTTTGATGCTATGGATCCATCATGGATCATTGTAGATCAACTAAAAACATATTATAACATAAGATTAAACACTAAAACACAAAAATTTTCTAAGCAACAAAGATCAAAATTTAAAATTCGATTTATACTTTCTAGCTTTCAATTCTTGATCTAAGCTCTCCAATATGTTATTGATTGATCAAGGGATGAAATTAGGACTGATCTAACTTAAGAAATTCGAAGCTTTAGAGAGAGAGAGTTGGTGAGAGATAAGCTAGCAAATAAGCAAAATATGAACACTTTCTCTCTCCCAATCTTTATATATTGCTTAGATTCATTGAATGATATGATGTAGCTGTCACTTAGGGCTGATTTGCTGAGATTTTGAGCCACAATGTCAACAATAGTTGGTGACCAACTAAAGTTAAACCAAATTTTACAAGTTAGCTTATAAAACATAATAAAAGGGCATTTTTGTAATTTCTAAAATACAATTAATGGCATTCTTGTCATTTGTACAAACTCTTAGGGTTTAGGGTTTGGGTTAAGATTTAGGGTTTGAACCCTTTAGGGTATAGGGCTTGAACCCTAGGTTTTCAATTTACTTTCCAAAATTTTCTAATTTCGTTTTTCAAAATAGAAAATTAATTTCCAAAATTATAATTAGGATTCAATAAATATATTAATATTTCCTAATCATAAAATTCAATCTTACTAATTAGGATTAATATTCCTAATTAAAATTGCTTAATTTAGCAATTAGGGTCAAAATGGTCATTAGGGTTTATAACCCACGAATTAGGGTTTTAATTAGAAAAATAATTTTTCTAAATTACAATTAAGGTTTGTAAAATAGAAATTAATATAACTAAAATATAATTAGGGTTTTCTAAACATATTTAAGTTTAATACACACATTAGGCTAGCCAATTAGGATTAGAGTTTCTTAATTTAGGGTTTAGGATTCCCGAATTTAAAATTAGGGTTTTCCGGCTTTCGATTAGGGTTTTCAACGGTACGTTAGAGTTTTTGATCCTGAGATTAGAGTTTCTAATATCTTATTAGGTTTTATTAATTTCAAACCTTATCCGATCAATCATTGATCAATAAATTTCTTCGGTACAAACACAAACTCATTAAAAATAATTATTTTAATTATATTCTCTATCGAATCCCTTTCAAAAAATTAGGGTTAGGGTTTCTAAAGTTGTTAAGCACAACTCTACTCTAATTTCATTAGTCAAAACACAAATTGACTTTGTCGATACACGTATCACCAATACTTGTCACATAAATGATAATTAATATTGATATTAATTTAAAAAAAAATTATATTAATTTAAAAAAAAATTATTCGTAAATTTTGGAATATTCGAAATTTCGGGTTATCACAATTCGGGTAAGGCAAATGTGGTTACCGACGCCTTAAGTAGAAAGGGTCAGGAGAAATTAATGATGTTGACCGCTTAAGAGGAGCTAATTTCAGAAATGGAGAAACTGGAGTTTGAAGTAAAGTATCCTATGGAAATTGATGAGAAACTATTTCATATGCAATCTAGTACAACCCTACTTGATAAAGTTAAGGAGGCTCAACTTCAGGACGAAGAATGTAAAAAGGTGAAAAAGAAGATATCCGAAGGAACCAAACCAAGATTTAAGATTGATAAGGAAGGAATACTAAGATTTAAAAGTAGAATTTGGGTACCGCAAGTACCAGAGATTAAGGAAGAAATTTTGAGCGAGACTCATAGTTCACGATATTCGATTCACCCTGGTAGTATCAAGATGTACCAAGATCTTCGACAACATTTCTGGTGGCCAAATTTGAAACGAGATGTTGCAGAGTGTGTTGCCAAATGTCTAACCTGTCAAAAAGTGAAAGCAGAACATCAGAGGCCGAGTGGGTTGCTACAACCGTTAGAGATTCCAGAATAGAAATGGGAACATATTACGATGGACTTCGTGGTTGGCCTTCCGACAACTATGAAAGGTTATGACGCAATATAGGTTATCGTTGATCGACTGACAAAATTCGCACACTTCCTTCCGATCAAAATCAGATTCAACTTAGATCAGTTTGCAAGGTTATATGTGAAAGAGATTGTTTCGAGGCACGGAGTTCCGGTGTCAATTATTTTCGATAGGGATCCGCACTTTTCATCGAACTTCTGGAAACGTCTACAAGAATGCATGGGAACGCAATTACGAATAAGTACGGCATATTACCCTCAGACAGATGGGCAGAGTGAAAGAACGATTCAGACATTGGAAGATATGTTAAGAGCCTGTGTAATGGACTTTAAAGGAAATTGGGATGATGTAACGGATGAGTGGTTTGAGTTGTGATTCTGAGGACAGAATCCTTGAAAGGAGGGAATGATGTAACAATCCAGATTTTTTAATTAAATATTTAAATATTTATTGAATTATATAAATATTTAATGGTTGTGTTTATCGTTGAATAAGTATTTGTTTAATTGATTTGATGTGATTTGATTATTTATTTGTTTAATAAATAATTAATGAGAGTTAAGGAAAGTAATTATTTTGAAATAGTAATCTAATTTAATTTATTAATTAAGTTAGAGAGTTTATAATGATTAAATAAATTATAATATTATGCAATGGATTGTTATTAGAATTAATTAAATTAAGTATGAAAACTTAATGTATTAGAAGTGTGACAAATAACTATATTATAAGTGGTTATTAAAATAAATTAAAGTAGTTTTAATTTATTTTGCCAAACAATGCTTAAATATATTAAGTCTTTAATTTTAAAGTATTTTGCCAAACAAAGCCTTATGACTTTTGGATTTTCTAATTTTGAATTTCAATAAAATAAATAAAATAATAAATATAATATATTTATATTATATACGTTAGTTTTGTAACTGTTATTTTATTAAGTTTGGCGTATTAAGGATTAACAGTTTTGGTTTTTCGCCTTAAAGCTATCATTTGTTCTTTTTACGTATTCTAGTTTGCTAGCCTAGAGATTACAGAGAGTTGAGAGAAATGTGAGAGAACTTAAGCAATTTCTGACAATTTTAGCAAGGATTACAAGAGTTAGCAAGAATTGTCTGAGCAAATTGAAGGGCACGTGAAGTGCAGATAACTGTAAGCTGTTAAACTGTTATTGGTAAACAACGATCAAGGCAAGTCTTTCAGTTCCTATTTTCTACGTGGACTTGATGAACTATTTTAAATTGCATGATATGTTATGCATGTTGAAATCATAAAATGTTAAAGTCAATATATGACTGCATTGTTTTGGCTAAGTAATGATGATTGAGTAAGGAACTCAATCTTTATATTTGCTATGTGAATTAAAAGCATGTATGCCATGTTACTTTAATGAGATGTATATTGAGCATGTTATTATGTGTTATGTGATGCATGAAAACTGTTAGACTTTGCTGGACTGTCGAGCTCACGCTTGCAAATAACCACTTTTGCACGTACAAATTTTAAGGTAAAGATATGTGCTAAGTGAGTTATAGAGATCTATATTCACGAAGATTACTTATGTTTTATGAGAAATGTATTTCATATTTTGAACGTAACATGTTGAATTGTAAGTTGAACTATCCAAGGTATATGGATATTTAGTTATGATGTAAGACTTTGTATAGTCATTTTGTTGTAACGATTCATGATATAAGATTGAATCAAAGAGATGTAATGTAAAGGTTGCGATTCAGGGCAAGAAAGAAGGAAACGTATAAACGTTTTAAATATTCCGCAATTTTAGTGTTTTTAATATCGAATATGATGTAAAATTAGAGATTTAATGTATGGTTAACGACCGAAGTGGAGATTTAAATGGTATAAATTTTGGGGTCGTTACAAGTTGGTATCAAAGTTGTAGGTTATAAACCTTAGGTAGGAGTACCTTAGGCTATAACCTTAGAGAAGAGAGGTGAAGATAATGAACGAATAAGCTCAAATAGAGTTTGAATAATAAGAAGAAATTTAAGAATTTATAAAGAAGGGATTAAAACATGCATAAAAGGATTCAAAGAAGAATCTCGCAGAGTTATCAGGAATATGAATGTGGGGTTATCCAACTCCAATAATAATGATGCAAGGTGATAATAAATAGACAATGTCTATAAAAAGAGAGTGATAAAGAAGTTAAGAATGGAGAGTTATATCTAAGTATGGTGCAATTGTACTCTTTAGTAGTTGATGTATGGTATCTGGGCTAAACGATTCCTTCATATAGCGGAGGTATATACGAACTAGCAACTCGAAACCTAGTTTGTTGGTTGTTTGTGGGAAACCACTTAGTGTACCATATTGAAACTGTTAGAGACTCGATGTGTACCAAGTATAGAAATGGATACGTGTGATGAAAATGTAGAACTTGAATGAAATGTTGAGCAATGTAAATAAAGTTAGAAACTCTTAAAGGAAGAATTATTTTATAAACAAGAAGATTCAAAGAAGAATCTTGAAGAGATATAAATATAAGAAATGGGAGTTTCCTAAATACAAAAGCCAAGATAACGAATAATGTCGTAAATGATGAAAAAGGGAGAGAATGAGGATCGTAAAACAAAACGATCACGAGTTAAGAAAAGAATATTAAGGGAGATGAATATAGAATAAGATCACGACGTGATCTGTTGAAGTTATAAAAGGAAGATGGTTTGTAATGTTTGAATGATTATAGCTTGATATTATGAAGATAATTTACTATGATATAGTACGAGATAAACTCGCTAGGAGTTAGAGATAATGTGATACGAGGAATTCGTATCGAGCAAAGAACAAGTTATGAGTAAGATAGAGTTAAGTGGGATTTCAATTGAGGACTCATGTGATGATAGAGTTGTACAAACCTTTGTATGGGTGAGGGTTTTGTGCTTGCACTCAGTTTCTCACAATGATAATCATTGGAATGTTTGTGTCGCGCTATTTGCTATATGCCTGTTGAGAAGGTGATTCTTTTCTCATGTGTATAACAGATAGGTAGAGTATAGTTAGAGAATATTATAAGGTTAAGTGCGATTTCTTAAAACTCATACTTATGGTAGGTTCATGATTCATAATTATATGGTATGTTTTTGAACCCGTCAGGGAATGGATGCCTATGGTCTGACTAGATAAGTTCTTAAACTCATATGATTGTGGCAAGTTCCTGAACTCATAACATGTGGTAAGTTTGACGAACTGGGTATAGATAAGTGTTAATGGAGTATTGAGGATGATAGGAATAGATAGACCTATTAAGCAATGGATCATTATAGAAAGTGGAGTTGATGGTGGAAGCATAAGTATTCTAAATCTACTAGCTATGCTAGACTTTCGAAATTAATTGACTTCGTGCTGATGTTTACACTTCTATTTTCTTGAAAAACATTAGATCAACTGATGGAACCAATAAGTTTTAACAACAATACTGTTATTCGTGTGTCTATGCTAATTGCTTCGGCTAGACAAAAATGATTTGGAATATATCAAAATGTATTTTATATATCATCAATGCATCATGTAACCTGGTGCAAAGATGATAAAAATGATGGAGTCATCAATGCAGTATTACTTAGTGTTGGATGTGATCTAAGGATCGTCAGCCCACTATGGTATGACGTAGTATGATAAAGTCACCAAATGACGGAATCCTCAACGGACTGTAAATACAGTGCGGTATCATGACGTCATAAAAAGATTTTTGAGATTTCTTTAAGATATGAGAATACATATGTATGTATGTATATGTATATTTTGGTTGATGTCCGAATTGTTGTAGAGGTCTATGCTATTTGATTCAGCTAGACAAATATTGAAAGATGTTCATGAAATTCAAGAGTTTCTTGAGAAGTTATGCCAAACCAAATTATTTTGGTGCAGATTCAGATGTTGAAAAGCTGAGATGAACAACCCTTTTATAGGGGATTACGCGGAGGAGTTGAGATGTTTGTGCACAATACATTGTACGAAGGGCTGATCACCCTAAGTACGAGGAGTCCCTATAGTCTTATGACTGTTAAAGTTTAAGTTGAAAGATTACTTATAACTATAGACATACGCATGGCGTTTAAATATTTGTGCACAATACATCGTACGAAGGGCTTAACACCCTAAGTATGGGGGTCCTTATAGTCTTATGACTGTTAAAGTTGAAGTTAAAAGATTACTTGCAACTGTGGACATAGTTCGTGGTCTTATGACCCTCAGCATGATTTGGAATCTTTTAAATTCCTATTATTCATATCGCTTCCCAATTATTGAGCAATTGTGGAATATTCTTGATATTCTAAAAGGTGAATGTGGTAAGGATGGTATTCCTTAGAAAGAAGTGGGTCGTAGAATGTGACACTGAATGATGAATATGTTGAATAAGTGAGAAAAAAGATTTTGAAGTCAGAAGGATATGAGTTATAAAAGAATAATGTAAAACTTTTAATAGAAAAGTTAATAATTGTAGAATGATCTTTGTGGAAAGAAAGTGGTTATAGAAACCAATTAATGAATGAAGTAGTGACATAAAAATCTACTTTGATAGATTGAATAAATAAAGATTAATAAATAAATTTTCGAGGACGAAATTCTTAGAAGAAAGGGTGAATGTAATATCCCGAGTGTTGATGATAACAATCCTTAGAAAAGGAAATGAATGGGTTAAAAGATGTATAATACTCAGAATATAATTGAGATCAAGTGAAAGTTATGAAATGAAACCTAGAATTTGTTAAAGTAATGAATGTAGTAGGAAATATAAAACCTATATTTAGATAAAATGATGACAGATTACACTGAGTTATTTGTTTAATTTCTGTATTCGATTCTGGGGACAGAATCTTTGTAAGTAAGGAAGATTGTAACAGATGAGTTTGAGTTTTGATTCTAAGGACAGAATCCTTGTAAGGAGAGAATGATGTAACAATCCAGATTTTTTAATTAAATATTTAAATATTTATTGAATTATATAAATATTTAATGGTTGTGTTTATCGTTGAATAAGTATTTGTTTAATTGATTTGATGTGATTTGATTATTTATTTGTTTAATAAATAATTAATGAGTTAAGGAAAGTAATTATTTTGAAATAGTAATCTAATTTAATTTATTAATTAAGTTAGAGAGTTTATAATGATTAAATAAATTATGATATTATGCAATGGATTGTTATTAGAATTAATTAAATTAAGTATGAAAACTTAATTAATTAGAAGTGTGATAAATAACTATATTATAAGTGGTTATTAAAATAAATTAAAGTAGTTTTAATTTATTTTGCCAAACAAGGCTTAAATATATTAAGTCTTTAATTTAAAGTATTTTGCCAAATAAAGCCTTATGACTTTTGGAATTTCTAATATTTGAATTTCAATAAAATAAATAAAATAATAAATATAATATATTTATATTATATACGTTAGTTTTGTA
Organism: Panax notoginseng; assembly: GCA_016801055.1. Taxonomy (NCBI): domain Eukaryota; kingdom Viridiplantae; phylum Streptophyta; class Magnoliopsida; order Apiales; family Araliaceae; genus Panax; species Panax notoginseng. Next base: position 61,437,784 of record CM029018.1, read on the forward strand.
ACTGTTATTTTATTAAGTTTGGCGTATTAAGGATTAACAGTTTTGGTTTTTCGCCTTAAAGGTATCAGTTGTTCTTTTTACGTATTCTAGTTTGCTATGTGACACCCCCAAAACAGGTATACAACACCTATTTTGAGTCGTCAATAATATGGTACAGAAACAACTATAACTTTATTAATACAACATAAAAAACTATGAGTGTAAATATAAATATTGTCATCGAGACAATATCCACACTCAAATAAGTCCTCATTACAATTATTGGAACAATATTTTACAAAAAAATGGTGAGGACTACTAAAACAACTTCCTAGAACCTTCATTCCATACCCCGACTAGTACTTGCTACATTCTCACCTCCTGAGAAGAAAATGGAACAACAAGGAAAATGGTGAGCTCAACTAGCCCAGTAAAGAATATTATGACTAAGATAATATACAACAAATTATCGTTAGTCTTCAACAGGGAAAAAATTTAATAGAATACAATAGACAACAAGTTTTAATTCAATATTCGCAGCGGAAAATAATAATTCATATAAGAGTTACGTAGAGAATGAAATCTACGATTATCTATGAATTTAAAAGCCCATCATCAATATTTTATCCCTGTAACATCAATCAATAAATATCTTGAATCAAATAGTCATCTTTACACTACAGGCCAAAGATATTCATCAGTTGGTCATGTTCACCTCAACACCTGTTCATCTTTGCACTACGGGCCAAAGATATTCATCAGAAATCATTCATTTTTGCACTACAGGCCAAAGATATTAAGTTATATCATCATTTAAGACTGAGGATGATGAAAAATATTTTTAAGAAAACGAATCCAGTGAAACAAAATAATAAATATTAAGGATTCGTATTTCAGCTATTCCATGTCCAAAAATACCTCATAAATAATCATAGTGGAGTAAAATTCAAGAATGATCAAAACATGGATACAACCAAAGCTAGTATCCAGAATAGATATTTTGGACGAAAAGAAGAAAATTTTATTTTTTGGTGAATAGTAACTCGTGAATAGTAACTCGTGAATAGTAACTCATGAATAGTAACCCCGACATAAAAAGTTCTAAATTTGATAAAAATTTAGATCAATACTTCGGCATAATGATATTGAAAAAAATAATATCATTTAAGAAGAAATAGCATCCCTTACCTCGGAAAGACGGTACTTCTGACTGGAATACTAGATATAGTGCTGAACGAAACTTGCACCGTAAAGTAACACTCAAAGTATCAAATACTCACAAGAATGATATAGAGAGAGAAATAGAGAGAAACTTGTGTTTCTGGTGTGATTTTCAATTCTAACCCAAGCACCCTATTTATAGGAAAATGCTTAGAACACCAAAGCAGAAAATTTAATATAATAATAATATATATATAAATTTTCAAGCCCACCTTAGAAAATCTGAAATCAGCCACCTTGCACATGTTTATGATGTCCAAAAAAAATACAAAAAACATTTTTTCTCAAAATAATTAACTAAAACTCCCAAAAATCAATTATTTCGGAACTTCGAAACTTCAATAATTCATAATAAATAGCCCTTTTGTCAGAAAATTCGAATCTCGCGAGTTTTTATAGGAAATTCAATTCTCTACAACTTTACAGAAGAAAGTTTTTCCAAATTCCAAACAGAAATTGACCGAAATTTACAAACGGGCGATTTTACAGTCAATAATAAATTTTCGGTCAAGAATTATGTCCACCAACACACTAAACACGTGTTAATCATTTAATGCCACAAAAATACTTTTCCTCCTCATATACTCGTATATCCCACATTCATTATAAAAATACCACCATCAATATATTATTAAAATAATATATTTAAATGAATTATTTTATCAGAAAAAGATAAAATATTAGTTTTTAACAATTGTCACATTAAAATTTTTCTCTATCTATATCCACATAAAATCACTATTTTTCTCATCATATAAATCAATAATTAATTATACACAAATAATATTACAGAATCACAGTACTGGCAACCAGACCGTTTCTAGGAAAGAGGGGGCTTTCCAATAAGGATTTCTCCTTACTGGCGCGCAATTAGATGACCAAACCTCTCCTTAGACAGAACTTTCTAGACATTACCAATAATGTTATCTAATAATATTATTCAGATAATATGAATTATTGCGCCGATAATAGAAAATACTGTGTAGTGATAATTATTGAAACAACAGTAATATAAAATATTAACGCAGTAATTATTGAATCAATAAAACAAAATACTGAACAGTAATTACTGTAACCATTATTAAGTAGTGCCTTCTTACGTAAGAATCAATAATTGGTGCAATACCGTGTGCTACGCGTATTACCGTGTTTTAACCACCGGGTATTCCAACAGTATTAACGGTAACAACTACGCCGTTATTTATAAACAACTTATTTTTGTCGTTTTCTTCATCCAATCGCTTTCCGTTATGGGGCCCACAAAAGACTGCGCCGTCGTACGAATATTCTCCGACAGTAAGAATATTCCGCGACCAAGCGAATATTCCCCGACAACAATGAATATTTTATAACCACTTGCTTATTTAAAATATTTGCGCATTTTACCCATAACTAACCACATTAATCAAATCAACCCTTACTATTTCAGAATAATAAATAGAGGAAATTAAATTTCATTTATTAATAATTTGGGGTCTTACAACCTCCCCTCCTTATGAAATTTCGTCCTTGAAATTGACATACGTACCTGGTGTTTCGAAAAGATAAGGATACCTCGCTTTCATTTCCGTTTCCAACTCCCAGGTCATTTCCTCAATAGCATGGTTTCTCCACAAAACTTTAACTTGTGGTATGACCTTCGTGCGTAGGACATGCTCCTTCCTATCCAAGATCTTGACAGGTACCTCCTCGTACGTTAAGTCTTCTGCTATCTCGTCCGGTTCTAACTCAATAACATGGTTCAGGTCTTTCACATATTTACGAAGCACAGATATATGAAAAATATTATGAACACGAGACATACTTGGAGGTAACGCAAGTCTATATGCCACATTTTCTACTCGGTCAAGAATCTGAAATGGACCAATAAATCATGGATTGAGCTTTCCTCTCTTCCCAAATATTGTAACTCCTTTCCATGGAGCTACATGTAATAATACATGATCCCCAATGTCAAATTCCACGTCCTTTCGATGAAGATCCACATAACTCTTTTGTCGATCCTGTGCCGTTTGTATACGTTGTCGAATCGTTTGGATCTTCTCTGTAGTCATTCGTACCAACTCTGGTCCCAACAACGTTGCTTTTCCCACCTCATCCCAACATACTGGAGAGCGACACTTTCATCCATACAATGCTTCAAAGGGAGCCACACCTATACTTGCCTGATAACTGTTGTTGTAGGAGAATTCCACCAATGGTAGGTACTTATCCCAACTTCCTTGAAATCTAGGACACAAAGTCTTAATAGATCTTCAAGAGTTTGAATAGTCCTCTCTGATTGCCCGTCCGTTTGAGGATGGTATGCCGAACTGAACCGTAAATCCGTGCCCATAGCTTTTTGCAAGCTAACCCAAAATCTTGAAGTGAATCTTGGGTCACGATCCAAAACTATGGATACTGGCATGCCATGTAACCTTACAATCTCATTCACGTACATACTAGCAAGACGTTCAAGGGAATAAGTCTCCCGTATCGGCAAGAAATGAGCAGACTTGGTTAATCTATCAACTATAACCCAAATAGCATTTATGCCTCGAGAAACCGTGGGAAGACCCGTAACGAAATCCCTGGTAATGTGTTCCCACTTCCATTTTAGAATCTCAAGTGGTTGCAATGGACCTTTTGGTACTTGATGCTCTGCCTTTACACGTTGACAAGTTAAACACCTCGAGATAAACTTTGCAATCTCTCTCTTCATATTGTTCCACCAAAATGTATGTCGAAGATCACGATACATTTTAGTACTTCCAGGATGGATTGCAAATGGTGTATTGTATGCCTCCATCATGATCTTGTACTTTAAATCAGAATCGTTAGGAACACAAAGTCTGGAGTGGACTCGAAGTATTCCTTCTTCATCGATTCTTGCTTCTGAAATAGCACCTTCTTGCACTTTCTTCTTCATACGCATCAGCTCCGGGTCTGTAGCTTGAGCAACTTTAACTTTATCGATTAAAGTTGGTTCTACGCGAATACTTGACATCATCACACTCGTTCCTGCATATGATCTTCTACTCAACGCGTCAGCTACCACGTTTGCTTTTCCAAGATGGTATTGAATAGTGTGGTCGTAATCTTTTAACAGCTCGAGCCAACGTCGTTGCCGCATGTTGAGTTCTTTTTGAGTGAAGAAATATTTAAGGCTTTTATGGTCTGAATATATCTCCATTTTCTCCCCATATAGATAGTGCCTCCAGATCTTTAGCGCGAAAACGACTGCTTCCAACTCTAGATCATGAGTAGGATAATTCCTCTCATATTCTTTAAGTTGTCGCGAGGCATAGGCTATGAATTTCCCACGTTGCATGAGAACACATCCTAACCCTTTGCCTGAAGCATCGCTGTAGATAACAAATCCATCCGAACCAGATGGTATTGTCAGAATAGGTGCCGAAATGAGTCTCCTCTTAAGCTCTTGGAAACTCTTCTCGCATTCTTCGCTCCATACGAATTTTTTATCTCTATGAGTCCACTGAGTTAATAGAGTAGCAATTCGAGAAAATCTTTCCACAAAATCTTTGATAATAACTAGCTAAGCATAGAAAGCTACGTATTTCAATTACTGACTTAGGTTTGCTCTCAACTGCGACTCATATCCCAATCTTGGATAGCACGTCACAATGACACCTATCAGTTTACTACCGCACGAATATGGCGTCCCCTACGGAGAGTCTGGCTTCAGTGCATTCCACAAAGGAAGTCACCAGATAAAGGCTCGGGTACAAACTTCTACCGTTAGGTTTTTAACTCCTAAAGTTCAATAGGAGCCATTCGATATGAGATTTTAGAATTGAGTCTTGTACCAGATTCAAAGATGATACAAAATTCAATATCACGCGTAGGCCAAGAAATTCTTCAGGAAATACGTCAGGGATTTACTAACAATAGAAATATCATTCAAATCTGACGTATTTTTGTTCAAGTCCATAACATAGGATAAGAAAACTTGACATCCGTTTTTCAATAAACGAATGACTTTACGGCTTGATATGAAAGAGTTTGACTTCAATGGTTTGGTTGCTTGAATTCGAATAACAGGTTGCTTAGGAATATGAAAACTAACAACCTTACGAAAATAATCAATTTTGGCATGATGAGTAGTTAACCAATCAATTCCTAAAATCACATCAAAAGCAAGTATCTTTAAAGAGATAAGGTCAACAGGTAATGTGATGGTGCCAACTTGGATCAAACAAGATTTATAAACAGTGGATGTGATGAAAGTTTCCCCTAACGGAGTCTCCACAGATAAATCAAAGTCTAATTTCTCCGGAGTCAAGTTTAAACGTTGAGCACAAGCAGGAGAAATAAATGAATGGGTAGCACCGGTATCTAGTAAGGTATAAACTTCACATGAATTTATGATTAGCTTACCCGTGATCACCTCGTTTGGGTTCCTCGCATGTTGACCAGTCACGACAAATGCTCTCTCAGGAACCGTTGACTTTGACTTTTTTGGGACAGCCTTTTGAGTCACCGTCCCCGCTAAACTTGGTTTCGCTATCGTACAATCTCGAGCGATATGTCCTTCCTTTCCATAATTATAGCATACCTTAAACTGTTGTGGGCAGTTTGGGCTGATATGTCCTTCTTTTTCGCACTTATAGCATATGACCGGTGGTCGTTCTCCTCCCTTGGAACCAGTTGCTGCTGGTCCTGACGTCTTCGTATTATCATTGTTGAATCTCTTCTTTTTAAAATCTCCTCCCGACTCGCTTCTTCTATTTTCATGGCCACGATTACCACCAGAGTGGTTGCTGTTCTTGTCTATATTTTTCTTTCTCCACTGGTTATCATTGTTCTGATGACTGTTGTCACCGGTATGATCCTGGTTGTGGTCCCTCGGTTGACCATACTCGCTATCTCGCTCTAATAATTGAGCCCTGTTGACAACATCTGAATAGAGAGAAAATTTATGAGAAATGAGATATTGACGTATGCCGGGTTTCAAACCTCTCAGAAATATTCGCGTCATACGTTCCTCATTCTCCACTAAATGAGGTGCAAACCTGGACAACTCTACAAATTTTGCCTCGTACTGGGACACCGTCATGTTAGTCTGCTCCAGTCTAATAAACTCTACCTCCTTCATATGGCGAATACTTTCAGGAAAGTATTTTTCGTTGAAGAGTTTCTGAAATGTCTCCCAAGACATGCTGAGTGCGGCTGGATGGGTACGTTTCACAGACTCCCACCAGTAGTCAGCCTCGCCAAGGAACATAAAGGTGGCGAATGGAACCTTTTGTTCCTCCGTGCATCCCAAGACATCAAAAATCTTGGTAATTTGCTTGACCCATGTCTCCGCCTTAATCGGATCCGGCTTTCCCCAGAATTCTGGTGGTCCCAACTCTTTGAACTGCTTGGCTGTGACCAGCTGTGCATTGCCATTGTTTCTTCCTATATTTTGAATAGGAATTCCCTTCGTCTGGTTTTGCATGAATCGCAAAAAACTTCTAAACATCTCATCGTTCATCGTCTGCTCATTGGTGTTGTTCACAGGAGGAACATTGCCAGCCTGTTGCACGTTCTCCTCGTTAGTGAGTACAGGTGTCTCCACAGTTTCATTTACTCCACTGTTATCATTCTCAATCGACATTCTCAAATACTGCCATAAAACAAGGGTTAATTTAACAAATTAACAAATCACATAATATCCCTATATTATGACCGACCAACAAATAAGCTTAGGTAGGACACACTAGCGAAGGATTTACTCGTTTCTCCCCTCCTAGTTCTATTCCTCGATCTCCGCCAGAGATCATATCCCTAAGCTCTGATACCAACTGTGACGCCCCCAAAACAGGTATACAACACCTATTCTGAGTCGTCAATAATATGGTACAGAAACAACTACAACTTTATTAATACAACATAAAAATTGTGAGTGTAAATACAAATATTGTCATTTAGACAATATCCACACTCAAATAAGTCCTCATTACAATTATTGGAACAATATTTTATAAAAAAATGGTGAGGACTACTAAAATAACTTCCTAGAACCTTCATTCCATACCCCGACTAGTACTTGCTACATTCTCGCCTCCTGAGAAGAAAATGGAGCAACAAGGAAAAGGGTGAGCTCAACTAGCCCAGTAAAGAATATTATGACTAAGATAATATACAACAAATTATCGTTAGTCTTCAACAGGGAAAAAATTTAATAGAATACAATAGACAACAAGTTTTAATTCAATATTCGCAGCGGAAAATAATAATTCATAGAAGAGTTACGTAGAGAATGAAATCTACGATTATCTATGAATTTAAAAGCCCATCATCAATATTTTATCCCTGTAACATCAATCAATAAATATCTTGAATCAAATAGTCATCTTTGCACTACAGGCCAAAGATATTCATCAGTTGGTCATGTTCACCTCAACACATGTTCATCTTTGCACTACGGGCCAAAGATATTCATCAGAAATCATTCATCTTTGCACTACAGGCCAAAGATATTAAGTTATATCATCATTTAAGACTGAGGATGATGAAAACTATTTTTAAGGAAACGAATCCAGTGAAACAAAATAATAAATATTAAGGATTCGTATTTCAGCTATTCCATGTCCAAAAATACCTCATAAATAATTATAGTGGAGTAAAATTCAAGAATGATCAAAATATGGATACAATCAAAGCTAGTATCCAGAATAGATATTTTGGACGAAAAGAAGAAAATTTCATTTTTTGGTGAATAGTAACTCGTGAATAGTAACTCATGAATAGTAACCCCGACATAAAAAGTTCTAAATTTGATAAAAATTCAGATCAATACTTCGGCATAATGATATTGAAGAAAATAATATCATTTAAGAAGAAATAACATCCCTTACCTCGGAAAGACGGTACTTCTGACTGGAATACTAGATATAGTGCTGAAGGAAACTTTCACCGTAAAGCAACACTCAAAGTATCAAATACTCACAAGAATACGCTCGATATAGAGAGAGAAATAGAGAGAAACTTGTGTTTCTGGTGTGATTTTCAATTCTAACCTAAGCACCCTATTTATAGGAAAATGCTTAGAACACCAAAGCAGAAAATTTAATATATAATAATATATATATATATATATATATATATATATATATATATATATATATATATATATATATATATATATATAAATTTTCAAGCCCACCTTAGAAAATCTGAAATCAGCCACCTTGCACATGTTTATGATGTCCAAAAAAATACAAAAAACGTTTTTCTCAAAATAATTAACTAAAACTCCCAAAAATCAATTATTTTGGAACTTCGAAACTTCAATAATTCATAATAAATAGCCCTTCTGTCAGAAAATTCGAATCTTGCGTGTTTTTATAGGAAATTCAATTCTCTACAACTTTGCAGAAGAAAGTTTTTCCAAATTCCAAACAGAAATTGACCGAAATTTACAAACGGGCAATTTTACAGTCAATAATAAATTTTCAATCAAGAATTATGTCCACCAACACACAAAATATGTGTTAATCATTTAATGCCACAAAAATACTCTTCCTCCTCATATACTCATATATCCCACATTCATTATAAAAATACCACCATCAATATATTATTAAAATAATATATTTAAATGAATTATTTTATCAGAAAAAGATAAAATATAAATTTTCAACAATTGTCACATTAAAATTTTTCTCTATCTATATCCACATAAAATCACTATTTTCCTCATCATATAAATCAATAATTAATTATACACAAATAATATTACAGAACCACAGTACTGGCAACCAGGCCGTTCCCAGGAAAGAGGGGGCTTTCCAATAAGGATTTCTCCTTACTGGCGCGCAATTAGATGACCAAACCTCTCCTTAGATAGAACTTTCTAGACATTGCCAATAATGTTATCTAATAATATTATTCAGATAATATGAATTATTGCTCCGGTAATAGAAAATACTGTGTAGTGACAATTATTGAAACAACAGTAATATAAAATATTAACGCAACAATTATTGAATCAATAAAATAAAATACTGAACAGTAATTACTGTAACCATTATTAAGTAGTGCCTTCTTACGTAAGAATCAATAATTGGTGCAATACCGTGTGATACGCGTATTACCGTGTTTTAACCACCGGGTATTCCAACAGTATTAACGGTAACAGCTACGCCGTTATTTATAAACAACTTATTTTTGTCATTTTCTTCATCCAATCACTTTCCGTTATGGGGCCCACAAAAGACTGCGCCGTCGTACGAATATTCTCCGACAGTAAGAATATTCCACGACCAAGCGAATATTCCCCGACAACAATGAATATTTTATAACCACTTGCTTATTTAAAATATTTGCGCATTTTACCCATAACTAACCACATTAATCAAATCAACCCTTACTATTTCAGAATAATAAATAGAGAAAATTAAATTTCATTTATTTATAATTTGGGGTCTTACATGCTAGCCTAGATATTACAGAGAGTTGAGAGAATTGTGAGAGAACTTAAGCAATTTCTGGCAATTTTAGCAAGGATTACAAGAGTTAACAAGAATTGTCTGAGCAAATTGAAGGGCACGTGAAGTGCAGATAACTGTAAGGTGTTAAACTGTTATTGGTAAACAACGATCAAGGCAAGTCTTTCAGTTCCTATTTTCTACGTGGACTTGATGAACTATTTTAAATTGCATGATATGTTATGCATGTTGAAATCATAAAATGTTAAAGTCAATATATGACTGCATTATTTTGGCTAAGTAATGATGATTGAGTAAGGAACTCAATCTTTATATTTGTTATGTCAATTAAAAGCATGTATGCATTGTTACTTTAATGAGATGTATATCGAGCATGTTATTATGTGTTATGTGATGCATGAAAATTGTTAGACTTTGCTGGACTGTCGAGCTCACTCTTGCAAATAACCACTTTTGCAGGTACAAATTTTAAGGTAAAGATATGTGCTAAGTGAGTTATAGAGATCTATATTCACGAAGATTACTTATGTTTTATGAGAAATGTATTTCATATTTTGAACGTAACATGTTGTTGAATTGTAAGTTGAGCTATCCAAGGTATATGGATATTTAGTTATGATGTAAGACTTTGTATAGTCATTTTGTTGTAAAGATTTATGATATAAGATTGAATCCAAAGAGATGTAATGTAAAGGTTGCGATTCAGGGCAAGAAAGAAGGAAACGTATATACGTTTTAAATATTCCGCAATTTTAGTGTTTTTAATATCGAATATGATATAAAATTAGAGATTTAATGTATGGTTAACGACCGAAGTGGAGATTTAAATGGTACGAATTTTGGGGTCGTTACAGATGATCACCTACCGCTCGTAGAGTTTGGCTGCAACAACAGTTACCACGCTAGTATTGGCATGTCGCCTTATGAAGCGTTATACGACAGAAAGTGCAGAACTCCACTATACTGGGATAAAGTTGGTGAGAGACAATTACTAGGACCAGAATTGGTACAACAGAAAACAGAGATAGTTAAAGTGATATGAACAAGACTGGTAGCAGCTCAAGATAGGTAGAAGAAATACGGCGATCCACACCGTAAAAATGTTGAGTTTGAATCGGGTAGTTATGTGTTCTTGAAGGTCTCTCCCTGGAAAGGAAAGATCAGGTTCGAAAGAAAGGAAAATTAAGCCCATGATTCATCGGACCCTTTGAAGTATTGCGAAAAATCGGAGAAGTTGCGTATAAGGTAGCGTTACCTCTGTCACTCGAGAATGTCCACAACGTCTTCCATGTTTCTGTATTCGACCCTACAAACCCAATTACAAGCATGTAATTGAATACGAACCCCTACATTTTGAAAAGACTTATCTTACGAAAAAATTCCTATTCAAATTGTCGACAGAAAATAACAAGTTCTCAGAAATAAAGTAATACCTTCTGTTAAGGTAATTTTGAGGAACCACAATGCTGAAGAAGCTACGTGGGAACTCAAAGAGAATATGATGAAGAATTACCCTCATTTATTTACTTAAATTATGTGTAAGCGATTCTGGGGACAAAATCTTTGTAAGGAAGGGAGAATGTAACGGGTCGAATTCATTGAGTCGTGATTCTGGGGACAAAATCCTTTTAAGGGGGAAAGATGTGACGAACGAGATTTTTATAATTTAATTTTAATATTTATTGAATTAAATAAATATTTTTGATGATTTAATTATTAAATAAAATAATTAATTGATACAATTGTGATAGATTAATTTAATTATATATGTTATATTTATTAAATTAATGTCGAGAATATTTATTATTCAAAATATGTATTTATGTGAGCTTATTGAATTAAATGAAATATTTACTAAGCATAATGTTATTTTAATTAATGTAATAATTAATTAGAGATTTAATAATTTGATATAATTAATAAATAAGAAATTAATTATGTGACTATGTGAATTAATGATAAATTATCATATATTATTTATATTAAAGTAAATAAGATATTTGATTTATTTTATAATTGGGTGTGACACTATTGAACTATGGGATAAAAGACTTATTAAATTAAATAGGTTTGAACTAATTAAGCCTAGCCAAACGAAGCCTTATGAGGAGTTAATAGCAGTTAACTCATGATTGGGTTAACTGACCACAATGCATTCAGTTATTTTTATAAAATACGACGTCTTCTTCTTTCATTTGGTTAAGTCTAGAAAAGGAAAATTCAGAGAGAGATTGAGAAGTCTGAAGGAAATTGTGAGTGTGTAATCAAACAAGTATCTGTGAAAGGATCATCTCTTCTAATCTATACTCCGGGTAATTCCTATAAGCAATTTTATTTACGTTATTTAAGTTTTTAAGAAAATGGCTTTTATGTTCTGTAAAAGCTCTATAGTGGAAAAAGGAGTAACGATTATGTATTAATTACGTGATAAATGTTATCATATCCTGTTTTAATATATATATTGTATAAACCATATCATTAGTTTCATAAAAACATGTCGTATATGCTTTCTAAAAAATTACAGAGTATAGAAATATGGCCATATGGCCCTTACTCGCAAATTTAATACGTCAAACATATATTGTGTCATAAATTTTATACATGTATATAATTATGACTATTAAAATGAAGAGACCAAACTTCAAATGAATGGATTCGGTGTTGTAACGAATCCGTAGTGTTGATTTTCATGTTATGTATTCAAAATTTTTAAAAACACCAACAACAGTAAATTACATGTGTTGATTCTGCAAACTATGTGTTTTAACATGTTAAAATCATGCTAGAAGGGTTTAGTAGTGATCATATATGTATTACAGTGTTTGGGTATGTCTAATTTCGTGTAAAAATAAATTAATTAGAGGTTTTGGACATGTTCTGTAATTTTTCGCGAATTGCAAAACTATTACGTGTTCGCCGTGCCGCGGCGCCAGTCCAATGCCTTAAGACCCGCGCCACAGCGCCACCGCGCCGCAGCGCCGCAGCGCCACTCTGCAGAATGTCCAAAATTGATTTTTTTAAGTGGTCAAGTCCATGGATGTATTATTAACCTAATCTAATGAACATAAAAATATGTTGGAAGTATAATGAGATGTTAAAATAGATTCTTAACATGGCAATAACGCATTTCCATGTGAATTGAATTATTAAACCCATAGTTAACTTATTGTTCGTGAAGTGTATATTATGTGTCAATAAGTGTGGTAATTTGACTAAGTATAGTCATAACCAAAGTTTAGACAAAAGAATGAACTTATGGTGACTAGTTACATTATAATTAACTGGAGTGTGAATGGAAATGATATGTAGGATTAAATCGAAGAACATGTATAATTAGCGTGTAATCTACGCACGAGGTAAGTTTTCTAGCCCTACTTGTTATCATTATTCATGTTTATAAATTTCCTCGAGCAAATTCTCGTTGTTATTAAATCAAGTTCAAATTGTTATATTAAAGATTATTTATCTTTTCAAAGTATGATTCTGTTATACAATACTTGTTCTATTGTATACCTCTTGAGATTATTATTCAATTTAAATATCAATTATTGTTGAACCTTATTAGACTAGTGAACCCTTATTTGATTCGACTAGTCCATAGTCGATGAACGTTCTAAATTTCAGAACTCTTATTGATTTATCCAAACTAAACTTCCTTTGGTGTGGACTCTAATGTCAAACTGAGATGAACAACCCTGTATATGAATTACTTATGCGTTAGCGTTAAGATATTGTGCACAATATGGTACTAAGGGTTGATCCCCCTAAGTACGAGTAGAAGAGTCCATAGTCTTATGACTGTTAAAGGTTTTAAGTATAACCCTTGATAACCTAGGACATAGTTCAAGGTCTTATGACCCTCAGAAATATTTTGATTCTTGTTATTTGTTCTTGATTCAAAAGTTGAGCTTTTATTCCAGAAGTCTTTGATTCACTCGCATGTTATTATATTGTTATTTAATTATTATATTTATGGGCAATCGTGCTCACTCTTGCGTAATAATAACATTGCCGTTAAGAACGAAAGATCCGACGAGCCTTCTACTAGCAAAGGCAAAGGCAAGATTAACAAGTGATGAAGACTTGTTATTTTATGTGATATTGAATTTATGTTTTAGACTTATATTGATGTTGTGTAAGACTATAAATTGTTTATGTTTCCGCAATTAAGATTTAAGGTTAGTATGACCTGGGATTTATGCATTTTTACAATGTAAGTCCTTAAGGAGAGGATTTATTTCTATCTATTTATGCTTTCATTTCATTAGGTAGATAGATATATGATGTTTGAATACTAAACACCGAATCATATGGAAAATTTAAATACCCGGATTTGGGGGTGTCAAACTATCCGGTAATACAAACAGCTAACATCCGTTTTGCAGGATGATATTCCTAAAACGGATACATCACATAGCATGTAAACATTTACACATTCCCTAAGACTAAACTATGCAAGTCTTTCGCAGGGAAACAATCAGACCTATTACCCGTTCAAAGTCTAAAAAGGCTACGAGCCTACAACCAATCATGTCTTCATCTGACCAGTCTAATCCCGTTTCCCGCGAAGAATTCGATGGATTAAGTAAACAGATTACAGATTTAGCTATTCTGCTTAAAGAATTACATCAGTCTACTTAGGGCCCAATAATGCCCACAGATACAGAGTTCTCTTCACAGGGAGGAATCCAATGTTAGGATAAAACAAATCCGGAATTTTCGTTAATTACAGACAAAAACCCTAAAAACACCTATCTCAAAGGAGATCTAGACACCGATGACATCAGGAAAAAGGTCCTTTAAATGGAAGAAACCCTTCGTTCTATCAAAGGAATTGGAGCACACGGGAGTGTCTCATATACTGACCATTGTATATTCACGGGAGTTCATTATCCAGAAAAATTCAAGACTCTTGACTTCAAAAAGTACGACGGGTTAGGTGATCCTTACACACATTTGAAGGTGTTCATTAGAGAACTTGGATCTTATGCAGAGGACGAGAAGCTCAGAATGCAGCTGTTCCAAAAGAGTCTGTTTGGAGAAGCCCGTTCGTGGTATACCAGATTAGACAACTCAAAGATCCATACTTGGGAGGAGCTAGCTCACGCCTTCATCACCCAATACAGCTTCCAGTATCAGATGGCTCCTGACTGGTACCAGATTACCAAAGTCAAGAAACAGTCCAATGAGTCTTTCAGAGAGTATGCTCAAAGGTGGAGGCACCTTGCTGCTCAAGTTATTCCCTCTATGACAGAGTCAGAGATGGTTATGACCTTCATAGACATAAAAGAAGCTCCTTTCTATGAGAGAGTCTTAGCTGGTGATAAGTAGGTTTTATACATACTTATCCAGTATCTGTTACTTGAATTAGTTGCTTAAACTCATGTTTTTTAGTTACTTTTCATGCATTTCATGTTCATTTTGTAGATCATATGTTTGGGAACGATGTGAGCGACTATTGGTATGAAAACGCAAGGAAAAGTAACCCGGACATCATTTGGGCTATCATGCTCATTTCATGTTCTTGGCTTGGAACTTGGATTATGATTTAGAACTTCTTCTTAGCTTTCTAGAACATCTTGAATCATTCCAATCCGAGTTAGGATGCAAGAGTTATGACATTTGTACCAACAAACGTTGAACGTCACTATTTTGGATGGCCTTTTGCATAGCTGTCACCTACAACCCAATTTTCAGCCTTCATACGTAAATTATTCCTCACTTATCAAAGAATTAAAGTTGTAGAGCTCGTCGAGAGCTTCGATTTGATAGTGGCAGGCCCCGTAACGCCTCCTGGATCAAAAGTTATGGCTGTTTTACCAGAGGACATTGCAGCAGAAAATCATTAGCGCGGGCACGCGGAGTCCTAGGGTAATTTGAGCTCGGCCGCACGATTCCCTAGAGCGAAAAAATATTATCTACTACTTGAGCGCGGGGGCGCCCAACTCCAGGCCATTTCCAGCGCAGCCGCGCCACTTTTAATGTTGACCAAAGCTAACTTTTTCATTAAACAGTGCAATTGAAGCGTAACTGAGAGGGGGGGTTCAACTAGGGCTTATATATTAGACGTAGTATCATTATAAAGGGGAATTCCACCCCTTGGGGGATCAACTAGCTATCGCTACTTTCTTTCTTCAATTTGAATAAGTAGCTTAGAGTATATTAGAGTAGTGATTTCTAGAGTTGATGAGTTTGAAGACTTGAAGCAATTGGAAAGTATTAGAGATTCAATATTGGAGTAGGAGAATAGATTTGCACTTCAATTCTCTACTCTTAACCTCTCTTTGATTCCTATTTGTAATTTTATGATGTTTATTCAATATGTGGATGATAGATTTGATTCAACTATGATTTAAACTCTATTCTGAGATTGCAATGAACTCTATGAATTAGTTTATTCTGATGTGACACCCCCAAATCCTGGTACTTTATTTTCTCAAGATTTGGTGGTCACTTAATCAAAACATTCTTTTCTAACTATCCAATCATAATAAAATTGAATAATAAAAACCTGCCCATACAGGATTAAACTTAAATAAAAATATCTCAGGTTATCTAACCTTTAATTACAAACATTCAAATTCGGAATTTAAAATTTATTACATCATATCATATTTAAAAGTTTGTTATGAAAAAAATAAAATTACAAGTCTTCATCACTTGTACATTTTTCCCTTTCCTTTAGTAGACGAAGGTTCACCTACCTTCTCTTCTTTAACTGCAATGAGTTTATAAATATGCAAGAGTGAGCAAAACAATTGCTCACTGGATATAATATGGAATCAACAGGAGTATAACAATAATAACTGTCGAAATAGACTCATCAAAAGTGAATAGTACTCTATCAATAATAATCAGAAACTGAAATCCCAAAATATGGAAAATATACATCACTGAGGGTCGTAAGACCATGAACTACGTCCACAGTTGCAAGTAATCTTTCAACTCCAACTTTAACAGTCATAAGACTATAAGGACCTCGTACTTAGGCGGATTAGCCCTTCGTACAATGTATTGTACACAAACATTTTAACGCTATGCGTAAGTTAACCCCTAATCATAACAATAGGGTTGTTCATCTCAGTATTCAGAGTACAAGTCCGCACCAAAGGAAGTTTGGTTTGGATAAGCTTTCAAGGTAATTTGGAATTCAATGAACATCAACTAAGGAGTAGTTGAATAAAACCAATAACACTATACTATAGAATAATCGTAATTGAATCAATCATAGTAAACTAAAGTCATGCTTTAGGAATAATCTAATAGCATACAATTTGAATAACTATAGCATACCTTGCTTGAAAAATACTAAGCCAAGGTTAATTAGAATTGAACACTAAGCATGCACAGCAATTTGAGTGATAGAAATGATCGACATTAGTATATATAGTTGTGCATGCTAAACAACAAGTTAAATACAAGAATAACTTGCTCCATAATAACTTACATCATTATGTTGTAATCGAATTGAAAACAGTAATTGAATTAACAAGATAATAGATTAGAAAACTTGCCTTGTTCGTAGATTAAACCGAACAATTTGAATCACAATATCTTATATACATATGTCATCATGACATAGTCACTACCACTTTACAAACTTAACTAACTACAGTCATCATGTATGTTTGATTATTTAATAACATAATCAAGTTTTAACACAAGTAAATCTTTAATAACATAATTATTTATAGAATAGGAATACTAAAATCAATATTTTACAGTCCTACTATCGTCACATAACTTTTCTTAAAATTTCGTGTACAAAAAGTACACTGTCAGACCATTCTGCTAACTCGCGCTACGACGCCACAGTTTACACTGTGGGTCGCGCTGTGGCGTGAGGATGGCGCTGCGACGCGGAAAATAAACTACGAAGCAGCGCTGCGGCGTGCCGATGGCGCTGCGGCGCCACGAACGTAATGTTGGGCCGCGCTGCGGCGCCAGACTCTAGAATCTGGCGACCAAGCTTGGCAACAGTATGAACAAAAGCCAAATTGGCCTACAAGCTCCAATCTAATAGACTAATTAACATGTAATTTACACGTAGACTTCATTTAAACATGTTGTGTAGATTTCTAACATGTTTCTACCCATACAACAACATAAACAACAAATGTAAAATATCCAATTTCACTGTTTTTGATAAAAACTCACTTTTTGATATTTCAATAAAAATCAACACTGTAAATTTTTGTTTTTCAACCAAAACAATTAATTTAAAGTATCTTTATCAATAATTATACATACTCTATCAAATTAGATGGTCAATTTATCAACTAAACAACTAATTAACTCTCAATTTCTCCTTTAAATTAACCCATACTCATTCACAAAAACTCTCTGTAAAAAGGTTTTCTTCACAAATTACATACATATCATCAATTCATTGATTATAACTTATGAGAATAGTTTTAACACCACTAGTTTATCATATAAAGCCACATAACAACAACAATTCATCCTTATACAAGGATTCTACAGAGAATTTGGGAAGAGAAAAACTAAACTTTAAAACTTAAAAAATAGGAGAAATACCTTGAAGAAGATGATGATGGCTATTCATTTCTATTCTCAAGCTTCTTCTTCTCCAATCCCTAGCCTTTCTTCCTCTCTTCTTTTCTTCTTCTCTGAGTTTTTCTTTTCTTCCTTCTAACCTCTCTCCTCTAATCTTACGTCTTATGATATAACTTATATAGGCATAATATATATTAATTATATGATATAAATATAAAACATATAACTGACATCAGTTATTTGAGTTTTGAAAATCAAAAATTATAAGGCTTGTTTGGCTAACCACTAAAAATATAATCAATTAATCCTTATGCATTGTTTGGTAAAACACAATTATATTAAAGACTTAATAGGCATTAGGCCTTGTTTGGCAAAAGTGAATTACACTCCCTTAATTAATTTTAGTAACTCCCTTATAACAACGTTGTTTGTCACACTTCTAATTAATTAAATAATCAATTAAAATATTAATCTATTAAATTACTTTAATACATAAATCATTATCGCAAAACTATAATTTCTTTATAATTATAATTTTATTTAATCCAACTAACACCTTATTTTAAATCACAAATTCCAATTAAAATACTATAATTCATTTAATCATTATTAGCTCTCTAACTTAATTATTTATTCACAAATAATTAACTAAACCATATCAACTAGAATTGCCATTAAATACTTATATAATTCAATAAATATTTAATATTGCAAATAAATATTTAATATTTAATATTTAATTATTTATTCAACAAATAATTAACTAAACCACATCAACTCAAATTGAACAATTATTTATTCAACAATAAACATATCCATTAAATACTTATATAACTCAAATAAATATTTCAAATTAAATAAAAAAAATCTAGAATGTGACATCTGATATATTTCATTGTTAACCTTATTGATTGCTATGGGATTGTCTATTAAGATTCATGCTTATTTGCTTAGTTGATAGGCCATCAATTACTGTGATAGCCTATATGAACTTGAAAGACAGATTATGGGTTTAGATTTGATCTTGATAGCTTATGTTTGTATGTTATACATGGTGATGGAATGTATGATTCGTGCTTAGGATAGACATATACCGAGGCATAGCTAGTAGTCATTTGAGAATTTGGGCTTAAACCCTAATTATTTGTAAATCACATAAACATATAGTGGTTTAGGTAATGTGGGTGTTCATGTGTATTCTATCAACTGTGGATTACATGTTGTAACGATCCCAAAATTCATATACAATTTAAATCCCGACTTCGGTCGTTAACCATACATTCAACCTCTAAATAATACATCATTATTCGATGTTAAACTTAATAAAATTGCGGAATATTTAAAACTTTTATACATTTCCTTCTTTCTTGCCCTGAATCGCAACCATTACATTACATCTCTTTGATTCAATCTTATATCATGAATCGTTACAACAAAATGACTATACAAAGTCTTACATCATAACTAAATATTCATATACATTGGATAGCTCAACTTACATTTCAACAACATGTTACGTTCAAAATATGAAATACATTTCTCATAAAACATAAGTAATCTTCGTGAATATAGATCTCTCTATAACTCACATAGCACGTATCTTTACCTTAAAGTCTTGACCTGCAAAAGTGGTTATTTACAAGAGTGAGCTCGACAGCCTAGCAAAGTCTAACAGTTTTCATGCATCACATAGCACATAATAACATGCTCGATATACATCTCATTAAAGTAACATGGCATACATGCTTTTAATTCACATAGCAAATATAAAGATTGAGTTCCTTACTCAATCATTATTACTTAGCCAAAACAATGCAGTCATATATTGACTTTAACATTTCATGATTTCAACATGCATAATATATCATGCAATTTAAAACAGTTCATCAAGTCCACGTAAAAAAAATTGGAACCGAAAGACTTGCCTTGATCGTTGTTTACCAATAACAGTTTAACAGCTTACAGTTATCTGCACTTCACGTGCCCTACACAATTATATAAACATACACATCAACTATTAGTCACATAACAACGCATAGCAATTGTAATGTAAACTCTACTCCACATCTCATAATCTTTCCTATATATTTCTTCTTAGTCAAACTCGAAGTTCAAGTGCTTAAGTCTTGCTGGGACTACTTATTGGTTTTATATTAAACCCATTCCATATCTTATAATATCCATTTCAATAGAATTGAAATATTTTTTAAGTTCATTAACACTTGGCACGGCATTTCGACGTTCAATCGTCACACGCCCGATTTGTATGCTTACTATGCTTCTATAACTTATCTAATACATTATTTATTAATATTAAGCATCATTTTATTTACTAAGATTCATGTTTTATAACTTAGGACATCATCTTTTACGGTCTGGAGCACTACACATGCATATGTGCATGCCCGACACCCTCCGATTGCCTCCGAAAACACAACAGTCCTAAAGATGACCATTTTGACCCATCCTAATGACCTCAAATTGAAATACTTAAAGAACGAAAGTTGTAGGTCTACTCGTCCTCGTTTCGGATCATCTTGAATTACCTCAATCGGAGTTCATATGAGGACGTTATGGCCATTTTACTACAGGAGGTCAAAACTGTCCAAGTCAGACTTCTGTCCCCGCGCTGGGGTGCGAGGACTAAGCCAACTAGTGGCACTGGGGTGCGAGATATATATATATATATATATATATATATATATATATATATATATATATATATATATATATATATAATATACAGACTGGAATAAAACCACGGACCGAAGTCCGGGCAAAAGTAAGCAACACGACTCTCAACGTGTAGAAGGGTGTGTGCCAAGACGAAGATAAGGACTCTAAAGTGTGTAAAAAGGCTTACAGTGGGCTGCCAAAGAAGACTTCTATATCTTTAGAGTGAGTAAACACAGACTGTTGTAAGTATAAAAGGGCTATATATGAGCTCACATGTGTTTAAAAGGGAAAAGTACACTGCCTGGGATGAGTGCAGAGCAAATTGGACAGGGCTTCCTCACCGTTTTTCTCTTTCAAAATGGCCACCCCAAGCCCTCTATTTATAGAGGGTGGAGCCGTAGGTGTACCTGCGGCTGAGCCGCAGGTGTACCAGAGGCAACCCGGGTGGGCCCGGGTTTTTTGGCTCAGGTCGTCTCAAAGTACGTGCACTCAAGCATTGTAATGTCCACTCAAACTTTCAGAAGTGTAATCCGGCCATCTGTTTGAGGTATACACGACCTATTTCGGACCGCCATTGTCGAGAGTTGTGTGATGGCATGGGATTAGAGTTTGTGCGAAGTCATTGAAGATGGGACGGTGCCCTCCGGTCTTCAAGCTTCAACTTTCATCTGTTACCCCGTACAATAGTCACTCGAGATTGATTAGTCTTGTGGGACATTGTTGCGTAGATATGTTAAAACGACGTGGCGTGGCATCGTGTTGGTCAGATGACGATGTTGCCCCTCACCGGTGTTATCGCCGGATTGGGCTGATAAAGCAGACGTTGCTCAGCTTCGCTGAGATTGGACTGATGCAATTTGTTGAAGGTCCTCATTGTCATCCTAAAGGTGTGCCTGTCTTCCCGATGTTATCTTCGGGCTGGTACAATGTATCTCGTTGTGAGCGCCGAGATTGAAGCTAGTTGCACTTGTAATAAGCATTTCTGTGGTTATCGCCGAAATTGCGTTCCTTGGGGTTATCACCAAGGTTGGTGGCTATTCCCATGGTTGGGACTGAGACTGGATACCTCGGGGTTATCTTCGAGATTAATCGGTCTTCTCCAGTGTGTGTTCCGGTATTGATCTGCATGCCTCAGGGTTATCTCCGAGATTGGAATTGTTGCTCCCAGATTGCGATCTGGGGTTGATGTTGAACTTTCGGTAGTATCCGGCATGGATATGGATTGTCTTTCAGGGTTCCCTCTTAAAAGATAAATCTGTCCTCCTGCAATGTTAGTGATAGGTGTACAGAAAATTTCGAGCGTCTACAGATGCCCCTCTTTATCATACTCATGCATGGCGATGCATGGGTAGGATAAAGAATCTTAGACACTTGAAACGTAACAAGATGAACATGGTACTATGGATAGCAACATGATGCAAATGTACGATGCATGTGTACAGGGTTATAGCCCAACACGCTAGGGATGATTTCTGGCTCCCTGTTGGTTCAACTGGGGATTGGCAATGATGACCAGATTTGATGTGTAATCTGAATTTGGTAGGATGTTGATGTTAGAGGTATCACCACTTTCCTGGATAATGACTTGATCCTGCAGATGTACCTCTTATGTGTAAGAGATCTTTGTGGATAAAGCTTGATCTGTTTGAGGATGTGTATCACATATTCCATCATCTATCCTCTTTGATGACATTGACCTCTCCTGGTTTGTATTGCCACAATATGCCAAGATTCTGTTGGGTTTACTTCCAACAACAAATGCTGTCAGGGATGCCTGACCTTCGTTGACGTGTACTTCACCAACAAGTGAATCAACGGCTGAAAAATCCTGTGGGATATACTGTCAAGGCTGCTTGACCTTCGCCAACGTGTGAATCAACGGAACATTGCGTTGTGACCCCCGCCGGGGATCTGAGCGGCCAGGTGTGAAAACCTCGAATAGCTTCAGAACTCTGATAGGTTTAAATCGCTATCGGCTGTAATAATGTCAAGGCTGCTTGACCTTCATTGATTTGTGTGTCAACGGATGAGCATGCACTGTAACCCCCGCTGGGGATCTCACGTTGTAACCCCCGTCGGGGATTAGCTTGTATGAAAAGATTGGGGTGACAACCTTACGCTGACGGCATCAGACCTCTGTACGGTATTGCCGAATGTGGTATGCACAGACTTGAATCATCGGTATAGTAAACCCTGTGTTTGGGCGAATACCAATGGATGAAAAGGAAACCACAGTTGGATCCAGAAAAACTAGAGTTTTAGGCTATTCTGCTCAATCGCGTAGCGTTTTTATCCCTAATTTGGCCTTTTTAGCTAGTAAGAACTCCTTTGTAACTCGAACTGGACCGAGCCGGAGGGATGGGACCTGCATTGGGGTGCCGCAGGTGCACCTACTACAGCCGCAGATGGGCCTACGGCCAACCGTGAATGATAAATTCCAGCTGGTTGGTCTCACAAGTCAATCTCAACTTGTTGCGCAAAAAAAAATACGTGAGCCTCTTCCAAATCTGCTGAGTTTGGGCTGCTTTCTGCAAATTCTGTCACCGTACGAGTGTTCTACACTATCCTGGTAACATATGCCTGTATTTTCTCTCATTTATGTCCGTTGGATTTTGAGTTATCGCAAGAAATGCATCTAAACACATAGTAGTGATTATTTATGCACAAATGACTAGATAAAAAATATCCAACATAGTAAATGTTAGTATTAAACCATGCTAAACATAATGATGTAAAAAATTTTGACTTTCGAGACGGTCAAATTGGCACCTTTTTCTGCTATTTTTTATCCTATTTGAGGTCCAATGACCATAAGGTAGCAAGGTAAAGTACAACTGTGTGCTACTGAATGGCCACCTAGACATGCATGTATGCATGTGGATAGTCCTATTTTCAAAGGGGACTATGGCAAATTTTTTCCAAATGTAGGCATTGGGTAGTCATGCATTTTAACTCTATCATGTGTGTTAAAGTAAATGCGTGCATGCATATAGTCATAAACTGCATTCTAATGAGCTCCAGGTAAGGAAATACCACACCCTTTCTAAGATGATTTGGAGACTTGTTGTCCAGATACTATTGATCCGGATCAGCCGAGCAGTTCCTATAGGACCACTTCTGGCGTACGGCGGAGGGCTTCTGAAGTACCTCGTCCTCTTTCTGTCAGACAGCCTCGTCGGTTGGTGGAGGTCGTGATACGTCCTATCCAGGTAGATGTTCTAGACGTTGAGGATGAGGAGGCGGATATTCTGATAGAGGACCCCGCTCCTGCTACACCTGTCCCTCGCAGGGAGCTTCCGAGCATTCAGGTGGTGAACCCAGAGTTGCTGGGTGATTTGGGCAGACATCCATCGATGTATTTTCATGCTAATGAGGTATGGCGTTAGACTTTGATCTTCCTTCTTTCCTATTGATGAGGATTAAAGGGTTTTAATGTTGATCTGCATTTCATGCAGGTTCCTGATTTTACACAGCCTCAAGGGAACTGGTTCAGTATTCACTCCATGTACTAGGCGCTTCATCCCGACTATAGAGACGTAGTGCATGAGTGGGGATTTGGGGCATTCTTCTCCATCATTCCCCGTCGTTGTCCCTGGGGATACCTCAGGGCATTGTCTGAGCAATGATTTCATCAGACTCAGTCACTCCATCTATTAGATTATGAGGTGATGATGATGCCTATGGATTGTCAATTTATCACAGGTATGGAGTTTGGAGGGGAGCCAGTGCCTTGCATGGAAAATATTACCCCTACTGCCGTTAGATCCCTATTAGGAGTTCCGGCGACGGCGCTCAAAGGCAGGAATGTCCGTTCAGGTCCTTTGAGCGTAGATGCTATGAGCGAGCTATTGAGTGAGCCTATGCATGATGATGTCAGAATCAGGGATCACATTCTGCGGCGATTGTTCCTGATGATCATTAGAGGCTGCTTCATAGCAGATAACTCTTCCACGGTATCTTTCGCTTTGATTAGCGCCACGCGTGATGTGGACCATATTAGAAAGTATGATTGGGGCTCCTACACCTTTGCCTATTTCCTCTGGGGCATGCGTATGCGCTCACAGGGTTTAACCGAGGCTTGGCTAGGATTTTATCCATTTCTGCTGGTGAGTATTTCTCTTGTCATTTACCAAGTATAGGTCAAGAGTGTTAACTGACAGCAGATGTTTGCCTTTGTGTTGGCAGTTCTGGGCCTATGAGAGGCTTCCATGCTTGCGTCCCGTGAGTGTGTTAGGTTTAGACACCTATCCACGAGGACGACGATGGCATCATTCGATTCTGCCAGAGGTCCCTGTAGCTGAGGGATTCACTCATTGCCGTATGTAGCTGGAGTTGCTGACGGCCGACACCATCACATGGCTTCCCTATTCCGGGGAACACTTGACTGTGGGTTTTGAGGATGGATATCCAACTGGAGTCGAGTATGTGATTTCCACCAGTAGAGTTCCTCTCTTCACAGATGGAGGCTGGGAGCTCTATTTAGGAGAGCGTGCTATTAGGAGCACCACATGGGAGATTCGTATACCGGTCTTGCCTCCTGCCAGGCGTTATTAGCCTGTATCGCAGTAACCCATCACTGATATCCCCTTGTTGGGGGTTGACGGTTTTGCATTGTCAAAGGGTCCATGTACTCAGGAGACGTTCCATCGGTGGGGGTCCCCTCGCACCATTGGAGCTCAATCCCGCGCCACACAGTTTATGGGGGACATGGTTCCAAGATCCTTGATGATGACGGATTGGATAGCTTGTGTCTGAGATCCGACTCATATGACCCAGATTGATAGTTTGACCCGACAGTTGGACCAGGCACACATATTTATCAGGTATTTGGGTAGAGATCCGGCAGAGGAGGCTTCATTTGATCCTTCCAGCTCAGGCACTGGCCCCTTAGGTGACCCATTCGGTTTTTCTTGTGCAGATCCTCCTCTTTATAGGCTTGACATCCCTATTGATAGAGATCCAGTGACTCAGGAGGAGTTACATCAGGTGGACAGGATTGATGATGTGGACATCAACACCATTATCTTCTTCTAATGTGTATTCTTGTTATATCTTTTGATAGGCCTTTGTTAGATATTAGGTGGCTGTGCACCATTCTCGCTATATCTTTTGATAGGCCTCTATCAGTTGTAGGGCGTTTGTGCCCCATTTCCCTGTATTTGTAGCTGTACAGAGATGATGTATTAGATGACGATATATTTAGGAATGTCTGCACTATTTTTTTCATTCCCTATATCATATTGCCATCTATTATCTGTTATGCATGTATCATGTTATGCATATGTATGTCCAGAGATATTCGGCATTGACCCCTGCATGGTCTTATGACACGGCCCACACAGATGTCTTCTTCGACAGTTAGCCATATAGATCATACCCCACCGTCAGTGGTGGCATCGGGTATGCGATCGTAGTATGATAGCATGTCACCACCAGACAGGGTGACTGTAGATCATTTATTGTAGCATACCATGACCTTTTTGACTTTTCAGGTTCCCGCAGGATTTATGGACGGGATGATAGAGCATTGGCTACCGGATAGGCATGTATTCCGATTTGGCACCCATGAGTTGACTCCTACTCTGGAGGAGTATGCATGTTTGACGATGCTGCCTTTAGACAGACCTTGCGTGCATCTGGCTTTGGGAAACATGAGTAGACGATTCATGACTCTCACAGGATTAAGGCGTAGAGTGGTACAGGATGAGTTGACATCTGGCCACATGATATCCCAGCATTTTCTGTACGACAGATTTCGCTCGGAGGATAGCTATTCACGATATTTCGGGGATTTCACGTCACCGGAGGATCATTGGCGTTTGGCCAGAGTTGACGTACTGATGCTATGTGTATTGTCATATGTATATATGCCGCGGTATATGGATGAGATAGATATATGCGTTGTCATGGCCGTGAGAGCTCTCAGGGAGGGTCGTACCATTGTACCTATAATTGTAGCAGAGACCCTGCGGTCGGCATCTTACTGTTGCACTTATCCGACAGGAGTGTTTACTGGGAGTTCAGTCATGCTATATGTGTGGTTCATGTCACACTTGAGACCAATTGGCACTCTTAGACGGCATGGGTACTGCTTCACCCATGATGTAGCTATGTCATACTCTTTTCAGCCATCAGAGTGTATAGATGCTCTGTCCTGGTCCACATTCTTGGCAGATATAAGAGATCCATTCAGCATATTGTCGTGTTCGGGGCTTAGCTCACCATACAGCTTCATTACTCATGCTTCAGGCATGGACTATCTCCCTCTGGCTGGTTTGAGGGGAGTGACCACTTATCACCCATTGGCCGTGATGTCGCAGTTCGACCAGTTCCAGGATTTTCATCCTTTTAAGGGGGCGACAGGTCAGCGTTTAGTTTCTCGGTACCTTTCAGCAAAGGACCGATCTCGGGTATATGCCTGCTGGGATCAGCGCGAGATAGCGGCTTTTTCTATCAGTCATCTTGGTTATTCTGCAGAGTATTCCGCGTGGATGGAGACAGAGATTTTATCGGCTGCAGCAGTGTTTGCAGTACCGGAGCGCGAGTTGGATGATGTAAAGCCCATGGAGGACATTGATACCTACATCTAAGAGGAGTCCACTGTTGGGTTGCCAGCATTTCTTTCAGATTCTCCTAGTACCAGTACTGTTGTGATTCAGCACTCGGCACAGTACTTAGAGTAGAGTCTTCATCTGATGACCTTTGACAGAGATCAGATTCGATCTATGATGTCGACTGCTCTTGATGGGAGGAGACCGCTCTATTGGAGAGAGACGAGGCATTGGCTCGTAGTAATGCCGTCGTCATTGAGCGGGATGAGGCTATATCAGCCAGAGATGCAGTGATAGTTGAGCGGGATATCGCCATATCTGCCCGGGATGTAGCCGTCACAGATAGCACTGCAGTGAGAACCCTTACCACTGGTATGATCGTAGAGATTAGCACATATATTGATGATCATATGGTCACCATGCAGATGGCTGTAGATCTATTGGGTCGTGTGGATATTCTCATACAGGAGACCACAACTTTACCTCCATCTTCTGAGAAGGACGCCATGTTGGCCTTGTTAGCTCGCATATACCCTGATTTATAGGTGATCTTGTATTTTCCTGCACAGACTAGTTTAGCTATTTTGTCCTGTATAGTTTATATTGTGTATATCAAATAGCATTATATATATGACAGGGAAATATATTTTTGGATCACTTCCCTTTTAGATCGCTTTGCTACTTGCTTGATATTTTGCATGTTGCTTCAAGGCTTGTGATCTTGAGGTATTCTGAATTATTCCTAGGTGGATGGACATTGAGTTGTCTCTGGATAGTTCAGAATGGATCATCGATCTGTATGTATCCCTACCATCTTTCGGTGTCTTGGGACTGGTTTCTGTATGGAAATGAGGAGAGGAGTTTGGCTTTCCTCTCTGAGATTGACCGCACCACAGATAGTCACCAGTACTTCTATTTAGGAGAAGCCTAGTTAATTCCATCTCTTATGGATTGGTGTTGCTCTTCAAGGTATGACCGCAGCTTAGATGGTCGCCTAATCTCCTAGTTGGGAGGAGTTCAGGTAATTCCATCCCTTTGGTCTGAAGCCGAATGAAATGTAGTGGATTGAAGGATGATCCCAATACCAACTGACAAGGGTTTGTGTTTTGGTAGGGGTGAGACCGCACCATGAATGGCTGCCTATGTACTCCTATTGAAGAGGAGATTAGGTCTGCGTAGTTCGAACCTGGTGTAAGAGGTTCAACGCTGTATGTGGCAGGAATGGTATAGGAATGTTTTTGTTGTTTTTTTTATTGCGACCGGGCCATATAAAATGGTTGCCTATGTACTTCTATTGAAGAGGAGATCAGGTCGACATAGTTCGCCCCTCAAGGCAAGATGAAAAACGTAATCCCATGTGCAGGTCAGAGTGCGGGGAGGGGAAAGTTTAATCCTAGGTTGAGGATAAACTGTAGGTGAAAAGTTTGATCCCATGTATGGGTAGCCAAACTGTATATGCAAGAGGTTCAATCCACGGTGGGATAACCTAAGTTGTAGGAACGTAAAGGAGAAAGACAGGTTGCTGGCTTGAAAGCTATGTTTCCCTGAGGGGCAAAGTGTAGAAAAGTTGTTTGTGGTAAAGGTTTAAAGAACCGGAATGACTGGTGACCTGATGGTCTACCACCAGGATGTTTATTCGATGGTAACTTCAGACATAATATCGTTTCACGGCGTCTGAGTTGATGAGTTACAGAAATTCATCGCCGTCCATTTCTTGCAACCTGAGAGCACCTTCTATCAATACTTCCTTGACAATAAACGGGCCTTCCCAGTTAGGAGCGAATTTTCCCTTAGACTGATCTTGGTTGTCCAGTATTTTCTTCAAAACCAAGTCATGTTGTCTAAATTGCCGTAGCCGAATTTTTTTGTTGTAGGATCGGGCGATCCTTTGCTGATATAACTGACCATGGAAGATAGCCGCGGTTCGCCTTTTGTCTATTAGAGACAATTGGTGATACCTATCTTGTACCCATTGGTCTTCATCCAACTAAGCGTCTATCAATACTCTGCGGGATTCCATCTCAACTTCTATGGGGAGCACTGCTTCCATCCCATAGGTTAATACGTAGGGGGTTGCCCCAGTGGAGGTGCGCATTGAGGTTCTGTAGGCTAACAGAGTCAGAGGCAATAGGTCAGGCCAATTTTTGTGATTGGTGGACATCTTTTGCAGAATCTTCTTGATGTTCTTGTTAGCCGCTTCAACAGAACCATTCATCTTCGGACGATAGATGACTGAGCACCATTCCTCCATCATTTTGTTGTTAAGGTTCTTGGCATTGTCGGACACAATCACCTCTGGTTGTCCATATCGATAAATGACATTGTTTTTGATGAAAGCAATGATGACTTCTTTAGTAACCCTGGGGAAGGAGGCTGCTTCTACTCACTTGGTGAAGTAGTCAATCATGGTGAAGATAAATCAATGACCATTACTGGATTTAGGCTCAATGGGCCCGATAACGTCCATTCCCCACATTGAGAAGGGCCAAGGTGAACTCATATTGTAAAGTTCCCGTGAAGGGGCATGTATAGCATTCCCATGAATCTGGCACTGATAGCATCTCCTAACATGGTCATTGCAATCAGCTTTGAGAGATAGCCAATAATGTCCTGTCCTGTGGACTTTCTTGACAAGGAGGGGGCCACTCATATGGGGGCCACAGAACTCCTCCATGGATTTCATCCATAAGCCTTTGGGAATGATCTTTGTCTAAACATCTAAGGAGACCTAATCCTTCATCTCTTTTGTAGAGCGCATCTCCACTCAGGTAGAATTTCATAGCAAATCAATGGATCCGCTGTGAGGACCCCAAACTCGGGTACTTGAAACCCGAACTCGGTTCTTCACGATACTATTTCTATGAGCGAAATAATACTAATAATAATAACAATAATATAAAAGTCAAACCTAATTTACATAATTATCAGAGTCTAGCTCCCAAGTACGTAACCTTTAAACATTCATTACAACCCATGATAGATAATATATATCATAACTGTCTTAATATTAATATCAACTATTACACAAAATAGTAATTCATTCATTCAGCAACCTTCCCTTTTCCTTTGTTCTTAGCAGAGCTCTCTGGTCATTCGCACTTAGCTAAAAACATTTAAATTTAAGCAAGGATGAACATTTGAGTGCCCAGCAAGTAATAGCAATTATATAAGCTGAAAGAATTTAAATATTTTCTTTGTACTATTCTTCTACAACAAGTCAATAGTTGTGAAGTATTCTGAACTAATAATAATAACATAACAACTCTCTTTCAAAGTTTTGAAATTTTGTATAGACTATATTTGGGGTATGGTGACATGCCATGAACATTGTTTTAAATTTTCGATAGGGTAAGATAGAAATTCATCTGTAAACCGTCATAACTTACGGGCACGGGGGGTGATCAGCCCGTTATGCCCTGCATTGATCAATACTACATTGCTAGAACGATATTATCGTTCATCCTTTGTCCGCCGGAGCGCATAAAAATTTTCCCGTGTAGGGATGTTCATACCTGTCTGGGTTCTAAATCAAAGGTTTTATCTTGTCAACAATAATCTATAATTCAACATATATGTATACGGGTAATTGACAAAGGTATATCAACATGTGATTAAATACAATGACTATCCAAGTGGGGACACTTGTATAACCATTTACAGAAATTAACGAACATAATATATATATCAGAATTACCATATACTAACATGTTGATAAGCAATGAGCGTATATAATATAAGGTTAATAATATGTACATTAATAATATAGTTTAGAAATATTCTTACTCCTGTCCATTGCATAAAGAAAATGCAAAGGTTAGATACTTTCCTGAAGCGCTGTTTACAACTTGTAATTAAGATCTATCGCTTATCTCACGACCTAACATTAATAAGATCGTTCGTTCGATTAGAACAACATACTATAACACATAACACTGCTTATTGCAGTCATCACATAACCTAATCACATTAGCACATATGTTTAATAATCATTGAATCACAAATAATCATTTATACAATCAAAATATCTAAGTCCAGATCAATTTTTGAAATATGTCGGTGTACCGACAACTTTATCGGGTATTTATCGAGTCTAAGACTCTATTCTATAACTTAAAATCAGTCATATTATTTTTAAATGGCTTAATATAATTTTAAAACATTTATTATAATTTATCACGAAATTTCAAACATCAGAATCACATTAAAATGATTTAAATACTAATCAATTCTATTATTATTAATATTTAATTAGTATTAAACTATTAATGAAATCATTTCTAAAATATTAAAGTTATTTATAATAACTTCAAAATATTTTTAAAATATTAATATTACCCTTAAATGATTTTTAAAACATTTAAAATCATTTTTAAATAATTACAATTAATTATTAAGGTATTAATGTTCTAATTATCAAAATATTAAAAGTCATTATTCATAACTTAAAATATTTTTAATTCATTTCTATCCCTTTTAAATGATTTTTAAATTAATAAAACTATTTATAAACTATTTATTTAATATATTTATTAAATAAATTTACTATCATTAGTAATAACTTAATAATCATTAATATTTAATTATTAATAAAATTATCCTTTAAATATTAAAAGTCATATTTTATAACTTAAAATATTTTTAAACACTTTATTTTAATTTAAAAATTATTATTATAATATTAAAATCATTTTTAAACTAAATTATTTAATATAATTATTAAATAACTTTAATATCATGAATAATACTTAATTAATGAAATTTATCTGTAAATATTAAAAGTTATATTTTATAACTTAAAATATTTTTAAATACCTTATTATCATTTAAAATAATTTTTAAAATAATAAAATCATTTTTAATTTATTTATTTAATTCATTTAGTAAATAAATTAATTATCATAATATTTAAATATTAATGAAATTTATCACAAAATATTAAAAGTCATTAAAAATAACTTAAAATATTTTCTTATATCATAATATAATTTTTAATGACTTTTCCAATATTAAAATCATTTTTAAATAATTTATTTAATATTATATTTAAATAAATTAAATACTTTTAATATTTCAAAAATATTAAATATTTATGAAATATATTTAAAATAATTAAAAACTAATTTTCGGAAGTTAAAATAATTTTTTATAATTTATTTTGTATTTTTAATAATTTAAAACTAATTTTTCTATTTTTTTATTAATTTTCGGAAAATAATAAGCTATCTGTCGCTAAAGGCTACCTATAGCGACAGAACCGTCGCTATAGGTGTTCTTCATGTTCTTGGCCAAAACCCAGAACACCATAGACAGTTTCGAGGGACCTTCTTTGACCACTGATTAAACATTTCACAAGTAGTTTCTGAGCATGTTGTTCAGACCATGTAGTATAAATACAAGACTACACGATCCAACATTAAACATCATCAAATAATGCACAACCAAAGAGATCTAAGGGCCTAAATAAGCTGTCAGAGGTTGTTCATCACGTTCTGGGCTGCCCAGAAAAATCTGGTCAATGCCGGTCAACGATCTTGATGGACTTATTCCGGTTAATCGGTTTACGTCACAGGTGTTCTAGACGTTGAGATTTGTAGACAACCCAACATAGTACAAGTTGTGATCATGTATAATGTCTAAACATAATTTAGATGCAAGATCTAAGTAAAATAAAAACTTGTCAGACCACTGCCTAAACTTTCTGGGTTACCCAGAAAGCTAAGCTTAACGGTCAACGAGGTTTGACCAATTACTACAATCGATCTGAGGCTTTATAAGGTCATAAAGTGCTTTGAACTTGTAATAAACATGACATACTATAATCTGAATACAAATATTCATCCTAACAACGTTCCAGAAACATATCAAGGCCGGTCAAAGTCACGGCCAGAACATGTTCTTCAGTTTTCTGGGTTACCCAGAAAACTGATTTTGTGTTCGGTCAACGAACTTTGACCATGAATAACTTTAAATCTACAGATGCAATGATCATGAACCCACTTGCAGATTACTAACAACATTACAGACTACAACTTCAGACCTTTAAATCACCAAAACAATAAACGACCACATGTAAGACCCCGAATTTTATGAAATAAAAGTATTCAATTTTTCTATTTAGTAAATGGTTAAATTGATAAAAAGTTAAAGTTAAGGGTGATATATGAATTTTTTTCAAAAATAAGCAAGTGGTTATAAAATATTCATTGTTGTCGGGGAATATTCGCTTGGTCGTGGAATATTCTTACTGTCGGAGAATATTCGTACGACGGCGCAATCTTCTGTGGACCCCATAACGGAAAGCGATTGGATGAAGAAAACGACAAAAACAAGTTGTTTATAAATACTGTTGGAATACCCGGTGGTTAAAACACAGTAATACGCGTTGTTGCACAGTAGCACACGATATTGCACAAATTATTGATTCTTACGTAAGAAGGCACTACTCAATAATTATTACAGTAATTACTGTTCAATATTGTATTTTATTGATTCAATAATTGCTGCGTTGATATTTTATATTACTGTTATTTTAATAGTTGTCACTACACAGTATTTTCTATTATCGGAACAATAATTCATATTATCTGAATAATATTATTAGATAATATTATTGGCAATATCTAGAAAGTTCTGTCTAAGGAGAGGTTTGGTCATCTAATTGCGCGCCAGTAAGGAGAGATCCTTATTAGAAAGCCCCCTCTTTCTTGGGAATTGCCTGGTTGCCGGTACTGTGATTCTGTAATATTATTTGTGAATAATTAATTATTGATTTATATGATGAGGAAAATATTGATTTTATGTGGATATAGATGGAGAAAATTTTTAAATGTGACAATTGTTGAAAATTAATATTTTATCTTTTTCTGATAAAATAATTCATTTAAATATATTATTTTAATAATATATTAACGGTGATATTTTTATAATGAATGTGTGATATATGAATAAATGAGGAGGAAGAGTATTTTTGTTGGATTAAATGATTAACACATGTTTTGTGTGTTGGTGGACACAATTCTTGACCGAAAATTTATTATTGACTGTAAAATCGTCCGTTTGTGGATTTCGGTCAATTTCTGTTTGGAATTTGGGAAAACTTTCTTCTGCAAAGTTGTATAGAATTGAATTTCCTATAAAAACTCGCGAGATTCGAATTTTCTGATAAAAGGGCTATTTATTATGAATTATTGAATTTGTGAAGTTCCGAAATTATTGATTTTTGGAAGTTTTAATTATTTTTATTAAGAAAAACGTTTTTTCTTACTTTTTCTAGAAGGTTTGCATGTGTTTATGGCTGAATTCAAGTATATAGAGGTGGGCTTGAATATTTTGTAATTATATTATTATTATATTCAATTTTCTGCTTTGGTGTTCTAAGCATTTTCCTATAAATAGGGTGCTTAGGTTAGAATTGAAAATCACACCAGAAACTGAAGTTTTCTCTCTATTTCTCTCTCGATATTGAGCGTATTCTTGTGAGTATTTTGATACTTTGAGTGTTGCTATACGGTGCAAGTTCGTTCAGCGTTATTCCAGTCAGAAGTACTGCTCTTTTGAGGTAAGGGATTGTAAGGGATAATAAGGGATGTATTTTTTTAAAATGATATTATTTCTTTCAATATCATTATACCGGAATATTGGTAAGATTTTTCTTGTGAAATTTTTATCTTTTCATGTCGGGATTACTATTCATGAGTTACTATTCACGAGTTATTATTCACGAGTTACTATTCACGAGTTACTATTCATTAGTTACTATTCACGATGGGTTACTATTCATGAGTTACTATTCACGGGTACTATTCACTACAAAATTAATTTTTTTTTCTAACTAAATTATAGTTGATTTATGAATATTACTCTGGAGATTAAAACTATGTATTGATTATATTGATTTTATTATCATATATAATATTTTTATAACCCTGATGTTGAAATTCTCTTTCACTGGAGTGTAAAGATGGGTAGATTATTGGTATGATCATGACTAGGGTTCTCTTTGTCCAGTAGTGAAAAGTTGAATTGTGACTGGTATGATCATGACCATTGAATTTATAATTGAATATCTTTAGCTTAAGTGCAAAGGTGAAATGATCAACATGGTTATAATTATTGGTTATATAAATTCTGAAATGATTATATATTTCTTTGAGATAATAATATATTTGGCTTGTAGTGCAAATATGAGCTGTTGAGGAATATCTTTGGCCTGTAGTGCAAAGATAAGTTGTTGATGAATATTTTTGGCCCGTAGTGCAAAGATGAAATTATTAGTATGATTATGAACATGAACTGTGATTTGGTATAATCACGATCTTTGATGTTTCAGGTAAAGACAAGTGATGAAAATTATCTTCGTTCTAGATGAGAAGAGGAATTTAGAACTATAATTATGATTATGAATTATTCATATGATTGTGAAAAGGAACTATTGATTGATGTTACAGGGATAAAACATTGTTGGTGGACTTTTAACGTGGAGAAGATAATAGACTTTATAGTCTATTTGACTCTTCTAATGGATTGCTCGTTCCGCTGCAACTATGGTTGAAAAGTTTTATCATCTACCATATGTTCTAAATCTCTGATTTATTACTGTTGAAGACTATTGATAATTTATCTTTAGTCATAATATTCTTTACTGAGCTAGTTGTGCTCACCCTTTTGCTTCACAATTCCTTTCAGGTAATAAAAGTGTAGCTGGGTCGAGCGAGGGATAACAAGGAAATAGAACGGTGGTTTATAGATATTGAGGGTGAGGTGAATTTAACTTGGAATGGTGTTTTGCCACTATCTTACAGGATGTATAATGACATACAACCTCGTGTCATCATAAGACAAGGTTGTGCTCATCCACTTGCTGAGTATATTTACGAGCACTACCTATATAATCTTGGTATTTGTTTGAAGTATAATTCTCAATTAGAGATAGTGGAGATAATGATAAGTCAAGAGAAGACTCACCATTGGGAAGAATATGATAGTAACCTTCTTGTTTTTCTTTGGGGTCTATTGGGTCAACCAAGGATAATTCTGTGGCCATATGATATCTATCATAACCTAGAAGCATGGCCTCCCATGTACGAGGGTTTCCTTGAGCACTTCCCAAAGATTCTAATTTCTAAAACAGTTTTTGACTATACCTTTATGTAAGGTATCATTGTAACGTGCTATCCAAGGTTGATTATGAACATGAACTGTGATTTGGTATAATCATGATCTTTGATGTTTCAGGTAGAGACAAGTGATGAAAATTATCTTCGTTCTAGATGAGAAGAGGAATTTTGAACTATAATTATGATTATGAATTATTCATATGATTGTGGAAAGGAACTATTGATTGATGTTACAAGGATAAAACATTGTTGGTGGACTTTTAACGTGGAGAAGATAATAGACTTTATAGTCTATTTGACTCTTCTAATGGATTGCTCGTTCCGCTGTAACTATGGTTGAAAAGTTTTATCATCTACCATATGTTCTAAATCTCTGATTTATTACTGTTGAAGACTATTGATAATTTATCTTTAGTCATAATATTCTTTACTGAGCTAGTTGTGCTCACCCTTTTGCTTCACAATTCCTTTCAGGTAATAAAAGTGTAGCTGGGTCGAGCGAGGGATAACAAGGAAATAGAACGGTGGTTTATAGATATTGAGGGTGAGGTGAATTTAACTTGGAAGGGTGTTTTGCCACTATCTTACAGGATGTATAATGACATACAACCTCGTGTCATCATAAGGCAAGATTGTGCTCATCCACTTGCTGAGTATATTTACGAGCACTACCTATATAATCTTGGTATTTGTTTGAAGTATAATTCTCAATTAGAGATAGTGGAGATAATGATAAGTCAAGAGAAGACTCACCATTGGGAAGAATATGATAGTAACATTCTTGTTTTTCTTTGGGGTCTATTGGGTCAACCAAGGAGAATTCTGTGGCCATATGATATCTATCATAACCTAGAAGCATGGCCTCCCATGTACGAGGGTTTCCTTGAGCACTTCCCAAAGATTCTAATTTCTAAAACAGTTTTTGACTATACCTTTATGTAAGGTGTCATTGTGACGTGCTATCCAAGGTTGGTGTCCAGAGTCACAGTTGGTATATTTTAGTATCAAAACTCACAACATATGTGTTATTGTATTTTGCACGACAATTGTTGTAATAAAGTTGTAGCTGTTTCTGTACCATGTATTTGGCGACTCAGAATGGGTTGGGTGGAATGGACCTATTTTGGGGGCGTCACAGTTGGTATCAGAGCTTAGGGATATGATCTCTGGCGGAAATCGGGAAATAGGACTAGGAGGAGAGAGACGAGTAAATCCTTCGCTAGTGTGTCCTACCTAAGCTTATTTGTTGGTCAGTCATAATATCGGGATATTATGTGATATGTTAATTTGTTCAATTAACCTTTGTTTTGAAGTTGTATTCTAGAATGATATCTGAAATATAGGAGATGAGCAATGAAGAAATTATGATGACAGGAAAGATGGAATCTGAAATGAAAGCAAGGTATTCTCAACTCTTTGAAATAACAGGTATGTAAATTTCGGGGACGAAATTTCATAAGGAGGGGAGATTGTAAGACCCCGAATTTTATGAAATAAAAGTATTCAATTTTTCTATTTAGTAAATGGTTAAATTGATAAAAAGTTAAAGTTAAGGGTGATATATGAATTTTTTTCAAAAATTAGCAAGTGGTTATAAAATATTCATTGTTGTCGGGGAATATTCGCTTGGTCGTGGAATATTCTTACTGTCGGAGAATATTCGTACGACGACGCAATCATGTGTGGACCCCATAACGAAAAGCGATTGGATGAAAAAAATGACAAAAACAAGTTGTTTATAAATCCTGTTGGAATACCCGGTGGTTAAAACACAGTAATACGCGTTGTTGCACAGTAGCACACGATATTGCACAAATTATTGATTCTTACGTA
This sequence comes from Panax notoginseng, assembly GCA_016801055.1. Lineage (NCBI taxonomy): Eukaryota > Viridiplantae > Streptophyta > Magnoliopsida > Apiales > Araliaceae > Panax > Panax notoginseng. The sequence continues at coordinate 61,476,112 of CM029018.1, forward strand.
AGAAGGCACTACTCAATAATTATTACAGTAATTACTGTTCAATATTGTATTTTATTGATTCAATAATTGCTGCGTTGATATTTTATATTACTGTTATTTTAATAGTTGTCACTACACAGTATTTTCTATTATCGGAACAATAATTCATATTATCTGAATAATATTATTAGATAATATTATTGGCAATGTCTAGAAAGTTCTGTCTAAGGAGAGGTTTGGTCATCTAATTGCGCGCCAGTAAGGAGAGATCCTTATTAGAAAGCCCCCTCTTTCTTGGGAATTGCCTGGTTGCCGGTACTGTGATTCTGTAATATTATTTGTGAATAATTAATTATTGATTTATATGATGAGGAAAATATTGATTTTATGTGGATATAGATGGAGAAAATTTTTAAATGTGACAATTATTGAAAATTAATATTTTATCTTTTTCTGATAAAATAATTCATTTAAATATATTATTTTAATAATATATTAACGGTGATATTTTTATAATGAATGTGTGATATATGAATAAATGAGGAGGAAGAGTATTTTTGTTGGATTAAATGATTAACACATGTTTTGTGTGTTGGTGGACACAATTCTTGACCGAAAATTTATTATTGACTGTAAAATCGTCCGTTTGTGGATTTTGGTCAATTTCTTTTTGGAATTTGGAAAAACTTTCTTCTGCAAAGTTGTAGAGAATTGAATTTCCTATAAAAATTTGCGAGATTCGAATTTTCTGATAAAAGGGCTATTTATTATGAATTATTGAAGTTGTGAAGTTCCGAAATTATTGATTTTTGGAAGTTTTAATTATTTTTATTAAGAAAAACGTTTTTTTCTTACTTTTTCTAGAAGGTTGGCATGTGTTTATGGCTGAATTCAAGTATATAGAGGTGGGCTTGAATATTTTGTAATTATATTATTATTATATTCAATTTTCTGCTTTGGTGTTCTAAGCATTTTCCTATAAATAGGGTGCTTAGGTTAGAATTGAAAATCACACCAGAAACTGAAGTTTTCTCTCTATTTCTCTCTCGATATTGAGCGTATTCTTGTGAGTATTTTGATACTTTGAGTGTTGCTATACGGTGCAAGTTCGTTCAGCGTTATTCCAGTCAGAAGTACTGCTCTTTTGAGGTAAGGGATTGTAAGGGATAATAAGGGATGTATTTTTTTAAAATGATATTATTTCTTTCAATATCATTATACCGGAATATTGGTAAGATTTTTCTTGTGAAATTCTTATCTTTTCATGTCAGAGTTACTATTCACGAGTTACTATTCACGATAGGTTACTATTCATGAGTTACTATTCACGAATTACTATTCACAGGTACTATTCACTACAAAATTGATTTTTTTTTTCTAACTAAATTATAGTTGATTTATGAATATTACTCTGGAGATTAAAACTATGTATTGATTATATTGATTTTATTATCATATATAATATTTTTATAACCATGATGTTGAAATTCTCTTTCACTGGAGTGTAAAGATGGGTAGATTATTGGTATGTTCATGACTAGGGTTCTCTTTGTCCAGTAGTGAAAAGTTGAATTGTGACTGGTATGATCATGACCATTGAATTTATAATTGAATATCTTTAGCTTAAGTGCAAAGGTGAAATGATCAACATGGTTATAATTATTGGTTATATAAATTCTGAAATGATTATATATTTCTTTGAGATAATAATATATTTGGCTTGTAGTGCAAATATGAGCTGTTGAGGAATATCTTTGGCCTGTAGTGCAAAGATGAGTTGTTGATGAATATCTTTGGCCCGTAGTGCAAAGATGAAATTATTAGTATGATTATGAACATGAACTGTGATTTGGTATAATCACGATCTTTGATGTTTCAGGTAAAGACAAGTGATGCAAATTATCTTCGTTCTAGATGAGAAGAGGAATTTAGAACTATAATTATGATTATGAATTATTCATATGATTGTGAAAAGGAACTATTGATTGATGTTACAGGGATAAAACATTGTTGGTGGACTTTTAACGTGGAGAAGATAATAGACTTTATAGTCTATTTGACTCTTCTAATGGATTGCTCGTTCCGCTGCAACTATGGTTGAAAAGTTTTATCATCTACCATATGTTCTAAATCTCTGATTTATTACTGTTGAAGACTATTGATAATTTATCTTTAGTCATAATATTCTTTACTGAGCTAGTTGTGCTCACCCTTTTGCTTCACAATTCCTTTCAGGTAATAAAAGTGTAGCTGGGTCGAGCGAGGGATAACAAGGAAATAGAACGGTGGTTTATAGATATTGAGGGTGAGGTGAATTTAACTTGGAAGGGTGTTTTGCCACTATCTTACAGGATGTATAATGACATACAATCTCGTGTCATCATAAGACAAGGTTGTGCTCATCCACTTGCTGAGTATATTTACGAGCACTACCTATATAATCTTGGTATTTGTTTGAAGTATAATTCTCAATTAGAGATAGTGGAGATAATGATAAGTCAAGAGAAGACTCACCATTGGGAAGAATATGATAGTAACCTTCTTGTTTTTCTTTGGGGTCTATTGGGTCAACCAAGGATAATTCTGTGGCCATATGATATCTATCATAACCTAGAAGCATGGCCTCCCATGTACGAGGGTTTCCTTGAGCACTTCCCAAAGATTCTAATTTCTAAAACAGTTTTTGACTATACCTTTATGTAAGGTGTCATTGTGACGTGCTATCCAAGGTTGGTGTCCAGAGTCACAGTTGGTATATTTTAGTATCAAAACTCACAACATATGTGTTGTTGTATTTTGCACGACAATTGTTGTAATAAAGTTGTAGTCGCTTCTGTACCATGTATTTGGCGACTCAGAATGGGTTGGGTGGAATGGACCTATTTTGGGGGCGTCACACCACAGATCTACAAGGCCTGACATTCACTATCAGACAACAAAAACACAAATTTCCAGATTTTATAAAACTTCAAATCTGAGCCTCTAGATGTTATGGATCTAACATCTAGTAATCCAGATCATCATTATACAACATAAACAACATATATAGACCAACAAGGTGCATGAATTGGCTGATTGAGTTGCTTGTTGCTGTCAATTATGAGCATGTGGAGTGGTTGAAGTGGTTCACCCACTCATCCTATTGTCAAACTCTACTAATATAGCCAAATAATAAACTAGGGGCAAAATGGTCAATTGGTAAATCATTTTAATGGCAACCAAGTAATTTGCCAAATCCTTAGGGTTTAGGGTTTGGGTTAGGGTTTGGACCATTTTAGCAAAAATTTAGGATTTCCATTTTAGGGTTTACTCCAAAAATAAAATTAAATAAAGATTAAATAAATTTTAGTTTCTAATTTTTTTTTTATATTTGTTTTTTCAAATTAGGGTTTCCTAATTATGATTAATTATCTAATCCCACTATACATGAACATTAGGCTTAGATTATATAATTATCATTAGCCTTGCTAATTTAGCAATTAGGGTTTACGATTTTGATAATTAGAGTTACTAAAATATAATTAGGATTTTCTAATTATCAAATTAGGCTTCTAGATATTTAGGGTTTTAAATTGCTAATTAGGTTTTCCATAATTAACAATAAAATCTAATACTTGTTAATTAAACACATTAACACAATCACCAATCAATCTCGAACTCTAATCTGAATTTCAAATTAGGGTTTCCCATTTCTAAAAATTATTTAGGGTTTCTAGAATTTTAATTAGGGTTCACCTAATTAATACATTTAATACACGACATAAATTATATAACACACTTATAAAACAATCTTGCACTTTAATTTGGATCAAATTAGGGTTTAGCATTATTACTAGGGTTTGGTCATAATACACCGTAATTGACCTACCATTATCAATACGGAAATACAGTACATATTCATAGCACTGAAAAATCAAAATATAATTAATATTATATTATTATTCTCATACCTTGACAATAATTCAAAATTAGGGTTTGGATTCCATATCTGATTTATTCTTCATATTTAACCTTAACAATTAAGGTAAAATAATTAACTTAATAACTTATACTAAAATTCATATAATAAAATAATTATTCTAATTATTCTAAAAATCAGTCCATATATTATTTAAATAATATATGATTATATTTTCATGAAAAATAGTTAATAAAGCATTTCTACTATAAATTAATTATTATAGGAATATACTTTATAAAAATCAATAATTCTAAAATAAAATTATTTGTAAACATTTATGTAATAAATATATTTTTATTTACCACATAAATATATATATATATATATATATATATATATATATATATATATATATATATATTATCTTGTACAAATCCTCATCCTTAAATAAATAATAATAATAAAAAATTATACGCAAAATTTCTTATTTATTTATGTAGAAAATATCGGGTTGTTACATCCGCCTTTTCTCAGTCGGGCTCGCCTCAGCGGATGTAGATCCATCTCGCAGATATTCCTTGATATGCTGATACCGAGGATGTTGGATGTGAGGTAACTCATCCGATACTTCTCCAACGTAATTCCCATAGGCTGGGGCCTTGTGCATGGAAATTATGATGCTTGGCAAGTGTTCCTTGTCTGATATGCTAATCAAGGAGGCCAAAGTTGCTAACGCGTCTGCGAAATCATTTCTATTACGAGGAATGTGTAGAAAGGATATTTCTTTGAATCCCAAAGACATCTTTAAAACCTGCCGATGGTAAGGCAGTAAATGTAGTTCCTTGGTTTGATAGATTTTGGTGGATTGTCTGATTACCAACTCCGAATCTCCAAGTTAACCGCCTGATGCCCATTGAATGGGCAAGTTTTTGCCCCATAAGACAGCCTTCATACTCAGTCGTATTGTTGGTGCTGACAAACTGTAATTTGACGGCGACAGGATACTGCTCCTCTGTATCAGATACTAGAACTGCTCCAGCTCCAGAACCTTCCATATTAACAGCTCCATCGAAATACATCTTCCACGTTTGGCGTGTATCGTACTGATGGTGTTGCTGAACTGTTATTACTCCTTCATCAGGGAAGTAGGTTTCCAAGGGTTTGAAATCCCCGGATGCTGCGACGGCCAGTTGATCCGCAATTCCTTGACCTTTGATGGACTTTTGAGTCACATATACGATGTCAAATTGTTGTAGGATCAACTGCCATCTAGACAGCCGACAATTCAGTATAGGTTTACTGAACACGTACTTAAGAGGATCCACGTGGGATATGAGATGGGTTGTGTGACCATGGAGATAATGATGTAACCCCATGGAAGCCCATGCTAAAGCACAGCACGTCTTTTCGATCAGAGTGTACTTGTGTTCACTGCTGCTAAATCTTTTGCTGAGGCAATAGATAGCTCGTTCTAGTCCTCTATCGTCCTTTTGTCCCAGCATGCAACCCATGGCATTGTCACTTACAGACAGATACATAAATAGGGAAACATCATCCCTGGGTGGTACCAAGATGGGAGCTTTAATTAGCTATTTCTTGATTGTAAGGAAGGCATTCTGGCACTCCTCATTCCATTTCATGGAGGAGTTCTTCCTTAATAGCTTGAAGATTGGCTCACAGGTTGTTGTGAGCTGAGAGATAAATCTGCTAATGAAGTTGATTCTTCCCAAAAATCCCCGTATTTCCTTTTCTGTCTGAGGAATGGGCATTTCAGTGATGGCTTATAGTTTGGCAGGATCCAGCTCTATCCCTTTGTGGCTGACTAGAAATCCTAGCAACTTGCCTGATTTAACGCCAAAGGCGCACTTAGCTGGATTCAACTTCAAGTTGTACTTATGCAACCTATTGAACAACTTCCTGAGATGGTCTATATGGTCATCCTTCTTTCGGGACTTGACAATAATGTCATCCACGTAGATCTCGATCTCTTTATACATTAAGTCATGGAAAAGAGCCATCATAGCTCGTTGATAGGTTGCTCCAGTATTGATGAGGCCGAATGACAACCGTTTATAGCAAAAAGTTCCCCAAGGAGTGATGAAAGCAGTTTTTTCACGATCTTCCTCGGTAACCATGATCTGATGATACCCCACAAAGCAATCTGCAAAGGAGTACATGTCGTATTGTGCAGTATTGTCAATGAGAATGTGGATAAATGGCACGGGAAAGCTATATTTTAAGCAAGCTTTGTTCAAGTCCCGATAATCCACGCAAACTCGTACCTTCCCTCCAGGTTTAGGTACGGGCACGATGTTGGATATCCACTCAGGATATGTAGACACCATTATGATGCCAGCTTGAAACTGTTTCATAATTTCTTCTTTCACCTTTAAACTCCATTCAGGTTTCAATCGCCGAAGCTTTTGCTTGACTGGCTTGAATCCCTCTTTAATGGGAAGGTGATGAAGGACAATGTCAGTGGAAAAACCCACCATATCCTCATAAGACCATGCAAACACATCCTGGAACTGGGTTAGTAGTGTAACCATGTCATTCCGTTGGTTTGGGGTAAGGTCTGAACCAATCTGGATTAACTCAGGGTTTTCTAAGGTTCCGAGATTGAAAGGAGTGGTTTGATCAAGGTTGGGTTTGGGTTTGTCTTTGACCCATTCTTGAATTTCTGGAGGCACCTCAATGTCAACTTGTATATCTACCAAGGCTGAATTCATCTCTACATCAAAGGTACAATCCTTGTGGGGAAGAGGCACTATATCAGCAAGTACCGACACATCTAAATTCAGAGTCCTGAAACAAAATATGCTTTCACTTAGTATATATGAAATGTGTTGATCATGCACAGTGTTAGCATATATTGGTAAAATAAATCGCTAAATACTGTACAAAAAAGTAAGCAGTTATTATATCTACAGGGCAGAAAGAGTTTTCGCCCACTTTACCCTTGACGACCAATGCTAGGAATGCTGTTCCAATTGGCAAGAGCAAATTCCGGGTGAACCGCAGTGATAGAGGGATTATCATCATCTTCCCTATCCCGAATGATAGCCATTACGTCTGGGCAATCATCGTCTGGGGTGTATTTGTTGGTATGCTCATCATCAACAATGATGCGTATGCCGGACATCATCCTGATGACGTCTTGCTTGATTCTTCATTCCTCTTCCTCCACTGCGGGATCTGGAACAAAGATTTCTTTCTCCTTCATCGGTACCGACTTGGGAAATAACATCACCATTACATTGGCTGGCACCTTTACGGGAGGTTGTGCGGACTCAGAGCTTGAAGGCGAAGCTAAACGCCGCATGGTTGAAGCTGCAGGAATCTGCTGATGCTTATGAGGATTCCTATGACTAGAGTCGACAGAATAGCCTAGTCCAGCTGTCCCAATTTCCTGGGTTAAGTGAATAGGATACTTGACACCCTGGCAATCTTTACCCAACCCTTGTCCCAGTTTATGACCCAACGACATCATTTCTTGCGTGGCCGACATTACCTCGAAAAAAATATGGGGTTCGGGCAGTGGTGTTCCAATAGCATGGTATTAGATATTGCTTATTTCCAAAGCATGAAAACTAATTGGCTCAACATCCTTATTGGCATTGATGAGCGGCATGTCCCCATGCTGACACTACTACAAAATACTAAATAGACAACACTTAAACCACAACGTTTTTTATAAAAACGTTATGGTATTTTTTTTACAACGTTTTTTAAATAAAAAACGTTGTAGATATATATGCAAAAACGTTATCTATTTAAAAGGGCATTTTTTTATTTTAATTAGATAACGTTTTTTTTAAATCATTGTCTATGAAGAAAAACACGGAGCTAAAAAAAAGTCGGTTAAATTAAAACTTAAAACTTAATCCGCTCTCTTTCGCATTTGTCACCGAGTGTCTTCTTCTCTCTCCTATCCTATCTCTGTACTTTCTCTCTATGATGGAGGTATTTTCTGTGCGAACGAACGCCTCATCGGTGACACTCAAGCTGTGTCTCCGTTTGATTTGACGACTACGATTCTGAAAGGGGGAAACATCGACCTGTCTAGTTCGTTGAAGTCTGGTGTGTCGATGCCGCCGTCGCTGGCGATGTTTGTAGAGAATCGGGAGTTGCTAATGCTGCTCACAACTTCGGTTTCTCCTCAAAATCTCGCCATTTTTGAAGCTTCAGAATCAATAAGGAGCTTTAATTCGTTTTGTTTCACGGTTTCAAGCATGGAATTCAAGGTTTTGGTTTAAAAAATTTGGATAAATCTAGGGCTTTTATGAGCGTCTCTGTTGGATCTCAAACTGCTACTAATGATGCCTTTTTCTCGGATAAATCTAGGGCTTTTACGGTGTTGGCTGGTGATCTTCGGTCAGTGTTAGGGATACTGCGACTCCTGGGCTCGAACGTTTCCATCGAAAGATCGCGACTATGGGTATAGTCAGCTCTTTTGTATTCAATTGTTGTATATTTCGTGTTTTTTTATTATGAAAACAGATAGCATTTTTTTTATTTGCTCCGATGACTAATTTTGAGAAAGCATGATGTTGTTGGCAAATTTGTTGAGTTCTATGGTAATTTCATGTTCATGAAATTGAGTGACTAGGTTCACTTGAAGTTCAGTTCTTTATATATCTATCTGTCATCTTTAAGGTTTAATTCTCTTTCTATGTGCATACAGTGAAGGTATGGGCGAATTGTCACTGGCTGATAGGGCTACTATTGCAAATATGTCACCCGAGTATGGAGTAACTATGGGTTTTTTCCCTGTTGATCATGTTACATTGCAATATCTTAAATTAACTAGAAGAAGTAATGACACAGTGAGTTATCTCTCAATGTTTCACTTGTATATGTAAGATATATACCGTGTTTAGTTGGACCCTTAAATGTGATTTTTTTTATTATTTTATGCATACTAGGTATCAGTGATTGAAGCATATTTGCGTGCAAACAATATATTTGTTGACTATAATGAGGTAAAAGTCTATTTGGTTTCTTATTTAATGTCAATTTCCTGAGCAAGTAGTTCCAAGTTGACAATCTGAGGTTAATGACTAAAATACTTTAGGATGATGATCAGAATGCTTCAAGGATGACGAACCATGAAATTTTTTAATTTATAAAGTTCAACATGGTTTCTTTTCGTTTATTCATTCTTTCTTCACCACTTTTCCTAGCTTCCAAACAGAAAATGCTTTCTCTTTGTGGTTTATGTTTATTTAATTCTGAACAAATGTTTTGCTATGAAACAGATTGGTGCAGTTGGTTAGAGATTCCAATTAAATTATATATCTTATTGCTGGAATTCTTGCATTGCTTCTCGATACAGATTTGAGCTCAACTCAAAGGGACTATGGTCAAACTGCTCAGGCTTTTGGAAAGGCACTAATAACCTTAATAAATGAAGTCCTTGATAGCGCGAAGATTGAAGCCGAAAAGTTAGAGCTGGAGGCTGTCCCATTTGACCTCCGCTCCATACTAGATGATGTTCTCTCCTTATTCTCTGAGAAGTCTAGGCACAAAGGTATTGAGGTAAGATATACTGAGCAGTTATACATTTGATTTATTTTACTTGAGTAGTAAAGCCAACGTTAACTTCTGACTTGTGTTGAGTTGCTATAACAAGATACCATTTAAAGAGACTTGGTATCCTTATTGAAATTGTAAGTAGCATCAAGATGGCAGCCACAGTATCTGGAAAAAATGGTTTCATGACCGAATTGGATGTCTCAGCATTACAATTGATGAAAAACACTTACATTTGTTGGCATTTTAGTATTGTGAAAGGTCCTTATGGTCAAAATTTTCCATAGCTTAATTAAGAACTATGAAAGACTACTATTGATAAATAATCTGCATTTAGTGTTTAATAGACCGCTTTGATGACTCCTGTCCTCTGATTTATGATTTGGCTCCTTTACGGATATCTTTATGAAGTTTTAATGTTAAGGGGTATTTACAAAATTTTCCATTGGGATTTGAAAAGATACTTGGTAAAAGCATTCAATTGAAGTTCTCCTTCTTATTGAAGTTTATGAAGTTAAGTTTTGTAGTACTGTGCGTTAAGTTTATTGATTTGTTTCTCTCTTATTTCTAATTATTCTTTCAATAGACAGCTGAAGTAATTAGGCGTCAAGCAAGATGCAAAGATCCTTTGGTTTGATTTGGTTGTTTCATCATTCTTAAGTGTAATTATATGCAAGTTATTTAGTATATTGTTGAATCTATTGGTTTATTTGTCAAGTGTTATTTGTGATTTAATTTATTTAGGTTTTTTTGTTCGCCACACTCGTCCTGTTTGGTTTGCGCTGGAAGTCTTACTGGGATACTTAATCTGTTAGTTTGAGGTATTTTGAGAGCTGGACAAGAATGAACCTCTTCTTTTCCGGAAGTTCCAACATGATAATGAGAAAAAGGCAGGATTTGATTCAGTTTTTTTAGCATTCGATTTTCATCTTACCCTTAGCCTCACAGTCATGCTAGACTTGTAGTGAACTTATGTATGTCTTAATTTGGATTCCTGCAGAACTAAGGTACTGCTAAACTGTATTAAAGATGTTGCCACCTGAGTCATCTCGTGAGGACAATGTTTACATGGCCAAGCTCGCCGAAAGGCTGAAAGGTATGAGGAAATGGTTGAGTTCATGAAAAAATTGGTGAGAGTGAACATGGTTGGTTTTAAGATATTAAATGCTTGTTTACTTGGTTCTATACATGAATCTAGAGAATGTCTATAAAAGTTTTCTTTACTAATAATGTTTGAAAACTTTATGGCAGAAAATTCAGTAAAACTGATAAGGTGAGTTTGTCTGCTATGTCAAGATTACATTGTTTAAGTTTAGTGGATGGCTTTGAGTCTATAGGCTTTATCTTTGTAATCCTTAATTTCCTTATAACATCTCAACTTCTTTGACAATTTCCTTTAACATTTTAAAGTTTATTCACTGCATTGTAGGTGGAGCAATCTCTTCTAGTGACCGGTTTTGGGTGTGAACATGACGATGCATGGGCTACCAATATCGATTTATTCAAATATTTTACTGACGTTAGTAGGGTAAGAACTAATAACCTTTTGCTTTTGCCTTCTTTTAACTCTCATTTTGCTGTTGTTGTAATATCATTAACAGGAACAATTTTTGTGGAATATCTCATGCTTAACATATTTGTACACTCTCTTTCTGGAATTAATATATATTGGGTGTGAGAAGGCTTGGAGCTGCTGCTATAGACATGTGCCACGTAGCTCTGGGAATTGTAGAAGCTTATTGGGAGTATCGTTTAAAACCATGGGATATGGCTGCTGGCGTTTTGGTAATGATGATTTTCTCCAAATATAAGTACTTTTAAATTTCCTTTAAACATGTTTGCCAGAGCTTCATTTTAATTGGGGTGTGAATAGATATGATGATTATGACATATACTTTGAGTCATTTATTAGAACGTAGAATAGTTTTTTCTTTTAAGACTTCATAGATACAATATTATTCTTCATATATTATCTCTAGCCTCATACTGGAGACACTTTGAAGAAAGTTCAACCAATGCAGTTGCGTCTTCATTTGCATATTGTCCTTCTAATGATGAATCCATCAGCAACAAAACATTTTTTCCCCTGATCAAGTCCAATGCCTAACAGAAAAGAGAATAAGGTTGAGTTTCAATAAATCAATAGCCAACACTGGTACAGATTTTGAAGTTATGGAATTTATTTAATTTGAAGTTTCAATAAGTTCAAATTTTGAAGTTGTGGAATTTATTTAATTTGGGAAGATGATGAGGCTACAAATGGAGGCACTTCTTGCTGCACAATTGAAGTTGAAGTTGTGGATCTTTTTCTGTTATTTTCTGTTACAGGTTTTTATGGATAGTTTAATTAGGTAGTAGTTTAATCTTATGGATAGTTTGGTATATTTTGTGGATGTAGTCAAATTCATAATTCAATATAGTAGTAATTATATTGAAAAGTTAATTTGAGATGTATGGATAGTTTGGCATTATTGAGATGTAAACGTATTGTATGGTATTAATATTCTTTATAATTGGCATTACAAATTATTATTGGGATGGAAACGTATTGTATGGTATTAATATTCTTTGTAATTTTAGCTATATATCATGGCATTAGCATATTGCAGGTGCATTCGTAATATAGGTGAACCACAATTTTTTTTCTTTTTTTTTTAAATCTACAACATTTTAAAAACGTTGTGTGAAAGTGCCTAAACGTTGTCTGATATATTAAACTACAACGTTTTTATCTAGAAGACGTTGTGAAATCATGCATTCTACAACGTTTTTAAGCATCTGCTAATTTATGAAAAACAAATCTACAACGTTTTTTTCTTAAAAAACGTTGTGGATTGTGCTTAACCACGACGTTTTAAAAACGTTGTGTAAGGGTGTCAAATAGATGACACCCTTAACCATGACGTTTTTCTGACTGAAACCACAACGTTTTTTCTGCGTTGTCTATTTACTGTTTTGTAGTAGTGTGAGGAATCTCCGGTTCAGCGTTGACTGTGACCAGGCTATTGTTGATGATGTATTTCAACTGTTGGTGAAGAGTGGAGGGGACTGTCCCTGCCATGTGAATCCATGGTCGTCCCAAGAGCAGGTTGTATCCCGAATCTATCTTGAGCACATGGAAGGATACGTAGAATGTATGAGGACCAATCTCAATTGGCAGCTCAACTACTCCAACCGAGTTACGGCGGGCTCCATCAAAAGCTTTCATAATGGTATGTCTACTCCGAATTCGATTGGGATTGATATTCATCTTCACCAAGGTAGCGTATGGGCAAATATTCAGAGAGGAACCTCCATCTATTAAAACTCCAGCCACCATATATTCAGAGGACAAGACCGCAATGTGCAACAGTTTGCAATGACTGGTCCCTTCGGGCGGTATGTCATCATCAGTGAAGGATATCACATTGTTGTTGAAAATGTGATCAACTAGATGTTAAAACTTTTTCGTATCAACTGATGTCGGTAGATAGGCTTCTTCTAAAACCTTTAACAAGACCTTCCGGTGATTCTCGGAAGTCAGGACCAAGTCCAAGATTGATATCTATTGTGGAGCTTCTTTCAAGCTTAAAACCACCTTGGCTTCGTTATGACCTATAGTGCAGAGGAAATTTTCAATCTTCTCAATGGGTACTTTCCCCTTAGACTTGATGACAGGCTTCATTACCCGTTGGGGAAGATACAGTGGATTCTCCTTCGACACTGCAGCAGTTATATGCAAGGTGGATCCTTCACCTTCTCCATAATTCCATGGAACTGCGCGCAAGCTAACAATAGGATATTGTGCTCTGCACGGCAAGTTGATTGGCTCAGGAGCGGCCACTTTTAAAGGATTGTTAATTCCATTGAGTTGAATTACTGGCATGACAAGTGATTTGTTAACCCCATCATTTTCAGCGGATATGACTGCTACTACACTCTTCCACTTAGTAGGACATGAATCCTCACTTGCCCGTAACACAGTGTCGTTATCTGCCAGGCGCAATACGCCACTATCGATTAAATTTTGATTAAGGTGGCGGAGTGCCCAACATTCTTCTGTGATGTGACCGCGAGATTGAGAATGATATTGACATACTCCCTCAGAGTTGTATCATCCTGAACGGGGGTTGATTGGAGGTAGAAGGGAACTAATCCTTCCTTCATTGATTAACATATGAAGGATTTTGTAAGACCTCAAATTATTAATAAATGAAATTTAATTTCCTCTATTTATTATTCTGAAATAGTAAGGGTTGATTTGATTAATGTGGTTAGTTATGGGTAAAATGCGCAAATATTTCAAATAAGCAACTGGTCCTAAAATATTCATTGTTGTCGGGGAATATTTGTTTGGTCGTGGAATATTCTTGTTGTCGGGGAATATTCGTACGACGGCGCAGCCTTGTGTGGGCCCCATAACAGAAAGCGATTGGATGAAGAAAACGACAAAAACAAGTTGTTTATAAATAACGGCGTAGTTGTTACCGTTAATACTATTGGAATACCCGGTGGTTAAACACAGTAATACGTGTTGTTGCACAGTAGCACACTGTATTGCACCAATTATTGATTCTTACGTAAGAATGCACTACTCAGTAATGGTTATAGTAATTACTGTTCAGTATTTTATTGATAATTGCTGCGTTGATATTTTATATTACTGTTGTTTTAATAATTGTCACTATACAGTATTTTCTATTATCGGAGCAATAATTCATATTATCTTAATAATATTATTAGATAACATTATTGGCAATGTCTAGAAAGTTCTGTCTAAGGAGAGGTTTGGTCATCTAATTACGCGCCAGTAAGGAGAGATCCTTATTGGAAAGCCTCCTCTTTCCTGAGAACGACCTGGTTGCCAGTACTGTGATTCTATAATATTATTTGTGTATAATTAATTATTGATTTATATGATGAGGAAAATATTGATTTTATGTGGATATAGATGGAGAAAATTTTTAATGTGACAATTGTTGAAAATTAATATTTTATCTTTTTTCTGATAAAATAATTCATTTAAATATATTATTTTAATAATATATTGATGGTGATATTTTTACAATGAATGTGGGATATATGAGTATACGAGGAGGAAGAGTATTTTTGTGGCATTAAATGATTAACACATATTTTGTGTGTTGGTGGATACAATTCTTGACCGAAAATTTATTATTGACTGTAAAATCGCCCGTTTATGGATTTCGGTCAATTTTTGTTTGGAATTTGAAAAAACTTTCTTCTGTAAAGTTGTACAGAATTGAAATTCCTATAAAAACTCGCGAGATTTGAATTTTCTGATAAAAGAGCTATTTATTATGAATTATTGAAGTTCTGAAGTTCCGAAATAATTGATTTTTGGAAGTTTTATTTATTATTTTGAAGAAAAACATTTTTTGGCATTTAAGTGGGCTAACATGTGATATAAATGGGCTGAGATCAGATGTCTAGAGGTGGGATAAGAAAAATTTGATAAATATATTAATATTATATTAAATTTTCTGCTCTGGTGTTCTAAGCATTTTCCTATAAATAGGGTGCTTAGGTTAGAATTGAAAATCACACCAGAAACTGAAATCTTCTCTCTCTTTCTCTCTCTATATTAGTGAGCGTATTCTTGTGAGTATTCTAATACTTTGAGTATTGCTATATGGTGCAAGTTCAAGTCATAGCCTATATCCGGTGTTTCAACTAGAAGTACTATTTTTGCTGAGGTAAGAGATATTATTTTCTTCTTAAATGATATTATTTTCTTCAATATCATTATGCTGAAATATTGATATGAGTTTTTATTAAATTTGAAACTTTTTGTGTCGGGGTTACTATTCACGTATACGGCACTATTCACGTATACGGTACTATTCACGAATACGGCACTATTCACTGAAAAATAAAATTCTCTTTTTGTCTAAGATGTATCCATGTTTTGATCTTTATTTTTGAATTTTACTTCACAATTGATTATTATGAAGTATTATTGATCTTGGATAAACCGTTATACGAGTCCCTAATATTTGTTCTTTTGCTTCACTGGATTCGTTTTCTTTAAAATATTTTTCATCATCCTCAGTCTTAAATGATAATATAACTGAATATCTTTGGCCTGTAGTGCAAAGATGAATGATTTCTGATGAATATCTTTGGCCCGTAGTGTAAAGATGAACAGGTGTTGAGATGAACATGACCAACTGATGAATATCTTTGGCCTGTAGTGCAAAGATGAACAGGTGTTGAGATGAAGATGACCAACTGATGAATATCTTTGGCCTGTAGTGCAAAGATGACTATTTGATTCCAGATATTTATTGATGTTACAGGGATAAAATGTTGATGATGGACTTTTAAATTCATAGATAATCGTAGATTTCATTCTCTACGTAACTCTTCTATGAATTATTAATTTCCGCTGCGAATATTGATTTAAAACTTGTTGTCTATTGTATTCTATTAAATTTTTCCCTGTTAAAGACTAACGATAATTTGTTGGATATTATCTTAGTCATAATGTTCTTTACTGGGCTAGTTGAGCTCACCTTTTTCCTTGTTGTTCCATTTTTCTTCTCAGGAGGCGAGAATGTAGCGAGTACTAGTCGGGGTGTGGAATGATGGTTCAAGACAGTTATTTTAGTAGTCCTCACTATTTTGTAAAATAGTGTATCAATAAGTATAATGAGGACTTAATTGAGTATGAATACTGTCTAGATGACAATATTTGTATTTAAACTCACAGTATATGTGTTGTCGTATTTTGCACGATAATTGTAATAATAAAGTTGTAGTTATTTTCTGTACCATGTATTTGGCGACTCAGAATGGGTTGGATGGATTGGACCTATTTTGGGAGCGTCACAGATTTCCTCCATAGGTTGGCCAAAATATGTGAATTCCCTTTTGTTTGCAAAATCCCGACGGGCCTTAGCATTCGCTCTCTTCATCACTTTGTCTTCCAGCATTTCATTTTTTGAAAGTGAAGAGGGAATATTCATGACAATAGGTAGGAGATTGGCATGTTCCTGGCTAATTAGTTGACGAGTCACTTGATGCTGATAAGTCACCAGTTCCGCCAATTGCTCAATTTGTTTATAGAGAGCTTTCATCTTTCGTTCCATTATGAATTGGAACTTGACATAATCCCATCTGTCATCACCATCTTTTGGGGTCTAGGAGGATTCACAGCTGAAATTGGAACTTTGTCCACTACTCTAATTGATCATGTTGACCTCTTCTTCCTTGTGTTGAGGAAGAGGGTTGTCTTGAACGTGAGGTTGATCGGGTTTGGTGACCACGACTTCACCGTTGTCTATCAAGTATTGGATTTTGTGTTTCAAGGCCTAACAATCCTGAGTATCATGTCCAGGTGCCCCGGCATGATAAGCACATTTTCGAGCAGCATTAAAACCCCGACCATTAGGGCTGGCTGGTGGAAGCAGATGCGTGATTTTCTTCTATGTTGTTAGAAGATCGAGAATGTTCTCGAGGGTGTCCCCTAAGGGTGTGAATACTCGAGGTCGTTTGACTTCTCCACCTTTTGGTACTGGAGGGTTCGCATACTGTGATTAAAAGGGAGTGTAATTTCTCCGTTGAATAGGCATGTTTTGACTGCCTTTTTGACCTTGTAGTATCAGGGAAACATCTTCTTCTTTCTTTTTATGGACCCTCCGGGGGTTGTTCCCATAATTTCCAGATTGGATGTGATCAGCAACCGCTTTGAGTGCAGCTAGGTCTTGAATCTTTCCGAATTTCAATCCCATTTCAGCCATCTCCCCATGTTTGACCATTTCAGAAAATAGTTTGCCGATGCCGGCTAAAACTCTTTCATAGAAAAGTGCTTCTTGTATGTCTATGAAAGTCATGACCATCTCTGATTCTGTCATGGAAGGACTAACTTGGGCAGCCAGGCGTCTCCACCTCTGAGCATACTCTTTGAAAGACTCATTAGACTGTTTCTTGATCTTGGTAATTTGGTACCGATCAGGAGCCATTTGAGATTGAAAGTTGTATTGGGTGAGGAAAGCGTGTGCTAGCTCTTCCCAACTATGGATCTTTGAATTGTCTAATCTTGTGTACCACGAATGTGACGCCCCCAAAATAGGTCCAATCCATCCAACCCATTCTGAGTCGCCAAATACATGGTACAGAAAATAACTACAACTTTATTATTACAATTGTCGTGCAAAATACGACAACACATATACTGTGAGTTTAAATACAAATATTGTCATCTAGACAGTATTCATACTCAATTAAGAACTCATTATACTTATTGATACACTATTTTACAAAATAGTGAGGACTACTAAAACAACTGTCTTGAACCATCATTCCACACCCCGACTAGTACTCGCTACATTCTCGCCTCCTAAGAAGAAAATGGAACAACAAGGAAAAGGGTGAGCTCAACTAGCCCAGTAAAGAATATTATGACTAAGATAATATACAACAAATTATCGTTAGTCTTCAACAGGGAAAAATCAAATAGAATACAATAAACAACAAATTTTAAATCAATAACTGCAGCGGAAACAGCAAACCATTAGAAGAGTCAAGTAGAGAATGAGTTCTACTATCTTCTAAGATTTAAAAGTCCATCATCAATATTTTATCCCTGTAACAACAATCCATAACCATTTTTAATCAAATATTCATCTTTGCACTACAGGCCAAAGATATTCATTTGTATCACCAGTCGATCATGTTCATCTCAACACCTGTTCATCTTTGCACTACGGGCCAAAGATATTCATCAGAAATCATCAATCTTTGCACTACAGGCCAAAGATATTCAATTATATCATCATTTAGGACTGAGGATGATGAAAAATATTTTAAAGGAAACGAATCCAGTGAAACAGAAGAATAAATATTAAGAATTCGTATTTCAGCTATTCCATGTCCAAAAATACCTCATAAATAATCCTAGTGGAGTAAAATTCAAGAATGATCAAAACATGGATACAATCAAAGCTAGTATCCAGAATAGATATTTTAGACGAAAAGAAGAAAATTTCATTTTTCGGTGAATAGTAACTCGTGAATAGTAACTCATGAATAGTAACCCTGACATGAAAAGTTCCAAATTTGATAAAAAGTTCAGATCAATACTTCGGCATAATGATATTGAAGAAAATAATATCATTTAAGAAGAAATAACACTCCTTACCTCGGAAAGACGGTACTTCTGACTTGAATACTAGATATAGTGCTGAAGGAAACTTGCACCGTATAGCAACACTCAAAGTATCAAATACTCACAAGAATACACTCGATATAGAGAGAGAAATAGAGAGAAACTTGTGTTTCTGATGTGATTTTCAATTCTAACCTAAGCACCCTATTTATAGGAAAATACTTAGAACACCAAAGCAGAAAATTTAATAAATTAATAATACAATTTTCTTAATTTCCTTAGCGCACCACATCAGCTGATTTACACCATTAACATGTGCCACTCAAATGTCAAAAACGTTTTTCTTAATAAAAATAATTAAAACTTCCAAAAATTAATTATTTCGGAACTTCGGAACTTCAATAATTCATAATAAATAGCCCTTTTATCAGAAAATTTGAATCTTGCGAGTTTTTATAGGAAATTCAATTCTCTACAACTTTGCAGAAGAAAGCTTTTCCAAATTCTAAACAGAAATTGACCGAAATCCACAAACGGTCGATTTTACAGTCAATAATAAATTTTCGGTCAAGAATTGTGTCCACCAACACACAAAACATGTGTTAATCATTTAATGCCACAAAAATACTCTTCCTCCTCATATACTCATATATCCCACATTCATTGTAAAAATATCACCATCAATATATTATTAAAATAATATATTTAAATGAATTATTTTATCAGAAAAAGATAAAATATTAATTTTCAACAATTGTCACATTAAAAATTTTCTCCATCTATATCCACATAAAATCAATATTTTTCTTATCATATAAATCAATAATTAATTATACACAAATAATATTATAGAATCACAGTACTGGCAGCCAGGCCGTTCCCAGGAAAGAGGGGGCTTTCCAATAAGGATCTCTCCTTACTGGCGCGCAATTAGATGACCAAACCTCTCCTTAGACAGAACTTTTTAGACATTGCCAATAATATTATCTAATAATATTATTCAGATAATATGAATTATTGTTCCGATAATAGAAAATACTGTGTAGTGACAATTATTAAAACAACAGTAATATAAAATATCAACGCAGCAATTATTGAATCAATAAAATACAATATTGAACAGTAATTACTGTAACAATTATTGAGTAGTGCCTTCTTACGTAAGAATCAATAATTGGTGCAATATCGTGTGCTACTGTGCAACAACGCGTATTACTGTGTATTAACCACCGGGTATTCCAACAGTATTAACGGTAACAACTATGTCGTTATTTATAAACCACTTATTTTTGTCGTTTTCTTCATCCAATCGCTTTCCGTTATGGGGCCCACAAAAGACTGCGCCGTCGTACGAATATTCTCCGACAGTAAGAATCTTCCACAACCAAGCGAATATTCCCCGACAACAATGAATATTTTATAACCACCTGCTTATTTGAAATATTTGCGCATTTTACCCATAACTAACCACATTAATCAAATCAACCCTTACTATTTCAGAATAATAAATAGAGGAAATTAAATTTCATTTATTAATAATTTGGGGTCTTACAACCTCCCCTCCTTATAAAATTTCGTCCTCGAAATTGACATACGTACCTGGTGTTTCGAAAAGATGAGGATACCTCACTTTCATTTCCGTTTCCAACTCCCAGGTCATTTCCTCAATAGCATGGTTTCTCCACAAAACCTTAACTTGTGGTATAACCTTCGTGCGTAGGACATGCTCTTTCCTATCTAAGATCTTAACAGGTACCTCCTCGTACGTTAAGTCTTCGGCTATCTCGTCTGGTTCTAACTCAATAACGTGGTTTGGGTCTTTCACATATTTACGAAGCACAGATATATAAAAAAAACATTATGAACACGAGACATGCTTGGAGGTAACGCGAGTCTATAGGCCACATTTCTTACTCGATCGATGATTTCAAATAAATTGAAGGCTTGAGCTTTCTTCTCTTCATCGACTCTTACTTCTAGAATAACACATTCTTGTACCTTCTTCTTTATATTCATCAACTCCAGGTCTGTAGCTTGAGTGGCTTTAACGTTATCGATTAAAGTCGATTTTACTCGTATATCATCACGTGGATCCCTAGAGTCATTAACTCTATCTCTATCATTTATAAATTATACAAAATAGGTCTTTGTGTTCAACAATATCGCACTCGTACTCGCATACGATCAATGCGTCAGCTACCACGTTTACTTTTCTAGGATAGTATTGGATGGTGTGATCGAAATCTTTCAACAGCTCGAGCCAATGTCGGTGTCGCATGTTGAATTCTTGGAAGCTCTTCTCGCATTCCTCGGTCCATTCGAAGTTTGTATCTTTTCGAGTCAGCTGAGTTAATGGAGTAGCGATTCGAGAAAATCCTTTTACGAATCTTCGATAATAACTAGAAAGCTACGTATTTCGATTACTGACTTAGGTTGCTCTCAACTGTGACTCATATCCCAATCTTGGATATCACGTCACAATGACACCTATCAGTTTACTACCGCACGAATATGACATCCCCTACGGAGAGTTTGGCTTCAGTGCATTCCACAAAGGAAGTCACCAGATAGAGGCTCGGGTACAAACTTCTACAGTTAGGTTTTTAACTCCTGAAGTTCAATAGGAGCCATTCAATATGAGATTTTAGAAATGGGTTTTGTACCGGGTTCAAAGTCGATACAAAATTCAATATCACGCTTTGGGAGTAAGCCAAGAAATTCTTCAGGAAATACGTCAGGAAACAAACAACAGAAATATCACTCAAATCTGACATATTTTTGTTCAAGTCCATGACATGGCTAAGAAAGCTTGACATCCGTTTTTTAATAAACGAATGACTTTACGGCTTGATATGAAAGAGTTTGACTTCAATGGTTTGGTTGCTTGAATTTGAATAACAGGTTGCTTAGGAATATGAAAACTAACAACCTTACGAAAGCAATCAATTTTGGCATGATGAGTAGTTAACCAATCAATTTCTAAAATCACATCAAAAGCAAGTATCTTTAAAGAGATAAGATCAACAGGTAATGTGATGGTGCTAACTTGGATCAAACAAGATTTATAAATAGTGGATGTGATTAAAGTTTCCCTAACGGAGTCTCCACAGATAAATCAAAGTCTAATTTCTCCGGAGTCAAGTTTAAACGTTGAGCACAAGCAGGAGAAATAAATGAATGGATAGAACCGGTATCTAATAAGGTATAGACTTCGTAAAAATTTATAATTAACTAACCCGTGCTAACTTCGTTCGGGTTCCTCGCATTCTGACCAGTCACGAAAAACGCTCTTCCAGGAACCGTTGACTTTGACTTTTCTGGGATAACTTTTTGAGTCACCACCCCCGTTGGACTTGGTTTCCCTACAGTGCAATCTCGAGCGATATGTCCTTCCTTTCCACAGTTATAACATACCTTAAACTGTTGTGGGCAGTTTGGGCTGATATGTCCTTCTTTTCCGCACTTATAGCATATGACCGGTGGTCGTTCTCCTCCCTTGGAACCAGTTGCTGCTGGTGCTGACGTCTTTGTATTGTCATTGTTGAATCTCCTCTTTTTAAAATCTCCTCCCGACTCGCTTCTTCTATTCTCATGGTCACGATTACCACCAGAGTGGTTGTCGTTCTTGTCCGTATTCTTCTTTCTCCGCTGGTTATCGTTGTTCTGATGACTGCTGTCACCGGTATGATCCTGGTTGTGGTCCCTCGATTGACCGTACTCGTTATCTCGCTCTAATAATTGAGCCTTGTTGACAACATCTGAATACAGAGAAAATTTATGAGAAATGAGATATTGACGTATGCCGGGTTTCAAACCTCTCAGAAACATCCGTGTCATACGTTCCTCATTCTCCACCAAATGAGGTGCAAACCTGGACAACTCTTTAAATTTCGCCTCGTACTGGGACACCGTCATGTTATTCTGCTCCAGTCTAATAAACTCTACCTCCTTCATAAGACGAATACTTTCAGGAAAGTACTTGTCATTGAATAGTCTCATTTACTCCACTGTTAACATTCTCAGTCGAAATTCTCAAATACTGCCATAAACAAGGGTTAATTTAACAAATTAACAAATCACATAATATCCCTATATTATGACCGACCAACAGATAAGCTTAGGTAGGACATACTAGCGAAGGATTTACTCGTCTCTCCCCTCCTAGTTCTATTCCCCGATCTCCTCCAGAGATCATATCCCTAAGCTCTGATACCAACTGTGACGCCCCCAAAATAGGTCCAATCCATCCAACCCATTCTGAGTCGCCAAATACATGGTACAGAAAATAACTACAACTTTATTATTACAATTGTCGTGCAAAATACGACAACACATATACTGTGAGTTTAAATACAAATATTGTCATCTAGACAGTATTCATACTCAATTAAGAACTCATTATACTTATTGATACACTATTTTACAAAATAGTGAGGACTACTAAAACAACTGTCTTGAACCATCATTCCACACCCCGACTAGTACTCGCTACATTCTCGCCTCCTGAGAAGAAAATGGAACAACAAGGAAAAGGGTGAGCTCAACTAGCCCAGTAAAGAATATTATGACTAAGATAATATACAACAAATTATCGTTAGTTTCAACAGGGAAAAATCTAATAGAATACAATAGACAACAAATTTTAAATCAATAACTGCAGCGGAAACAGCAAACCATTAGAAGAGTCAAGTAGAGAATGAGTTCTACTATCTTCTAAGATTTAAAAGTCCATCATCAATATTTTATCCCTGTAACAACAATCAATAACCATCTTTAATCAAATATTCATCTTTGCACTACAGGCCAAAGATATTCATTTGTATCACCAGTCGATCATGTTCATCTCAACACCTGTTCATCTTTGCACTACGGGCCAAAGATATTCATCAGAAATCATCAATCTTTGCACTACAGGCCAAAGATATTCAATTATATCATCATTTAGGACTGAGGATGATGAAAAATATTTTAAAGGAAACGAATCCAGTGAAACAGAAGAATAAATATTAAGAATTCGTATTTCAGCTATTCCATGTCCAAAAATACCTCATAAATAATCCTAGTGGAGTAAAATTCAAGAATGATCAAAACATGGATACAATCAAAGCTAGTATCCAGAATAGATATTTTGGACGAAAAGAAGAAAATTTCATTTTTCGGTGAATAGTAACTCGTGAATAGTAACTCCTGAATAGTAACCCCGACATGAAAAGTTCCAAATTTGATAAAAAGTTCAGATCAATACTTCGGCATAATGATATTGAAGAAAATAATATCATTTAAGAAGAAATAACATCCCTTACCTCGGAAAGACGGTACTTCTGACTGGAATACTAGATATAGTGCTGAAGGAAACTTGCACCGTATAGCAACACTCAAAGTATCAAATACTCACAAGAATACGCTCGATATAGAGAGAGAAATAGAGAGAAACTTGTGTTTCTGATGTAATTTTCAATTCTAACCTAAGCACCCTATTTATAGGAAAATGCTTAGAACACCAAAGTAGAAAATTTAATAAATTAATAATATAATTTTCTTAATTTCCTTAGCACACCACATCAGCTGATTTACACCATTAACATGTGCCACTCAAATGTCAAAAACGTTTTTCTTAATAAAAATAATTAAAACTTCCAAAAATCAATTATTTCGGAACTTTGGAACTTCAATAATTCATAATAAATAGCCTTTTTATCAGAAAATTCGAATCTCGCAAAATTTATAGGAAATTCAATTCTCTACAACTTTGCAGAAGAAAGTTTTTCCAAATTCCAAACAGAAATTAACCGAAATCTACAAACGGGCGATTTTACAGTCAATAATAAATTTTCGGTCAAGAATTGTGTCCACCAACACACAAAACATGTGTTAATCATTTAATGCCACAAAAATACTCTTCCTCCTCATATACTCATATATCCCACATTCATTGTAAAAATATCACCATCAATATATTATTAAAATAATATATTTAAATGAATTATTTTATCAGAAAAAGATAAAATATTAATTTTCAACAATTGTCACATTAAAAATTTTCTCCATCTATATCCACATAAAATCAATATTTTTCTTATCATATAAATCAATAATTAATTATACACAAATAATATTATAGAATCACAGTACTGGCAGCCAGGCCGTTCCCAGGAAAGAGGGGGCTTTCCAATAAGGATCTCTCCTTACTGGCGCGTAATTAGATGACCAAACCTCTCCTTAGACAGAACTTTTTAGACATTGCCAATAATGTTATCTAATAATATTATTCA
This sequence comes from Panax notoginseng, assembly GCA_016801055.1. Lineage (NCBI taxonomy): Eukaryota > Viridiplantae > Streptophyta > Magnoliopsida > Apiales > Araliaceae > Panax > Panax notoginseng. The sequence continues at coordinate 61,500,905 of CM029018.1, forward strand.
GATAATATGAATTATTGTTCCGATAATAGAAAATATTGTGTAGTGACAATTATTAAAATAACAGTAATATAAAATATCAACGCAGCAATTATTGAATCAATAAAATACAATATTGAATAGTAATTAGTGTAACAATTATTTAGTAGTACCTTCTTACGTAAGAATCAATAATTGGTGTAATATCGTGTGCTACTGTGCAACAACGCGTATTACTGTGTATTAACCACCGGGTATTCCAACAGTATTAACGGTAACAACTATGCCGTTATTTATAAACCACTTATTTTTGTCGTTTTCTTCATCCAATCGCTTTCCGTTATGGGGCCCACAAAAGACTGCGCCGTCGTACAAATATTCTCCGACAGTAAGAATATTCCACAACCAAGCGAATATTCCCCGACAACAATGAATATTTTATAACCACCTGCTTATTTGAAATATTTGCGCATTTTACCCATAACTAACCACATTAATTAAATCAACCCTTACTATTTTAGAATAATAAATAGAGGAAATTAAATTTCATTTATTAATAATTTGGGGTCTTACAACGAACGGGCTTCTCCAGTTAGACTTTTTTGGAACAGTTGCATTCTGAGTTTTTTATCCTCTGCATAAGATCTCAGTTCTCCAATAAACACCTTTAGATGTGTGTAAGGATCTTCTAGCCCGTCATATTTTTCAAAGTTAGGAGTCTTAAATTTTTCTGGATAATGAATACCCGGGAAAATACACAAATCGGCATATGAAACACTCCCGTGTGTTCCAATTCCTTTGATAGTGCGAAGAGTCTCTTCCATTTTGAGGACTTTCTTTTTGATGTCACCAGTGTCTGGATCTCCAGTGGGATGGGCAGCATCATGAGTTTTGTAGGTCGGATCCAACTGCAGTTCAGGTATTATAATGACCTAGGTTCCTCCTTGTGTGGAGGATTCAGCATGTATGGGTATTTTCTGACCTTGTGTAGACTGGTGTATTTCTTTTAGTAGAACAGCCAAATCTGTAATATGTTTACTTAATTCGTCGAATTCTTTACGAGAAACTGGATTAAGTTTAGTCTGGTCGGATGACGACATGATTGACTGTAGGCATGTTGCCTTTTTGGACTTTGAACGGGTGGTAGGTCCGATTGATTCCCTGTAAAAGACTTGCATAGTTTAGTCTTTAGAAAAGGTGGATAATAACATGCTATACGATGCGCCTAGTTTAGGAATTTTATCCTGCAAAACGGATGTCAGCTGTTTGTAGCATGTATGTGTACACATTTCTTCATATTTCTCATTACATGGAGATAGATGTGGAAGATAATTACAAGTAATTGTGCTTTACAAGTAATTTGAAATGAGATCATGAAGGGACTTTCCTCCGTTTTGGATTTATTAGAGGCTGACCTATCTTAGGTTACTCTCGCGGCTTTTTGGCGTGAAGGTTCCCAAATCATCGCAATCTACTTGACGGAAAGTTAATCTGGTCTTTCAACTGGAGCGAATTTCGGTGGTGCCTTTCCTGAGCCTCGGAGAATTAGTCTTCTCACGAGTCCAGTAATCAAACACCGACGGCATAGCCTCCTGGTGGAGGGACCACACAACATACATTCACATATATCGCGTCTTACAGTATGAAAATGATGACATGTGCGAAGCAGTAATATCACAAGCAGGTATGGTGTGAAGCACTAATATCACAAGTAGTTTTATAGTGCAAAGCACTAATATCACAGGCAGTTTATAGTGCGAAGCACTAATATCCCAAGCAGTTTATAGTGCGAAGCACTAAGTAAGGAAATGCATTCGTACACATTCATCACAAAATATAAATGCAACATCCACACACAAGTAGATAATAATTTTGAAAAAATTGTAATAGCGGCTTAAGTCCTCTTACTGGGTTCCCCAGCAGAGCCGCCACCTGTCGACGTCGGGATTTTAAATTGTCTCTTTCCGTTACTTGTTCTTTGGTGTTCTCATTTTAGGTGAGATTTGTTTGAAAAAACAAGTGAAAAAGGTCCGAAATGTATAATGTCGATGATTGGACTATAAGAGTCGCCAGTTGGTTTTTTAAATGGTTGTACCAACACAACCGAGAAAAGGTTTGCACATTGACCCAGTGATATGACACTGCTAAACGGGTCGGTGAAACCGAGATTCAATTAGGGTCTGGGGACTTAGTTAAGCGGAGGGAAGGTGTTAGGCACCCCCTGACATCCGTGTTACCACGGTGACCGCCTCTTTTCAAGAAACTATTATCTGAATGTGTGTGTGGGGGTCAATGTGTTGTTATTTAGAAGTAGTGTGAGGCCTCGTTCGCACCTATATACATAGGGTTTGAATTTATGTAAAAATTCAATGTTAACAAGATATGGCAGTGATGTTTTATAAAAGAGATTTTTCAAACCCTGATGCTCAATAGTAATTGAGACCTTTTACACTCCCATTTTATTCCGTATTCGGCTGGATTGATTTTATTTGACAGATGTGAAGCATCCGTATGAAAATATTATACAAAAAGGTGCTGAATTCCTCATGGGTATAAAAACCATCTGAGGAAATTCAAACATCACAGATAATTTACAAGCTGCTTACAGCTGAAAAGGTCCATCACGGGAATCGAATCTAGATTTAGGGGACTGAATTTGTGATCACATGATTCCTAGGCTCACATGATTTCGCAATTGATATAAACGCAATAAGCAGGTATATATATAAAAGATGTAAATATATATATATATATATATATATATATATATATATATATATACATACATGATCACCAACCACGAAGCACCTCCATGGGGGATCATAAATATAAATAAAGCTGTAAAAGCTATCAACCGCCACGGAGGAAACTCCAGGCGGGACAAAATGTACAGAAAGCTGTAAAAACGGTCAACCACCAAGAAGTAAACTCCAGGTGGGACGAAATATATATATATATATATATATATATATATATATATATATATATATATATATATATATATTGAAGCATGTAAACGCTTCAGACCGAAGTTTAGGCTCATCGAACAGAATTTGACACGCAGTTCATATATATAAATATATATATAGGAAAGCAAATAAACGCTCCAAACCGAAGTCTAGGCTCAATCGAGGCATAACTCGATAATGTTAGTCAATATATATATATATATATATATATATATATATATATATATATATATATATATATATATAGACTGGAATAAAACCACGGACCGAAGTCCGGGCAAAAGTAAGCAACACGACTCTCAACGTGTAGAAGGGTGTGTGCAAAGATGAAGAGAAGGACTCTAAAGTGTGTAAGAAGGCTTACAGTGGGCTGCCAAAGAAGACTTCTATATCTTTATAGTGAGTAAACACAGACTGTTGTAGGCACAAAAGGGCTATATATGAGCTCACAGGTGTTTAAAAGGGGAAAGTACACTGCCTGGGATGAGTGCAGAGCTAATTGGGCAAGGCTTCCTCGCCATTTTTCTCTTTTAAAATGGCCACCCGAAGCCCTCTATTTATAGAGGGTGGAGCCGCAGGTGTACCTGCGGCAACCTAGGTGGGCACGAGTTTTTTGGCTCTGGTCGTCTCGAAGTACGTGCACTCGGGTACAATAATGTCCACTCGAACTTTTAGAAGTACAATCCGGGCATCCGTTTGAGGTATGCAGGACCTATTTCGGACCGCCGTTGTCGAGAGTTGTGCGATGGCATGGGATTAGAGTTTGTGCGAAGTCATTGAAGATGGGACGGTGCCCTCTGGTCTTCAAGCTTCAACTTTCATCCATTACCCCGTACAATAGTCACTCGAGATTGATTAGTCTTGTGGGACATTGTTGCGTAGATATGTTGAAACGACGTGGCGTGGCATCGTGTTGGTCAGATGACGATGTTGCCCCTCACCGGTGTTATCGCCGGATTGGGCTGATAAAGTAGACGTTGCTCAGCTTCGCTGAGATTGGACTGCTACAATTTGTTGAAGGTCCTCATTGTCATCCTTGAGGTGTGCCTGTCTTCCCAATGTTATCGCCGGGCTGGTACAGTGTACCTCGTTGTGAGCGCCGAGGTTGAAGCTGGTTGCACTTGTAACAAGTATTTCCGGGGTTATCGCCGAAATTGCGTTCCTTGGGGTTATCACCAAGGTTGGTGGCTATTCCCATGGTTGGGATTGAGACTGGATACCTCGGGGTTATCTCCGAGATTAATCGGTCTTCTCCGGTGTGTGTTCCGGTATTGATCTGCATGCCTCGGGGTTATCTCTGAGATTGGAATTGTTACTCCCAGATTGCGATCTGGGGTTGATGTTGAACTTTCAGTAGTATCCGGCATGGATATGGATTGTCATTCAGGGTTCCCTCTTAAAAGACGAATCTGTCCTCCTGCAATGTTAGCGACAGGTGTACAGAAAATTTCGAGTGTCTACAGTTACCAAAGAAGTCATCATTGCTTTCATCAGAAACAATATCATTTGTCGATATGGACAACCAGAGGTAATTGTGTCAGACAATGCTAAGAACCTCAACAACAAAATGATGCAGGATTTATGCAGCAAATTCCATATCAAACACCTTAACTCCGTCATCTACTGTCCAGAGATGAATGGTGCTGTTGAAGCGGCTAGCAAAAACATCAAGAAGATCATGCAATAGATGTCTGCCAACCACAAAGGATGGCCTGACTTATTACCTCTTACTCTGTTAGCCTATAGAACATCAATGCGCACTTCCATTGGGGCAACCCCCTACGCCTTAACCTATGGGATGGAAGATGTAATAACCCAATATTTTTAATATAATTAAATAATAAATTTTGCATTTATTTTTTATATATATAAAGGTGGGAATATGTGCAGAAAAAAGTATATGTATTTATGTGATAAATAAAACTTATTTATTACATGAATAATTGTAAATAAATTCTTTTTAAGAATTATTGATCATTATAGATTATATTCTTATATAAAATTAATTTCGTAATAAAAATATTTATTATTTATTTTTCATGAAAATATGATTATTATATATATAATATGATTATAAGGATTATTATGATATGTATTTTATTATATTAGTTAAGTTAATTATTTTAACTTAATGATATATATGAACGTTATGTCGGATATGGATTCAAAACCCTAATTCTGGATTTTGAATAAGGAATGAGAATATTAATATAATATTATTTATATTTTAGTGATATAAACATGCCTGGTATGTGTGTAATGTTAATGTGCATAACAGTTATAGTAAAGTAGTACAAAACCCTAGCGTTACTGATAAACTATAATACATAAGTCAATTACGACTATAAGATTTGTTAAGTTATTGTGTAACGTAATTTATGGAAATTATTATAGATTTAATGTTAATTAGGTAAACCCTAATTAATATTTAGAAATCTTAATTGCTAAATTATAAATCCTAATTATTAATTTAGCAAGGTTAATGGTAATTAGTATATTAGAAAGTCTAATTTACAAATCCTAGGTGATTAGTAAACCTAATTTATTTAGGGAACCCTAATTCACATTTTTAGAAACTAAGATTCCCATTTTAGCCCTATTTAGAAAATCCTAGAAATTGAACTTATGGAACCTTAGGGTTAAACCCTAAGGGTCAAACCCTAAGGGTTAAAATAGATTGCCAACTTTGCCACTAAAAGTAAAAATCAAATGACATAATTGCCCTTTGCATTATTCTAATAGATAACTTGTATAGGTTACCATAACTTTACTTGGTGACCAACTCTTGCTATCCATGTGCCTATAAACCATACAAATTAGCCACTTTCACATACAAGTGCATTGCATCTATGTCCTATATATTGATCAAGAGAGAAAAAGGTTACTAACTTTGCTCAATTTACTTACCAACACTCAACTCACTTCTCTCTCACCCAAACCTCCTAAATTACCTTGCTAGATCAGTCACAAAACAAGCCCCACTATCACTTATAGCAGATCAGAAATAAGATTCAAGATCTTGTTCATAGAAAGGTAGAACCCTAAATCAAAAATTTAATCTTGTATGCTATGTTGGATTTGATGTATGAATGTTTAAATATGTTATATAATGTGTGAATCAGTGATCTGGGTTGCTAAATAGTGGATCCATAACATTTATATGCTCGAATTTAAAGATTTACAAAATTTGGAAAAAGTTGGAAATAGTGGATCCATAACATTTAGTCTGACAACGAATGTCAGGGGTTGTAGATCTCTCTATTTATTATTTTGTGTGTTTTATGTTTTAGACTTGTCGTATGCTAGAAGAACTTTGATCAGGACTTGAAATCATGCTTAGATCATGTGTAGATTTTATGTTATTCTTGGTCAAAACCCATTGACCGAGCATGACCTAGAGTTTCTGGGCAACCCAGAAACTCGTTTTTAGTGCCTGGCAAGTTTTTGTTAGCCCAAGATCTGTCAGGTGTTATGTTCTTTTAATATTGTTGTTATATCTAGATTGTAGTGTGTTGAATGGACTCTAGATCCATGTCCTTTGACCTCTTAAACAATCAACAAGATTGAGGTAGTGGATGGTCAAACTAGGTCATCCGGTCATGATTTTGTTTTCTGGAAATTCCAGAAATCATTAGAACAAGCCCTTTGACAGGGTTTGATCGAGTCATAACTTATGATTCTGTTATAGTTGGACTGATATCATGGTATGTTGTTGTTCCTTGACATGTGCACTACATTTTTGAACCATTAGATTGACTAGTGGATGACCAATACCTAGATTAAATTGAGCTAGAAAGTACCTAGTCGAAACTGTCTGAATTTCTGGGTAACCCAGAAAACCCAGATGAAGTCTAACAACAAATTTGGGGGCTCTGATCTCCTTGTTGTGATGTTGTATGACCAAAGTAATGAGTGGATGTTGTAGTATTACATATATGCTACAACATCAAAGTCTTATATATATTGTCCAGAATGGATTTGAACTGATAATTAGTAGTGGTCAAACATGACCCCTTTAACATTGCCTTGTCAGTGTTCTTGAGCTCAAGAACACCAACCGCGACAGAAACCGTCGCTAAAGCCTTTAGCGACTGTTTTAATTATTTTAGTTTTCTAATTTCCGGAAAATGATTAAAATAGAAATAAATTCTAAAAATCATTTAAAATAGAAATTAATTTCTAAAAATTATAAAATCAGTTTTAAAAATTATTTTAAGTCATGAAAATTAACTTTTAATAATTTGGCATATTTTCCATAAATATTAGTAATTATTTGAATATTATTGATATTGAATTTATTTAATAAATGAATTAAATAAATTAATTAAAAATGATTTTATTATATTAAAAATCATTTTAAATGATAATAAGGTATTTAATAATATTTTAAGTTATAAAATGTAACTTTCAATATTTTAAAGTAAATTTTATTAATTATTTAATATTCATGATATTAGATTTATTTAATAATTATATTAAATAAATAGATTAAAAATAATTTTATTGATTTAAAAATTATTTAAATAGGATATACATGGTTAAAAATATTTTAAGTTATTATAAATGACTTTTAATATTTTAGTGGATAATACCTTAATATTTTAATATTAATGGTAATTGTTTAAAAGTGATTTTAAATGTTTTAAAAATCATTTAAGGGTAATATTACTACTTTAAAAATATTTTGAGTTATTATAAATAACTTTGATATTTTGGCAATGGTTGCATTAATATTTTGATATTATTTAAATATTAATGATAATAGAATTATCTAAAATTTAAATCATTTAATAATGATTCTAGAGTTTGAAAAATTATGATAAGTTATAATAATTATTTAAAAAATTATTATAAGTCATTTAAAAATAATATGACTGGTATTTAAAATATTCAGGATAATATTGAACTACATGATAGAGTTTTAAACTCAATAATTACCCGATAAAGTCGTCTGTACACCGAAATGTTACCGAAATTAATCTAAAACTATATAGTTTGACTATATAAATGTCTGGTTATGATCTGATGACTGATATAACTGTGTGACAATGTGATTAAGTTATGTGTTGACTGTAAATAACAGTACTATGTGTTATGATATATTATTATAATCATTAGAACAATCTTATAAATGATAGTTCGTTGAATTAAAATTAGAACTAAGTTGTGTAAGCAGCAAACCAGGCAAGTTTCCTTACCGTACTTAAATTTCATTGTGCAAGTATTTGAACCCTATTTTACATTGTGCAAGTATTCTAACTTTGCATTTACTTTATGCAATGGATATGAGTAAGAAAGTTTCAGAATTATATTATCGTTGTGTCAGATTATTAACTCTATTGTTATTGATTATGTACTCAAATATTCGTATTCATGCAAGTTCTCGAAGTTCTCGAACTTTATTCATACATTGTTTATCAGTACAATATTACTATTAGATTTAGATATATTTATTATGTTCGTAAATTTTAAGATTGGTTATACAAGTGTCCTCACTTAGATAATTATTGAACATGTTGATACATACTTATTAATTTTCAATATGTATATCTTAATTGAAAGTCGTCTAAGCTATTTGTCTCGGCTAGAAACAGATTTTAGAATATCTTTGAATATGATAGAACCTTATTGATATCTAACCGAATTGTTGGTTTGGATTCCCGACTAAGTATGAACATCCCGAACATGAGAAAACTTTTGTGCACCTAAGGCGAATATGATGAATGAGAATACCGTTCTGGTATGTAGTATTGATCAATACAGGGCATAACGGGCTGATCACCCCCCGTGCCTGTAAGTTATGACGGTTTACAGATGAAGTTCTGTTAAACCTTATCGAAAATTGAAAATAAAGTTCATAGTCTGTCGACTGATCACCAATTATAGTCAGTACGTAGTTTCAAAATTTGAAATAAGATTTGTTATGTTGGTTAGTGTTGCTTCAGTACTTCACAACTATTGCTTCGTTGTAGAAGTGTCATTCAAAGAAAATATTTAATCTTTTCAGCTAATGTTTATTGTTTGCTATTACTTGTTGGGCACTCAAATGCACATTCTTGCTTAATTAAAATGTTTTCAGCTATGTACGATCGACCTTAAGGCTCAGGCAATAACGAAGGGAAAGGAAAGCTAGTAGAATAAGTTTGTGTTATCTTATGTAATAGCTAGACTTAAATAAGTTAAAGATATTTATTATCTATCATGTAATGAAATGTTTTAAAGGTCGCGTACCTGGGATTTAGACAACTCTGATATGTAAATCAACTTTGCTATTTATGACATTATTATTATTATTCCGCTCAAAGAAATTGTATTGTGAAGCACTGAATTTGGGTTTTAAGCACCTAAATTTGGGGGCGTCACAGGTTGGTATCAGAGCTTTAAGGTTAGAAACCATAGGTGGGATAGACCTTAGGCTATAACCTTAGGGCAGAGGGAAACGTTGAGAATACAAATAACTCATATAGAGTTTTAAGGGAGATGAATTAAATAAATTCATCGTAAAACAAAATACAAATAACCTATGTAAAAGTATTATTTTTTGTATGTATATATATTATATACTAATCTAGATAAATTATGCATAAATGTCAGGTGGAAAAGGATTAGGATACCTTCAGATCGTAAAGAAGGAGTTAATCTCCATAACCGAGCTAATATCAAAGTCAACTAAAATAGAGGCTCACGTTGAAGATAACCTTGATGAGGTGATCATTTTGGAAAATATAGTACCGGACCCAGAAATGGTGGAACTAACAGATAGTGATTCGGACACCAAAGTTAGAGCTGATCAAGCATCAACCGAAGTGCAGAATCTGAGGAACAAGGTTTCTTCTCTAGAAACGTTGTGGGAAATAGAAAAGTTACTAAATAGTCAATTGCGAAATGCATTAATCGAAACGATGGAAGAACAAGATAAGCTTAAGATCTAAATTGATCAGATGGAGCCAAAAGCTACATATCGTGTGCAGCTCCGGGCAAGAAGGGGAAAAGAAAAATGACAGACCGCAAAATAGGAAATTCTGATAATAACCAAGAGGACGCTAACAAAATAGGAAAGTGTACAAACTGTGACAAGAAACATTAAGGCATATGCAGGAAAGGGAAAAAGATATGTTACATTTGTGAACATGAGGAATATATCTCTCATTGTTGTCCCGACTTTAAGATAGGTGCATGTTTTATTTGTGGGATGGAAGGTCATCGAGCGAAAGGTTGTCCAGGATCAGGAAAAGGCGTAGTATAAGTACTATTTGAATATGTGTGTTCTATGATAAGTATGTTTGTGTAATAGTATATTTCTAACTTTTGTAAAAGTTGTAGCATCGATTTCAGACTTTTATGGTCACAAAGGGATATCAGATGTTTAAAGTGGTATGTGCTATGTTATGTACTATAAAATAGTTGAATGAATATGAATTTATGTTTAGTTAATGAAACAAGTTTAAAATATTAAACTTATACGATAAGGTTTAGAATGTAAGTTAATAAAATATAGATTATGTTTTATTTAACCAGATAATGCTGCCAAGACGTCAAACTCGGAACCAAAGGGCAGAAGAATCTGTCAACAATGCTGGAGGACAATAACCAGACCTGATGCAAAATTTCGCGAACATGGTAGCTCAAGCCATGCAAAATGGAATGTCGGTCGCGGGAAATCAACCAGACAATCGATTTGCAAACTTTAAAGATTTTAAGGCCATAGGACCGCCAGAATTTAGAGGTACCACTGACCTAATAGAAGCCCAAACTTGGGTTAAAGAAATATAAAAAGCATTTGTAGTCGCTAGGGTAGCTGAGGGGCAAAAGACAGCTTTTGCCACCTACATGATGAAAGGAGAGGCACATTTCTGGTGGGAGGCAAATCAAGTTAGGGCAGGAGAAGGAGTGATAGCATGGACTAGGTTTAAGACGATGTTCTTTGAGAACTATTTCTCATCCAGTGTGTAGGCTAAGATGGAGGCGAAGTTTTTGGAGTTGAAGCAGGAGAACATGACAGTTGCGGAGTATGCCGTAAAGTTCAATGAATTAGCTAGGTTTTCTCTGCATCAAGTTGATACGGAGGCAAGGAAGATAAGGACGTTTGAGCTTGACTTAAAACCCTGGCTCTACAATAAGGTGGCGGTATTGTAGATAAATACTTTTGTAGCACTTTTGGAGAAGGCTATAAAAGCCGAAGGGGGAAGTGAGGATACGAGCCCCTACAATAAGGAGAAAAAGAACAAGGGTAAGGTTGAGGGAGCTGGAAAGGTAGAAGCAGGTAGTGGTAGTGGGAATGGAAAAAGAAAGTGGAACAATTTTGGAAATGTCCAAGTCAAACAGGAAGGTGTGAGGAAGCAGGCTGTGCAGTGCAAGAATTGTGGGAAGAATCATTCAGGAGAGTTTCTTAGTGGTAAGTTCGTGTGCTATAGGTGTGGGCAAGAGGGACATATCTCTCCTAACTGCCTCAATCCTAGGACGAACAATGGGTGTTTTCTATGTGGATCAACGGAACATAAGGTAAAGGACCGTCCGAAAAGGAGAATGGATGCAGGATGCGTGAATACGGGGAAAGGCAACGGAACACTGGCGATAACGGGACCAACTTCAATAAAATCAACCGCAAGAGTCTTCAACATGACGGTTCAGGATACCGTAGCAGCCAGGGATGGAACTTCAAGTATTATTCGAATAAATTTTATTATATATGATTTTATTTTATTTTTGTTATAAATAAATTTTGAAGGAGAAATTTGAGTTCTGTTAGAAATCAAATTTCCGTATGATCAGATAGACCAATTTTATGTTAAATAGTTAAAGATCAGTTCAATCGAATCTAATCGAGATCTACTTGAAATAACTGTGTATGCTATTTTCCCTAGTATTTATAAGTTTTCAAACAGTGATTCCGGGGACGGAATCCTTATAAGGGAAGGTGGATGTAATAACCCAATGTTTTCAATATAATTAAATAATAAATTTTGCAATTTTTTTATATAAAGGTGGGAATATGTGCAAAGAAAAGTATATGTATTTATGTGATAAATAAAACTTATTTATTACGTGACTAATTGTAAATAAATTCTTTTTAAGAATTAATGATCATTATAGATTATATTCTTATAATAAATTAATTTTGTAATAAAAATATTTATTATTTATTTTTCATGAAAATACGATCATTATATATATGATATGATTATAAGGATTATTATGATATGTATTTTATTATATTAATTAAGTTAGTTATTTTAACTTAATGGTATATATGAAGGTTATGTCGGATATGGATTCAAAACCCTAATTCTGGATTTTGAATAAGGAAAAATGAGAATATTAATATAATATTATTTATATTTTAGTGATATAAACAAGCCTGATATGTGTGTAATGTTAATGTGTGGAACAGTTATAGTAAAGCAGTACAAAACCCTAGCGTTACTGATAAACTATAGTACATACGTCAATTACGACTATAAGATTTGTTAAGTTATTGTGTAATGTAATTTATGGAAATTATTATAGATTTAATGTTAATTAGGTAAACCCTAATTAATATTTAGAAACCATAATTGCTAAATTATAAACTCTAATTATTAATTTAGCAAGGTTAAGGGTAATAAGTATATTATAAAGTCTAATTTACAAATCCTAGGTGATTAGTAAACCTAATTTAATTAGGGAACCCTAATTCATATTTTTAGAAACTAAGATTCTCATTTTAGCCCTAATTAAATAATCCTATAAATTGAACTTATGGAACCTTAGGGTTAAACCCTAAGGGTTAGAATAGATTGCCAACTTTGCCACTAAAAGTAAAAACCAAATGACATAATTACCCTTTACATTATTTTAATAGATAACTTGTATAGGTTGCCATAACTTTAGATGGTGGCCAACTCTAGCTAGACATGTGCCTATAAACCATACAAATAAGCCACTTTCACATCCAAGTGCATTGCATCTATGTCCAATATATTGATCAAGAGAGAGAAAGGTTATTAACTTTGCTCATTTTACTTACCAACACTCAACTCACTTCTCTCTCACCCAAACCTCCGAAATTACCTTGCTAGATCACTCAAAAAACAAGCCCCACTATCACTTATAGCAGATCAGAAGTCAGATTCAAGATCTTGTTCATAGAAAGGTAGAACCCTAAACTAAAAATTTAATCTTGTGTGCTATGTTGGATTTGATGTATGAATGTTTAAATATGTTATATAAGGTGTGAATCAGTGATCTGAGTTGCTAAATAGTGTATCCATAACATTTATATGCTCGAATTTATAGATTTACAAAATCTGGAAAAGGTTTAAAACTGTGGTCTGACAACGAATGTCAGGGGCTATAGATCTCTCTCTGTTTATTATTTTGTGTGTTTTATGTTTTGAACTTGTAGTATGCTAGAAGGACTTTGATCTGGACTTGAAATCATGCTTATATCATGTGTAGATTGCATGTTATTCTTGGTCAAAACCCATTGACCGAGCATGACCAGTAGTTTCTGGGCAACCTAAAAACTCGTTTTCAGTGCCTGACAAGTTTTTGTTAGCCCAAGATCTGTTACGTGTTATGTTCTTTTGATGATGTTGTTATATCTAGATTGTAGTGTGTTGAATGGACTCTAGATCCATGTCCTTGGATCTCTTAAACAATCAACAAGATTGAGGTAGTGGATGGTCAAACTAGGCCATTCGATCATGATTTTGTTTTCTGAAAATTCCAGAAATCCTTAGAATAAGCCCTCTGACAGGGTTTGACCGAGTCATAACTTGTGATTCTATTATAGTTGGACTGATATCATGGTATGTTGTTGTTCCTTGACATGTGCACTACATTCGTGAACCATTAGATTGACCAGTGTATTACCAGTACCTATATTAAATTGAGCTAGAAAGTACCTAGTCGAAACTGTCTGGGTTTCTGGGTAACCCAAAAAACCCAGATGAAGTCTGACAACAAGTTTGGGGGCACTGATCTCCTTGTTGTGATGTTGTATATCCAAAGTAATGGGTGGATGTTGTTGTATTACATGTATGCTACAACATCAAAGTCTTATATTGTCCAGAACGGATTTGAACTGATAATTAGTGGTGGTCAAACATGACCCCTTGAACACTTCCTTGTCAGTGTTCTTGAGCTCAAGAACACCAACCGCGACAGAAACCGTCGCTAAAGCCTTCAGCGACGGATTTAATTATTCTAGTTTTCTAATTTTTGGAAAATGATTAAAAATAGAAATAAATTCTAAAAATTATTTAAAAATAGAAATTAATTTCTAAAAATTATAAAATCAGTTTTAAAAATTATAAAATCAGTTTGAATTCGCATAACATGTTGGTTAGGAATATGAAAACTAACAACCTTACAAAAATAATCAATTTTAGCATGATGAGTGGTTAACCAATCAATCCCTAAATCACATCAAATGTAAGTATTTTCAACGAAATAAGATCGACAGGTAATGTGATGGTACCAACTTGAATCAAGCAAGATTTATAAACAGTAGATGTAATGAAAGTTTCTCCTAACGGAGTCTCAACAGATAAGTCAAGGTCTAATTTCTCCGGAGTCAAGTTCAAACGTTGAGCACAAGCAGGAGAGATAAAAGAATGGGTAGAACCGGTATCTAATAAGGTATAAACTTCGCAAGAGTTTATGATTAGCTTACCCGTGATCACCTCGTTTGGGTTCCTCGTATTTTGGCCAGTCATGACAAATGTCCTCCCTTGAACCACCGACTTTGTTTTGTCTGTAGTCGGCTTTGGTGTCGCCGTCCCAGCTGGACTTGACTTCGCTACCGGAAAAAACCGGGCTATATGACCGTCTTTTCCATAACCGAAACACACCTTGGAAGGCTGTGAACAGTTTGGACTTATGTGTCCCTCCTCTCCGCATCTGTAGCATCTAACTGGCAGTCGTTCTCCTCCCCTTGAATTTGTTGTTGGTGCTGGTGCTGATGTTGATGTCTTCCCGTCATTGTTGAATCTCCTCTTCTTGAAATTTCCACTTGACTCACCTCTTTTATTTTAATAGCCACGATTACCACCCGAGTGGTTACCGCTTTTGTCTGTCTTCTTTCCTCGCCGCTGGTTATCATAGCTCTGATGACTGATGTCACTGGTATGACCTTGATTGTGATCCATCAGTTCATCATACTCATTATCTCACTCTAATAATTGAGCCATGTTGACAACATCTGTATATAAAGAAAATTTGTGAGAGGTAAGATATTGTCAAATCTCAGGTTTTAGACCTCTCAGGAACATCCGCGTCATTCGTTCCTCTTTCTCTACTAAATGAGGTGCAAACCTAGACAACTCTGCAAACTTTGCCTCGTACTGGGACACCGTCATATTGTTTTGTTCCAGTCTAATAAACTCTACTTCCTTTATATGACGAATACTTTTAGGAAAGTACTTGTCATTAAACAGTTTCTAAAATATTTCCCAAGACATATTTAGTGTCACTGGCTGGGTACGCTTCACATATTCCCACCAGTAGTCTGCCTCACCACAGAACACAAAGGTGGCGAATGGAACCTTCTATTCCTCTGTGCATCCCAAGACATCGAATATCTTGGTAATTTGCTTAACCCACATTTCCGCCTTAATCGGATCCGATTTTCCTATAAATTCTGGTGGTCCCAACTCCTTGAACTGCTTGGCTGTGACAAGCCGCGCATTGCTATCATTTTCACCTGTATTTTGTGCACGAGTCTCCCTCGTCTGATTTTGCATGAACTGCAAAAAGCTTCTAAACATCCCATCATTCATCATTTATTCGGTAGTGTTGTTTACAGGAGGAATATTGTCTTCTTGTTGCACGTTCCCCTGGGTGATGATTAAAGGTGTCTCCACGGTCTGATTCACTCCATTGTTAATATTTTCAGCTGCCATTCTCAAATACTGCCACAAAACAAGGGTTAATTGACATGTCACATATTATCCCTATACTCTGACCGACCAAATAAATACCAAATAAACTTAGTCAGGTCATACTAGCGAAGGAATTCCCCGTCTCTCCCCTCCTAGTTCTTGTCTCACATCTCAGCCAGGGATCATATCCCTAAGCTTTGATACCAACTGTGACCGCCCCATATAGGTATACATCACCTATTCTGAGTCGCCAAATACATGGTACAGAAACAAATACAACTTCAGTAATACAATTGTCGTGCAAAATATGACAACACATATACTGTGAGTTTGAATACAAATATTGTCTAGAAGACAGTATACAAACTCAAAAGGAGTCCTCATTACAATTATTGATACACTATTTTACAAAATAGTGAGGACTACTAAAACAACTATCATGAATCATCACTCCATATCCCAGCTAGTTCCTGCTATGTTCTCACCTCTTGAGAAGAAAAATGGAACAAAAAGAAAAAGGGTGAGCTCAACTAGCCCATTAAAGAAAATTATGACTAAGATAATATACAACAAATTATCATTAGTCTTCAACAGGGACACAAATCTGATAGAAAATAATAGACACTAAGTTTTAGATCAATAACTGCAGCGGAAACATCAATCCATTAGAAGAGTCAAGTAGAGAATGAATTCTACTATCTTCTAAGATTTAAAAGTCCATCGTCAATATTTTATCCCTAAAACATTAATCAATATACATCTTGAATCAATATTCATCTTTGCACTATAGGCCAAAGATATTCATTTGTATCACCAGTTGGTCATGTTCATCTCAACACCTGTTCATCTTTGCACTCGGGCCAAAGATATTCATCAGTTAATCATTCATCAGTTAATCATTCATCTTTGCACTACAGACCAAAGATATTCATCAGTTAATCATTCATCTTTGCACTACAGGCCAAAGTTATTCAGTAATATCATCATTTTGGACTGAGGATGATGAAAAATATCTTAAAGAAAACGAATCCAGTGAGATAAAAGATCGAAGATTAAGGATAAGTACTTTAGTTTATCCAAGTTCAAAAATACCTTATAATAATCAATTGTGAAACAGAATTCAAAAACAAAGATCAAAACATGGATACAATCAAAGATAGTAACCATAATAGATATCTTGGACAAAAAGGAGAAAAATTTATTTTTCGATAAATAGTGTCGTATACGTGAATAGTAACCCCGACAGAAAAAGATAGAAATTCCATAATAAAATCTATACCAATATTTCGGTATAATGATATTGAAATAATAACATCAATATGAAGAAAATAAAATCCCTTACCTCAAAAGAACAGTATTTCAGATTGGAATATCGGATGTAAAGCCGAAGAAAACTTGCACTGAATAGCAACTCTCAAAGTATCTAAATACTCACAAAAATACGCTCGACAATATACAGAGAGAAAACTTATGTTTCTGGTGTGATTTTCAATTCTAACTTAAGCACCTATTTATAGGAAAATGCTAGAACATCATAGGAGACTAAAATAATAAAATATTATTATTTATTTTCTTTCCTTCTACGCCATCCTTTTTGAATCAGCAAGCATGCCAATTCTAAAAATTTTTTGCAGTCCACATGTTTTTAACAAAAGTGGGTCCCACCCATATTTTTAATAAAAATATTTAATTTCTGAAACTTCATCATTTCATTAATAAATAGCCCTTTTATCAAAAAAATACGAATTTTATGTCCATTCCATACGAAATCAAATTCTCTACAACTTTGTAGCTTTAAGTTTTTCCAAATTCCAAACAGAAAATATCCGAAATCCATAAACGGACGATTTTCAACACCTCATAAAAATCATAACAAATCATACGTTAATTTTTAACAGTTCAAAATTTGTGGACATATACTCAATTTATATATGTATAACATATCCAAAAATCACAACGATCCAAAGGTCGGATTAAAATTATAACTCACGCAATAGAGCTTTAAGAACACTAATTTGATTTTTAATACCTCCATTCCGACAAAAATACTGATAAAACACCTCAACATTAATTCCTTCAATTATATCCACATAAAAAAATAAATATTTCCTTATCATAAAAATCAATAAATAATTATTCACAAATAATATTACAGAATTACAATAATGACAATCAGGCCGTTCCCAAGAAAGAGGGGGCTTTCCGATAAGGATTTCTCCTTACTGACGAGCAATTAGGTGACCAAACCTCTCCTTGACAGAACTTTCTAGACATTGTCAATAACGCTATCTAATAATATTATTCAAATAATATGAATTATTGATCTGATAATAGAAAATACTGTGCAGTGACAATTATTGAAACAACAATAATATAAAATATCAACGCAACAATAATTGAATCAATAAAATAAAATATTGAATAGTAATTACTGTAACAATTATTGAGTAGTGCCTTCTTACATAAGAATCAATAATTCAAAAATAATGTGCAATACCGTGTGCTACTGTGCAACCACGCGTATTATTGTATTTTAACCACGGGGTATTCCAACAGTGTTAACGGTAACCATTACGCCGTTATTTATAAACACTCAAACTTGTAATTTTCTTCATCCGACAGTTATCCGTTATGGGACCTACAAATGGCTGCGTCGTCGTACGAATATTCCCCGACAGCAAGAATATTCCATAACCAAATGAATATTCCCCGACAAATGAATATTTTATAACCACTTGCTTATTTTGCAAAATTTTTACATTTCACCCATAACCAAAGTATTATATCAAATTAACACTTTATTAGTCATAATAATAATTAGAGGAAATTTAATTTTATTTATAAAAAGTTAGGGTCTTACAATCAGTCTAAGGGAAAATTCACTCCAAACTGGGAAGGCCTATTTGTTGTCAATGAGGTATTGATAGGAGGCGCCCTCAGATTACAGGAAATGGACGGCTATGAATTTTCATAACTCATCAACTCGGACACCGTTAAACGATACTATGTCTGAGGTTACCATTAAGCAAACATCTTGGTGTTGGATCATCATATCACCAGTCATTCCG
This sequence comes from Panax notoginseng, assembly GCA_016801055.1. Lineage (NCBI taxonomy): Eukaryota > Viridiplantae > Streptophyta > Magnoliopsida > Apiales > Araliaceae > Panax > Panax notoginseng. The sequence goes on from CM029018.1 coordinate 61,519,781, forward strand.
ATTCTTTAACCCTTTTTCACACTTTTTCACACTTTGCCCCTCAGGGAAACATACTCTTCAAGCCAGCAGCCTGGCCTCACTTCATTCATACAACTTTGGGATTGAACCTTTTACACTTCCAGTTTGTCCCAAACATGGGATCAAATATTTTAGCACTTGTAGTTTGTCCCAAACATGGGATCAAACTTTTTCACACCTGCAGTTTATCCTGAACTTAGGATCAAACTTTCTTTCACCCACAGTTTATCCTGCACATAGGATCAAACTTTTTGTCGGCTATAAATAGTCCTGAGGGGCGAACATAAGCATTCTATATACTATTGTGGAATAATAAACATACGTTGTTCCTTATAATAAAGTCTTATACAATACCCCAAGGTCTATTACCTTAACATAAACATACCGTACTTAAGTTACATAAAGTAACACAAAAGGTTTACATAAACATTAAACATAGTATTTCATGATACTTAAACATTTATAATAACTATTCTTGAACCTTTCCCTTGCCCTTGTCCTTCTTACTTGAACTCTCTGGCTTAGCTGAAATAAATGTCATGATATAGCAAGGGTAAGCAACTAATTTGCTTAGCAAGTTTAAGTACAAAGAAGATATATCATGATTAGCAAGAAATTTATCGTTCAATGTTCAACAATAGAAATTAATTACGAAAGAACATGAATTAAGTCTTGACAATTGAATATTCGAATAACAGATACTGAGTGGTCATAATGACCATGAACATATGCTAAGGTTGTCAGTATTTAAACTGGTCCTTTTAATAAGTTTTGGTAATCAAGGGGATCAGCCTTTCATACCCGGTGTATTATGCATAAACACTTAATTTACGAGCAATAATTGTTTTTCAATAATGCTTTAATCAAATTGTTCTTTTTCTCAGTCTTGAGTCCAAATCAATTGGTGAAGAAAAGCTTTTAACAACATATTTAATTTAACAAATTTAAACATATTTGATCTAGCCGATACAATGAGCATAGATCCATATCTTAAATAGTGCATGAATAAAAGAACTTTAACTAATTCACAGTTCAATAATAATAGAACGGGAATTTAATTGCACTGAGTGCGAGCATCAATAATCAATATGGATGTGAATAATACACAATAATTAATCACTAACATGCTTTGAAAAGAATAACTCAAGTTTGAGTTAGAGAACTTGCCTTGACTGCGATCTACTGCTACACAATTTAATTTAATCTCTTTATTGTAAAGACCTATCATTATTAAGATTGATCTTACAATCAACATATCATACTTTATATCAAAATACAATTACTCTATCAGCAATTTAGTTAACACTTAACCACATAATCAATTATTTAAAAACATCCTCATTAATAACATTCTTTGATAGCATTTTAATTACTTTTTCATATACCTTCTGATTTAACACTTAATCTTTCCTTTTATTAGCTCTTCTTTATAATCTAGTAAGATGAATACAAACATCATAGTCTATATTATACAAACATGCAATCCAGCCACCTGGATTGGCTAATCCAGCAAACTGGATTCAACAAACTTCCAATCCAGCAAGACTGGATTCTAAATCATTCAATCCAGCAAACTAGATTCAACATTTTTTCCAATCCAGCAAGCTGGATTCCATATCTCCTTTACAAAAATATCAAATCAACTTATTATTTTTCTATCTTTTGGCCATACTTATATACATGTATTTCATACACAAAAAGTATTTTTTTTGTAATTTTTCAATTTCTTTTACTATTTTTCAAAAAATCATTTTTAGTGTGTGGCTTAAGAAATTAGCCCCATCATGCTCAACTCCAGAAATTCCCATCTCTTGGCATAATCTCATACATGTTAACGTGACCCTCCAGTTTAAATTTCGTGACCATCGGAGTTATAAAACACCGGTTATAGCAATTTTTGTCCGAAAAACCTAAATATTGAAATGATCATAACTTGGTCATTTTAAGTCGGAATGAGCTCATTTTTGGACAGGAGCTACTTTATGGCATATATTTTCATGTCCCAAAAGGCCGGAATTTATTTCATATATTAAGTGGCCGAAATTGCCCTTTCAAAATTTTGGGCAGACCCCGTTTTGGGATTTTTAGCTTTTACCTACTTTGCTAAATTCAGTCCATACGGAAATCTACAACTCCTTTTTAGGTGATTCTACTTGGGTTTGAAAGATAACTCATCATATTACTCTCCCAAATTTTTCCAGAATTTTTAAATGCCAAAAAAATTATGAAAATATCCCTTGCATTGACTGTCCAAAAATAGTTTATTTTTCTTTCAAAAGACCAAACTGTTAAAACAGTTTCTACCACTTGTGTATTCAACATTTTTGAATGCTACCACTTGGGTTTAGTATTTAACTTGCATATCTAGCACCCCTCTTTAACGGATCACAAAAAGAAGGTGTAGATCAAAAACGGTAGTCGATCAAAGGATGTGAAAAAAAAACTAGAGTTTTCTAATAAAACAAAACTAGTTTTTCTTATATCCTTTTGATTCACTTTCTAACATTCAAATATGTTAGAACCATACTTGAAACCATATAAGACATGTAGATAGAGGATTTTAGACCTCAAGATCATAAACCTTAGATAACCAAGATAAAACAAAATAAAAAGAAAATCCACAAGTTTAAGATTTATACCTAGATCTTTGAGCACTTCTTCTTAATCTTCCAAAGTAACTAACAAACTTAGGATGCATCAATGGTGTATCTCTTCCTCTATCTCTCTTCTTTTGCACCAAATTTTCCCTCTCTCTCTCTCTCTCTCTCTCTTTCTCTTATGTTTTGCTTGGTTAACTAAAGAAAAAGTAAGATGAGATAAAATAAAAGATAAAAGAGAAAATAGCTTAATGTGTTGGACAAAAATATATAGATACATTAGTATATCTATATCTAATCCACTAACATATCTCCTCTCTCTCTCTTAATTATTACAAGATTACTTACAAATATGTTGGCTCCATAAACAAAATGACACCTAACACATTAAATAAATATCTTTTGGAAATTTGGGAGCTTGAAATGATGACATTCATTCCCCCTTTCTCTCCTTATCTTTGGCCGGCCAAGTGGCCTTCTTATCTCCAAGTTTTGCTTTTGTTTTCATTGAAATATCTAGCATACTAAATGTCTAAAGTACCCTCATCAATTGGGCTACAAGTTGGGCCATTATAAAAGATGTTTTGGGCTTTCCACAAATAACATATTGGACTTTTAATTAACTAGTTTGACTTACTAATTAATATGAACTTGGGCCTCCACCCTTAAATAATTATGCTACTAGCATACTTGCCCATTAAATTCAATAGTGGGCTAGCTCAACAATCAAATTATCTACAAGTCCAATACTTAAATAATTATTGAGCTTGTTTAAACTACTAGCCATCCTTAGTAATATTAACCCTATTATCTCATAAACTATTTTTCATTATTATTGATATTTATACATTCACATCAATCAATAATGTTAATTAACTTACATAACCCAATTAGACTTGTCTTATTCAAGTTTATTGAGTACTTACTTAAGGTTTAACCTCTTAAATCTATTTCCTAGATTATTAAAATACTTAGGTTAGTTCACTAACTTATATAACTTATTGGTGAGACTTTCTTTAATATTATATCATATTATCCACATAATCACTTCATCATCCATAAAATATTATTAATTATGCAATACTTATTTATAATGTATCATAGAAATTCTTGGTTATTACATTCTCCCCTCCTTATAAGAATTTCGTCCCCGAATTTCATTAAGGTTACTCAAAAAGATTTCGAAACTCTTTTCTCATCTTTTCCTCGAGTTCCCATGTAGCTTCCTCAGCATTGTGGTTCCTCCAGAGCACTTTGACAGAATGTATAACCTTATTTCTCAATTTCTGTTCTTCCTATCCAAAATTTCTATAGGAATATCCTCGTACGATAAGACTTTCTCGACTTGAATCGGCACGTATAATATCACATGCTTGTAATCCTGCTTGTACGGACGCAACACTGACACATGAAACACATTGTGAATATGTTCCAGTTCAGGAGGTAGAGCTACCTCATACGCTACTTCCCCTATCTTCTTCAGTATTTCGAACGGTCCAATAAACCTTGGGCTCAGTTTACCTTTCTTCCCAAATCTTATCTTCCCCTTCCAAGGAGATACCTTCAGAAATACGTAGCTTCCCACTTCGAAATCTCTTTTCTTGCGATGAATATCTGCGTACTTCTTTTGTCGATCTTGAGCTGCTACTAGTCGAGCTCTTATCACTTTGATGATCTCCACAGTCTGCTGAACCAATTCTGGCCCCAACAATCTTCTTTCACCTACCTCGTCCCAACATAAGGGCGTTCTGCACTTTCTCCCATACAGGGCTTCATACGGTGGCATACCAATGCTTGCATGATAACTATTGTTATACGCAAACTCCACCAATGGAAGATGATCCTCCCAACTTCCCTTGAAATCCATCACACAGGCTCTGAGCATGTCTTCTAATGTTTGAATCGTTCTCTCGCTTTGCCCATCAGTCTGTGGATGATACGCAGTACTCAACCTTAATTGTGTCCCCATTCTTTCTTGAAGACTCCTCCAAAAGTTTGACGTGAAGCGCGGATCTCTATCAGACACGATTGATACTGGCACTCCATGTCTCGAAATAATTTTCTTGATATACAATTTTGCTAGTTGATCCAAATTATACCTAATCTTGATCGGCAAAAAGTGTGCTGACTTTGTAAGACGGTCGACAATTACCCATATAGCATCGTAACCCTTCTGTGTTGCTGGAAGTCCTACCACAAAATCCATCGTGACGTGCTCCCATTTCCATTCCAGAATTTCCAACGGATGTAATAATCCACTTGGTCGTTGATGCTCTGCCTTGACTCTTTGACAAGTTAAACAGCGGTTGACGCATTCAGCAACCTCTCTCTTCATGTTTGGCCACCAATAATGTTGACTCAAATCTTGATACATCTTCGTGCTTCCTGGGTGTATTGAGTATCTCGTATTGTGCGCTTCTTGAAGAATCTCTTCTCGTAACTCTGGTACTGCAGGTACCCAAATTCTTCCTTCAAATCTCATCAATCCAGTATCGTCGATCTTATACTTCAGCTCTTCGCCTTCAGCCAATCGCTTCTTTATGTTATCGCATTCTTCATCATTCCCTTGTGATTCTTTCACTTTGTCTAATAAAGTTGGACTTGCTTCCATTTCTATTACCTTATCTGAATCCTTTGGATTTTTTACCTCCAACTCCATTTTCTCCATTTCTCTTACTAATTCTTCTTGTTATGTTAATACAAACAATTTTTCTTGGCTCTTCCTGCTTAAAGCATCTGCCACTACATTAGCCTTGCCCGGATGATATAGAATATCACAATCATAGTCCTTAATCATTTCTAACCATCTCCTCTGCCTCATGTTTAACTCCTTTTGTGTAAAGATGTACTTCAGACTCTTGTGATCTGTGTATATCTCACACTTTTCTCCGTAGAGATAATGTCTCCAAATCTTAAGGGCAAATACTACCGCAGCCAACTCAAGGTCATGGGTAGGGTATCCCTTCTCATAGTCTTTTAACTGTCGTGACGCGTACGCAATGACTTTACCATTCTGCATTAATACGCAACCTAGTCCCTTATGTGACGCATCACTATACACTGTAAAACCCCCTGTACTATCTGGTAAAGATAACACAGGTGCTTCACTTAATCTTTTCTATAATTCTTGAAAACTCTGTTCACATTTCTCTGTCCAAACATACTTAACAGTCTTCCTCGTCAGATTAGTTAATGGTGTTGCTATCTTTGAGAAATCCTGAATAAACCTTCGGTAATATCCTGCCAATCCCAAGAAACTTCTGATCTCTGTCGGTGTCTTCGGTTGTCCCCAATTTTTCACCGCTTCTACTTTCACTAGATCAACAAAAATTCCCTCGTTATCGATGACATGCCCCAGAAATTGAACTCTCTTCAACCAGAACTCACACTTTGAAAATTTAGCATATAACTTCTCTTTCCTTAAGGTTTCCAACACAATTCGTAGATGTTCGGCATGCTCCTCTTCAGTCTTCGAATAAACTAAAATGTCATCAATGAACACCACTAAAAATTTATCCAAATACGGTTTAAATATTCTATTCATCAAGTCCATAAAAGCAGCTGGTGCGTTTGTCAGTCCAAACGACATCACTAGGAACTCATAATGACCGTAACGAGTTCTAAATGCTGCCTTTGGTATATCTTCTGTTCTCACCTTCAACTGATGATAACCAGTTCTTAGGTCAATCTTTGAAAAATATCTCGCTCCCTTAAGTTGATCAAATAGATCGTCTATTCTTGGTATCGGATATTTGTTCTTGATTGTCACCTTATTTAATTCTCTATAATCCATACACAACCTCATCGAACCATCCTTCTTCTTTACAAACAACACCGGTGCTCTTCACAGAGATACACTAAGTTGGATGTACTTCTTATCCAACAACTCTTGTAGCTGGATCATCAACTCTTTCATTTCTACCGGTGCCATTCGATACGGTGCTTTCGATATCGGCACTGTCCCCGGTACTAAATCAATCACAAACTCTATTTCTCTATTTGGAGGAAGTCCCGGAAGTTCTTCTGGAAAGACATCCCCAAACTCATTAACTATAGGTATCTGCCCCATGTCCGAATTCACAACCTGTGTATCCACTACATGAGCCAAATAACCTTCACAGCCTTTTCGTAACATTCTTCTGGCCTGCATCATAGTCAGACAACTTGTTTTCCTTGGCGACTTGCTACCATAAAATATAACCTTAGACTTACTCGGTGTCTTAAGGCGTATACTCTTCTTCTGATAGTCTATAACTGCCTCATGGTTAAACAACCAATCCATCCCTAAGATAACATCAAATTCTCATAAGCGTATCGGGATTAAATTCACGCTTAACTTATGTCCCCTTATATCCACACCACAGTTGTTATGGATAAACTCTACAGGGATCACTTCTTTATTTGCAACTTCTATATTCATTGGGTTCTTTAACTTTTTAAATGGTAAGTTTAATCTTCTAGCAAATTCATCAGACACAAATGAACAGGTAGCTCCCGAATCAAATAATACGTAGGCATTTATATTATTTATCGGAATAATACCTGACACCACCTCCTTTGATGCAACTGCATCTTGCACAGTCATGTTGAACGTTCAGGCTGTCGGTTTGGTCTGCTGTGTTGGCCCTCCAATAGTTAACTTTGTTGAACTGCTCTTGTTTCCACTTCCTCCATCTATATTCTTCTTCAATGGACAATCCTTGAATCGGTGCCCCATTCCTCCACAAGAAAAACAACCACCTTTCTTCGGCTTAGGACAATTTGGTGAAATATGTCCTTCTTGGCCACAATTATAACAGACGTTTTTCCCTTTCATACACTCTCCAGAGTGATTCTTTCCACACTTCAAACACGCTGCCTTCTTCTACTGAGTATTCCCTGGTTACGTTCCTGATTCATTGCCACTGTTGTTCCATTTACGCTTCTTGCTGTTGCTGCCACCACTACTCGCACCCTGATGACCACCTTCAATTTTCTTCTTATTCTTCTCTCGGTTGAATCTAGAAACCGCCTCACTAGTACCTTCTGAAATGATGGATTTTTCTAACAGTGTTGAGAATATAGCAATTTGCAACACTATAACTTTGCTGTGAATCAATGGCTTCAGCCCATTTTCAAACCTATGCGCCTTTTGTAGTTTTGTATCCACCTGATGAGGTGCGAATCTGGCTAGTTCATTAAATTTTGCTGCATATTCGGCAACTGACATGTTTTCTTGCTTTAATTCAAGAAACTGCACTTCCATTCTGGCTTGCATGGCCTCTGAGAAATAACTTTCTAAGAATAACTCCTTAAACCTGGTCCATGTCACTACCTCTGTTCTGGCTCTAGCTTGGTTCGTCTCCCACCAGTAATTAGCCTCACCTTTCATCAAGTAGGTAGCGAAAGCCGTCTTTTGCTCTTCGGCTACCCTTGCAATGATAAAGGCCTTTTCCATCTCTTTCACCCATGTTTGAGCCGCTATAGGGTCCGTAGTTCCGCTAAATTCTGGTGGTCCTACAGCTTTAAAATCTTTAAAATTTGCCAATATATTATTCGCTTGCCCCCTTGCTGCAGGTGTACGAGTTCGCATAGCTTAAGCTATCATATCAGCGAAGTTTTGCATTGGATCATCTTGATTTCTTTCATTGTTCACAGAACTTTCCTCCCTCTGGTTACGATTTTGACGTCTTGGCGGCATTATCTGATTAAACAAAACCTTAATTTATTACATTGAGTTTAATTATATGATATATCTTCTAAGTGTTTAAAATATAACATGTAATTTAAACTCTAACAATCATATTATCATAATGTTGTATTATCGAATTCAACCTGCTAAATTGACTAAACCAGCTTGCTGAATTAACATATTCATCTTACTGAATTCACATATTCAGCTTACTGAATTACACATTCAACTTGCTGAATTAACATATCTAGCTTGCTGAATAACACATTCAGCTTGCTGAATTAACATATTTGATTTACTGATTTTTTTTTTCAAACAGACAACTTCTCATTTTAATTCTTAATACTTTTCTATTTGATCCAACATGTAATTATAATAATGCATTTATATTCATATACCAAATTTTAGAGTCATATATTCACATACTTGGCATATTTTTATAAACGTTAAATATCCCATTTTTAATCATCAAAAGATAGGATCTACCAAAAGACATACTCCCCTATTCACATAAGATGGGGATACATCATATTTACATACTACCTCGCACCTACTGAGGTTTACATCAAACACACAACCCTAATAATCAAAAGGGGTACTACTGCATCTATAAACAATAGAAAGCTATTAAACTATCACTGCGCATCTGGAGAGGGTGCGCCTGAATGTTCCTGCTCTGGTGGAAAGAGTCCATCCATAAGTCGACGTCTAACAGCTCAACTCGACTCGCCTATCTCAAAGGATCTCTTTACTCCCACTTGGGGACCAGTATATGCTGCATCTAAAGCCCGTCCCAAGGACTCCATCCTAACTCGTCCAGCCTCTGCCTCAACCTCTAACTGATCCACTCTTCTCGCTGCTTGGACCCAGGCATCCTCAACTCGGACCCTGTTAGCGATCTCTAAGTCAAACCTCAGGTGTAACGCCTGATGCTCAATACTCAATATCGCAAACTTATTATGCTCTTGTTCTAATATCTCTCTCAGCTCAGCATTCTTGGCAACCATATGAGTAGCCAAGGTCGTCTGCTCCTGTAACTGTGTCTTCATCTCAGCAAGCTCGTTTTGAGCTTGATACGCCAGTTCCTTGTATTGAGTTTCAGTAAACTGATGAGTGGCATTCTCCTGCTCTAGCTCTGTCACTCTATTCTCCAGTGCCATGTTATTTTCAAACAAAACCTCCAGCACATCCTCATCACGCTCGTCACTAACAGCATGATCCTCTACCGGATCTAACGGCTCTTGCTCGACTGTATGGCTACCTTGTCCTTCCTCAGGCATCCTATATCCAAAAAAACACAACATCAGTATCACAATAAAATATATTCATTGATAAAATGAAATAATATTTTATTATGTACACTGTATACTAGATGAATCTCCACAATCCACCTCTTATCATACTCTATACAAGTTTTCTTCTAAAGTTATAACCTAAGTTTCGCATCCTAAAGTTTATAACCTACAGCTCTGATACCAATCTGTGACGCCCCCAAATTCGAGTTCTCAACCCCGAGTTTGGTGCTCACTATCCATCATCAACATAAGCATTCTATATACTATTGCGGAATAATAAACATACGTTGTTCCTTATAATAAAGTTTTATACAATACCCGAAGGTCTATTACCTTAACATAAACATACCGTACTTAAGTTACATAAAGTAACACAAAAGGTTTACATAAACATTAAACATAGTATTTCATGATACTTAAACATTTATAATAACTATTCTTGGACCTTTCCCTTGCCCTTGTCCTTTTTACTTGAACTCTCTGGCTTAGCTGAAATAAATTTCATGACATAGCAAGGGTAAACAACTAATTTGCTTAGCAAGTTTAAGTGCAAAGAAGATATATCATGATTAGCAAGAAATTTATCGTTCAATGTTCAACAATAGAAATTAATTACGAAAGAACATGAATTAAGTCTTGACAATTGAATATTCGAATAACAGATACTGAGTGGACATAATGACCATGAACATATGCTAAGGTTGTCAGTATTTAAACTGGTCCTTTTAATAAGTTTTGGTAATCAAGGGGATCAGCCTTTCATACCCGGTGTATTATGCATAAACACTTAATTTACGAGCAATAATTATTTTTCAATAATGCTTTAATCAAATTGTTCTTTTTCTCAGTCTTGAGTCCTTACCAAATCAATTGGTGAAGAAAAGCTTTTAACAACATATTTGATTTAACAAATTTAAACATATTTGATCTAGCCGATACAATGAGCATAGATCCATATCTTAAACAGTGCATGAATAAAAGAACTTTAACTAATTCACAGTTCAATAATAATAGAACAGGAATTTAATTGCACTGAGTGCGAGTATCAATAATCAATATGGATGTGAATAATACACAATAATTATTCACTAACATGATTTGAAAAGAATAACTCAAGTTTGAGTTAGAAAACTTGCCTTGACTGCGATCTACTGCTACACAATTTAATTTAATCTCTTTATTGTAAAGACCTACCATTGTTAAGATTGATCTTACAATCAGCATATCATACTTTATATCAAAATACAATTACTCTATCAGTAATTTAGTTAACACTTAACCACATAATCAATTATTTAAAAACATCCTCATTAATAACATTCTTTGATAGCATTTTAATTACTTTTTCATATACCTACTGATTTAACACTTAATCTTTCCTTTTATTAGCTCTTTTTTATAATCTAGTAAGATGAATACTAACATCATAGTCTAGATTATACAAACATGCAATACAGCCACCTAGATTGGCTAATCCAGCAAACTGGATTCAACAAACTTTCAATCCAGCAAGACTGGATTCTAAATCCTTCAATCCAGCAAACTAGATTCAACATTTTTTCCAATCCAGCAAGCTGGATTCCATATCTCCTTTACGAAAATACCAAATCAACTTATTATTTTTCTATCCTTTAGCCATACTTATATACATGTATTTCATACACAAAAAGTATTTTTTTTAATTTTTTAATTTCTTTTACTATTTTTTAAAAAATCAATTTTAGTGCGTGGCTTAAGAAATTAGCCCCATCATGCTCGACTCCAGAAATTCCCATCTCTTGGCATAATCTCATACTTGTTAACGTGACCCTCCAGTTTAAATTTCGTGATCATCGAAGTTATAGAACTCCGATTATAGCGATTTTTGTCCGAAAAACCTAAATATTGAAATGATCATAACTTGGTCATTTTAAGTCGGAATGAGCTTATTTTTGGACAAGATCTACTTTATGACATATATTTTCATGTCCCATAAGGCCGGAATTTATTTGATATTTTAAGTGGCCGAAATTGCCCTTTCAAAATTTTGGGCAGACCCCGTTTTGGGATTTTTAGCTTTTACCTACTTTGCTAAATTCAGCCCATACGGAAATCTACAACTCATTTTTAGGTAATTCCACTTGGGTTTGAAAGATAACTCATCATATTACTCTCCCAAATTTTTTCAGAATTTTTAAATGCCAAAAAAATGACAAAAATACCCCTTGCATTGACTGTCCAAAAATAGTTTATTTTTCTTTCAAAAGACCAAACTGTTTTTGCTAAAACAGTTGCTACCACTTGTGTATTCAACATTTTTGAATGCTACCACTTGGGTTTAGTATTTAACTTACATATCTAGCACCCCTCTTTGACGGATCACAAAAAGAAGGTGTAGATCAAAAACGGTAGTCAATCAAAGGATGTGAAAAAAAAACTAGAGTTTTCTAATAAAACAAAACTAGTTTTTCTTATATCCTTTTGATTCACTTTCTAACATTCAAATATGTTAGAACCATACTTGAAACCATATAAGACATGTAGATAGAGGGTTTTAGACCTCAAGATCATAAACCTTAGATAACCAAGATAAAAAAAAATAAAAAGAAAATTCACAAGTTTAAGATTTATACCTAGATCTTTGAGCACTTCTTCTTAATCTTCCAAAGTAACTAACAAACTTAGGATGCATCAATGGTGTATCTCTTCCTCTATCTCTCTTCTTTTCCACCAAATTTTCCCTCTCTCTCTCTCTCTCTTTCTCTTATGTTTTGCTTGGTTAACTAAAGAAAAAGTAAGATGAGATAAAATAAAAGATGAAAGAGAAAATAGTTTAATGTGTTGGACAAAAATATATAGATACATTAGTATATCTATATCTAATCCACTAACATATCTCCTCTCTCTCTCTTAATTATTACAAGATTACTTACTAATATGTTGGCTCCATAAACAAAATGACACCTAGCCCATTAAGTAAATATCTTTTGGAAATTTGGGAGCTTGAAATGATGACATTCATTCCCCCTTTCTCTCCTTATCTTTGGTCGGCCAAGTGGCCTTCTTATCTCCAAGTTTTGCTTTTGTTTTCATTGAAATATCTAGCATACTAAATGTCTAAAGTACCCTCATCAATTGAGCTACAAGTTGGGCCATTATAAAAGATGTTTTGGGCTTTCCACAAATAACCTATTGGACTTTTCATTAACTAGTTTGACTTACTAATTAATATGAACTTGGGCCTCCACCCTTAAATAATTATGCTACTAGCATACTTGCCCATTAAATTCAATAGTGGGCTAGCTCAACAATCAAATTATCTACAAGTCCAATACTTAAATAATTATTGGGCTTGTTTAAACTACTAGCCATCCTTAGTAATATTAACCCTATTATCTCATAAACTATTACTCATTATTATTGATATTTATACATTCACATCAATCAATAATATTAATTAACTTACATAACCCAATTAGACTTGTCTTATTCAAGTTTATTGAGTACTTACTTAGGGTTTAACCTCTTAAATCTATTTCCTAGATTATTAAAATACTTAGGTTAGTTCACTAACTTATATAACTTACTGGTGAGACTTTCTTTAATATTATATCATATTATCCACATAATCACTTCATCATCCATAAAATATTATCGATTATGTAATACTTATTTATAATGTATCATAGAAATTCTTGGTTATTACATATTATCCCAATCAATGATATTGATGCATATGTATTATTTGATTCGGGTGCTACTTGTTCGTTTATATCTTATGAATTTGCTAAGAGGTTAGAATTGCCTAGAGAAGAACTGAATTTTCCTTTGAACATAGAAATTACGAATAAGGAAGTAATCCCTATTAGATTCGTATACAAGAACTGTAGGGTGATTATTAAGGAGAATAACTTGTTGATAGATTTGATTCCGATTAGACTTGGAGAGTTTGATGTTATTTTGGGAATGGATTGGCTGTTCAAATATGGAGCGGTAATTGATTGTCAAAAGAAGTGTGCAAACCTTATGACTCCGTCAAAGGTAATATTCTATGGTAGCAAGTCGCCTAGATAAATGAAATATCTGACGACTATGCAGGCCAAGAAATTGTTGAGTCAAAGTTGTGTGGGCTATTCAGCTTACATAGTTGATACTTAGAAGAAGGGTGTGAAACTAGAAGAGATACCAGTGGTGAGGGAATTTGAAGATGTGTTTCCAGAGGATTTACCAGGACTTCCGCCTGATAGAGAAATAGAGTTCGTAATTAACTTGGCACTAGGAACAACACCGATATCAAAGGCCCCGTACAGAATGACTCCGATAGAAATGAAGGAACTGATGGTACAGTTGCAAGAGCTGCTGGACAAGAAATATATTCAACCAAGCGTTTCGCCATGGGGAGCGCCGATATTATTCGTGAAAAAGAAGGATGGGTCAATGCGACTTTGCATTGATTATAGGGAATTGAACAAAGTCACTATTAAAAACAAATACCCGTTGCCAAGAATAGATGACTCGTTTGACCAATTAAAGGGTGCTAAGTACTTTTCAAAAATAGATTTGAGAAGTGGGTATCACCAATTGAAGTAAGAAAGGAGGATATACCACGAACGGCAATTAGAACTCGGTATGGACATTACGAGTTTCTGATGATGTCTTTTGGTTTAACTAATGCCCCTGCTGCATTCATGGATTTGATGAATAGGGTGTTTAAACCATTCTTAGACAAGTTTGTAGTGGTATTCATCGACGACATTCTAGTGTATTCCAAAACTCAAGAAAAACACGTTGAACACTTACGTTTGACATTGGAAACATTAAGAAAGGAAAAATTGTATACAAAATTCTCTAAGTGCGAATTTTGGCTAGACCGTGTACAATTTTTGGGTCATGTTATTGACAAGGATGGGATTTCAGTTGATCCATCAAAAGTGCAAGCTGTAATCAATTGGGAACAACCAAGGACACCTTCAGAGGTGAGGAGTTTCTTGGGACTGGCCAGTTATTATAGAAGATTTATTCAAGATTTTTCTAAGATAGCCACTCCACTAACAAATTTGACAAAGAAAGCTGTAAAATTCATTTGGACGGAGAAATATGAAGAGAGTCTTCAAGATTTAAAGAAGAAGCTAAGTGTGGCACCTGTGTTGACATTACCAGATAATACAGAAATTTTATGGTCTATAGTGATGCCTCACACAAAGGGTTGTGTTGTGTTCTTATGCAGAACGGCAAAGTTATTGCGTATGCATCAAGACAACTGAAGGATTATGAGAAAGGGTATCCGACTCATGATTTGGAATTGGCTGCAGTTGTATTTGCTCTGAAGATATGGAGACACTATCTTTATGGAGAGAAATGTGAGATCTACACAGACCACAAAAGTCTGAAGTATATTTTCACTTAGAAGGATTTGAACATGCGTCAGAGAAGGTGGATGGAATTGATAAAAGATTACGATTGTGAGATCTTTTATCATCTGGGCAAAGCAAATGTGGTTGCAGATGCTTTAAGCATGAAAGGTCAGGAAAAGTTGATGCTGATAACAACTCAGGAGGAGCTCATATCAGCAATGATAGAACTGGAGTTAGAAATCAAATTTCTAAAAGAATCTGACAAACAACTATTCCAGATAGAAGCTGGTCCAACTTTAGTGGACAAAGTGAAGGATGCTCAACTACAAGATGAAGAATGCGGGAAAATCAAAGAGAATCTGATTGAGGGTAGCGATGTAAAATACAAGATCGATACCAAAGGACTACTACGGTTTGAGGGAAGAATCTGGGTTCCAGCAACACCAGAGCTGAAAGAAGAAATTTTGACCGAAGCTCATAGCTCAAGATATTCAATTCATCCAGGAAGTACGAAAATGTATCAAGATTTGCGCCGACATTTTTGGTGGCCGAATATAAAAAGGAACGTTACAGATTGCGTAACAAAATGCTTGACATGTCAAAGAGTAAAAGCCGAACATCAAATACCCAGCGGATTACTCCAACCATTGGAAATATCGGAATGGAAGTGGGAACACATCACGGTGGATTTTATGGTGGGGCTTCCAACTACTCAGAGAGGATGCGATGCGATTTGGGTGATAGTGGGCAGACTGACGAAATTAGCGCACTTTCTACCAATAAAGATTAGATTTAACCTTGATCAGTTGGAAGGATTGTACATTGAAGAGATCATTTCGAGGCACGGAGTGCCAGTATCAATTGTGTCTGATAGAGTTCCGCGATTCACGTCAAATTTCTAGAAGAGACTATAAGAATGGATGGGGACACAGTTGTGAATGAGCACGGCTTATCATCCACAATCAGATGGCCAAAGCGAACAAATAATTCAGACATTGGAAGATATGCTAAGAGCATGTGTCATGGACTTTAAAGGAAGCTGGGAAGAACATTTACCGTTGGTGGAATTTGCTTACAATAACAGTTACCACGCGAGCATCGATATGCCACCTTACGAGGCATTGTACGGTAGAAAGTGCAGAACTCCACTGTGCTGGGATGAAG
This sequence comes from Panax notoginseng, assembly GCA_016801055.1. NCBI lineage: Eukaryota > Viridiplantae > Streptophyta > Magnoliopsida > Apiales > Araliaceae > Panax > Panax notoginseng. The sequence continues at coordinate 61,535,859 of CM029018.1, forward strand.
TCGGTGAACGTCAACTGCTAGGACCAGAACTAGTGTAACAAACTGCTGACGTTGTCAAACTCATCAGGACAAGATTGGTAGTAGCTCAAGATCGACAGAAGAAGTATTCTGATCAACACAGGCAAGATCGTGCATTTGACGTAGGAAGTTATGTATTCCTAAAAGTTTCTCCTTGGAAGGGGAAAATTCATTTCGGTAAAAAGGGAAAGCTAAGCCCGAGATTTATTGGACCCTTTGAAGTGCTGCGAAGAGTGGGAGAAGTGGCTTATAAGGTCGCTCTACCTCCAGAGTTGGAAAACATTCACAATATTTTTCACATTTTGGTGTTACGACCATATACACCCGACTAGAAACACGTGATCGAGTACGAACCGTTACAGTTCGAGAAAGATTTATCTTATGAAGAGGTTCATATCCACATAGTCGACAGAAAAGAACAAGTGCTCAGGAATAAAGTAATACCTTCTGTGAAGGTGATATGGAGGAACCACAATGCTGAAGAAGCTTTGTAAGTAGGAAAGAATGTAACGAATGTATTATTTGAGTTGTGATTTTGAGGACAAAATCCTTGTAAGGAAGGAATGATGTAACATTACAAAATTTTTAAATTATAATATTAAATATTTATTAATTTATATAAGTATTTAATAGATATGTTTATTGTTGAATAAATAATTGTTCAATTTGAGTTGATGTGGTTTAGTTAATTATTTGTTGAATAAATAATTAAGGAGATTATTGATTTATATAAGTATTTAATGGATATGTTATTGTTGAATAAATAATTGTTCAATTTGAGTTGATGTGGTTTAGTTAATTATTTGTTGAATAAATAATTAAGGAGCTAAGAAAATTAATTGTTATGAGATTATATACTAATTTAATTTAATAATTAAGTTAGAGAGCTAATAATGATTAAATGAATTATAATATTTTAATTAGAATTTGTAATTAAAATAAGGTGTTAGTTGGTTAAATAAAATTATAATTATAAAGAAATTATAGTTTTGTGATATTGAATTATGTGTTAAAAGTAATTTAATAGATTAATATTTGAATTGATTGATTATTTAATTTATTGGAAATGTGACGAATAACCTTGCTATAAAGGAGTTATTAAAATAAATTAAAGGAGTTTAATTCAGTTATGCCAAACAAGGCTTAATGTCTATTAAGTCTTTATTCTAATAGTGTTTTTCCAAACAAGGCATAAGGATTAATTGCATAAGGATTAATTGATTAATTTTTGGTGGTTAGCCAAACAAGCCTTGTGGCTTTTGATTTTCAAAAACTTACATAACTTATATAAGTTATATTTATATTTATATTATATCATTAATATATATTATTACTATATACGTTATATTATTCTACGTATGTTAGAAGAGAAAAGAAAGACTCAGTTGAAGAAAAGGGAGAGAAGAAGAAGAAGAATACATGGAAAATTTGAGAAAACTCTAGAGAGAAAGTGAGTGATTTCTTATAGGTTTTGAGAAAGGAATTAGGAAAAAGAAGCTTGATAATCAAAAGGATAGCCATCATCTTCTTAAATTAAAGGTAGGATATTAATTCCCTTATTTTAGTTTAAAGTTTAGTTTTCTTCTTCCAAAAAGTTCTCTATAAAATAATTATAAAAGATGAATTGTTGATATGTATATAGTTTTGTATGAAAATTGTTTATAAAAGGTTGTTTCACTAGTTTATATGTGATTATAGAGAAATTAAGTCATGTATGTATGCAATTTGTGAAGAAAACCATATTACAGTGTTTATATGAAAATATATGAGTATGGCTTAGTTTAAAATGAAATTAAGGTTTGATTAATTGTTAATATATATAAATTTACTATTGAATTTGATAGAGTATGTATAATCATAATCATGGTATTTTGAATTTACTATTTTGATTGAAAAACAAAATCATAGTGTTGATTTTCATTAAAAATGTCAAAAATGGAGTTTTTTTTTATCAAAATCAATGAAATTGAGTGTTGTAAATTTGATGGTTATGTTATTTTATGGGTAGAATCATGCTAAAAGTCTTTACAATATTTTTACAGGAAGTCTCTGTATATATTACATGTAATTAGTTTGTTAGATTGGAGCTTGTAGGCCAATTTGGCTTTTTGTTCATGCTGTTGCCGAGCTTGGTTGCCGAATTATGGACTTTGGCGTCGCAGCGCGGCCCAGTAGCACAAGTTTCGCGCCGCAGCACCGGCACCACGCCGCAGCGCCAATCGCTGGCCTGTGACTCGCGCCGTAGTGCCAGCTCAGCGCCGCAGCGCCAACCACAGTGTAAACTGTGGCGCCGCAGCGCGAGTTAGCAGAATGTTCTGACAGTTTTAGTTTATTACACAAAGTTTGAAAATAAATGTTATGTGTTAATAATAGAAATGTTAAATGATGATTTCAGTAGTATTAAACCATGAATGAGCATGTTATCAAGGGTTAACTAGTATTAACATTGTTTGATTATGTGAATTGGTAATTTAACCTATATGATGTATATATTTGTTTATATAGATATAAAAGGTTGGTAATGACTAATTATGTCATGATGACATATATATATATATATATATATATATATATATATATATATATATATATATATATATAGGGTATTGAGATTCAAGTGGTAAGGGTTAGCTTGTGCTAAAGGCAAGTTCTCTAACTCAAAAAAAAACTTTGTTGTGCAAGTTTAATTTCGTTTAGAACTATATTGCTTTTAATTCAATTTACAATTTCGCAAGTTGCTAACTCTACACTTTCGTAGAGCTAGATTGTCTATTATTGAGTAAGTTCTTTTTTCTAGTTGTTCATGATGATGCAAGTATTCTAAATCTTATATTTTAATATTGAGCAAGTTTTTTTAATATGTAACTTGTTATTTCGCATGCGAGTCGCTTTATTCTAGTATTGAGCAACTTTATCGTTCAAATTACTATTTATTATGCATGTTTAGTATCCAATTCTCAATAACCTTGAATGTTATGATTATTCAATATTTATGCTATTAGATTATTCCTAAAGCATGATGTTAATTTACAAATATCGATTCAGTTATGATTATTCCATAGTATACAGTTATTTCTTTTGTACTCAACTAATCCTTAGTTGATGACCGTTGAATTTTAAATTACCTTGTAATGTATCCAAACCAAACTTACTTTGGTGCGGACTTGTATTCTAAATACTGAGATGAACAACTCTTTTATTAGAGGTTTACGCTTAGCATTAAAATGGTTGTGCACAATACATTGTACGAAGGGTTGATCCCCCTAAGTACGTGGAGTACCTGTAGTCTTATGATTGTTAAAGTTAAAGTTGAAAGATTACTTATAACTGTGGACATGATTCGTGGTCATTAGACCCTCAATAGTATGTTTTAAAATGTAATAGAACCTATCATTCAGTTCTATTGAGCCTAGTTTTGGCAAATGATGTAATGTTATAAAGTTATTCATTTTTATTTCAAGTGAGCTTTGTTTGCTCACTCTTGCATATTTATATACTTATTGCAGCTAAGGTTGAGAAGGTCAATGAACCTACCACTAGCAAAGGAAAGGAAAAAATGTACATATGATGAAGAATTGTAATTTTATCTTTACCATTATGATAATAGACTTTTAAATATGATGTGATGTAATAAGTTTTAAATTCCACATTTGAATGTTTGTAATTAAAGGTTAGATAACCTGGGAGATTTTTATTTAAGTTTAATCCTATATGGGCAGGTTTTATTATTCAATTTTATTATGATTGGGTAGTTAGAAAGGAATGTTTTGATTAAGTGAACACTAAATCTTGAGGAAATGAAGTACTAGGATTTGGGGGTGTCACAAAGATCACAAGCCCTGAAGAAGTATACAAAATATCAAGCAAGTATCCAAGCATAACTAAAAGGAAAGTGATCAAAAATATATTTCCCTGCTATATATAATGTTGTTTGATATATACAATATGAACTGTACATGACAAAATGGCTAAGCTAGTCTGTACAGGAAAATATAAGCCCATCTACAAAACAGTATATATGCGAGCTATCAAGCCCAACATGGAATCCCTCTCAACATAAGGAGGTAACGATGTGGTCTCCTGTACAAGGGTATCCACATGAGCTAACAGATCTACAACCATCTGCATGGTGACTCTATGCTCATCAATGTACGTGTTCATCTCTGAAATCAAGCCAGTGGTAAGGGACCTCACTGTAGTACTATCTGTAACGGCTACATCCCGGGAAGATATGGCGTTATCCCTCTCAACTGTCACGGCATCTCTGGCTGATCTGGCATCATCCCTCTCTACAACAGCGGTGTCTCTACGAGCTAATGCCTCGTCTCTCTCTAACAGAGTTGCGTCTCTCCCATCAAGAGCTGTCAACATCAAGGCTTCTGATCTCTCTCGAAGGTCATCAGATGAAGACTCTGCTCAAAGTACTGTGCCGAATGCTAGATCACAACAGTGCTAGTACTGGGAGAATCTAATAGAGTTGCTGGCAACCCAGTAGATGGCTCCTCCTCGATGTGGGAATCAATGTCCTCCATGGACTCTCCACTATCTGAATCAATATCCAGCACTGTGGATATTGCCGCAGCCGATGAAGTTTCTGTCTCCATCCATGCAAAATACTATGGCGAACAGCCCAGATGGCTAACAAAAAAATCAGCTATCTCACGCTGATCCCAACATGCATACACCCAGGATCGGTCCTCTGCTGATAGATGGCGAGAAGCTAAACGCTGACCTAGCGCCCCCTCAAAAGGATGGAAGTCCTGGAACTAGTCAAACTGTGACATCACGGCCAGTGGGTGATAGGTAGTCATGCCCCTTAAATAAGTCAGAGGGAGATAATCCATGCTCGGAGTATAAGTAATAAAGCTATAGGGTGAGCTGAGCCCTGTGCACGGTAGGATACCAAATAGATCTTTGATCCCCACCAAGAATATCGACCAAGACATAGCGTATGTACACTCCGATGGCTGAAAGGAGTAAGACATAGCTATATCATTGGTAAAGCAGTACCCGTGTCGGCGAAAGATGCCAATCGGTCTCAAGTGTGATATAAACCACACATACAACAAGACCGAACTGCCTGTGAATACCCCTGCAGGGTAGATGCTACAAAATGTGGCCGACCTCAACGTCTCTGTAACAATCATCAGAATGATGGTATGACTCTCCCTGAGAGCTCTCACTGCCATGATAACGCTGATGCCCAGCTCATCCATATACCGTGGCATGTATACATACGCCACTATACACATCAAGAGTACATCCACTCTGGCCAAATGTCGTTGATCCTCTGGTATGGTGAAATCCCCAGAATGACATGTGTAGCTGTCCAATTAGCCAAACCTGTCTATCACGAAACGCTGGGATAGTACATGACTAGATGTAATCTCATCCTCTACTACTCTACGTCGTAACCCGGTGAGGGTCATGAACTGCCGGTGCATATCTCCGACAGCCATATGAGCGCAAGGTCTGCCTAAGGGCAAAGCTATCAACCGCTCATACTCCTCCAATGTAGGAGTCAGTGCCTGGGTACCAATCCGGAAGACCTATCTCTCTAGTATCCAAAGCTCCGACATACCCTCCACAAAACCTGCGGGAACCTGAAACATACCACGACCTCAGACGGGATGCTACCAAGTCTGGTGGGGTGTGATCTACGTGGCTGACTGTCGAAGAAGACATCTGTGTAGGCCGTATCATAAGACCATCTAGGGGTCAATGTTGAATATCTCTGGACATACATACATATGCATAACATGATACATGCATTACAGATAAATAGATAGCAATATGATATAGGGAATGAAAAAATGTACATACATTCCTAAGTATATCATCATCTAAAACATCATCTTTGTACAGCTAGAAATACAAGGAAATGGGGGACAGATGCCCTACTACGAATAGAGGCCTATCAAAAGATATAGCGAGAATAGGGCACAGCCACCCAATATCTAACAGAGGCCTATTAAAAGAGATAACGAAAATACATATCAGAAGAAGACAATGGTGTCAATATCTACATCATCAATCCTGTCCACCTAATATAATTCCTCCTGAGTCATTGGATCTCTATCAACAAGGATGTCAGACATATACAAGGGAGGATCTGCACCGACAAAGCCAAATGGGTCATCTGAGGGGACAGCGCCTGAGCTGGAAAGATCAAAAGTATCTACCTTTGCCGGATCTCTGCCCAAATGTCGGGTAAAGAAATATGTCCGGTCCAGTCGCTGGGTCAAACTGTCAATCTGTGTCAAATGAGTCAGATCTCAGACACAGGATAGCCAATCCGTCATCCTCACTGATCCTGGAAGATATCCCTTATGAACTGAGTGGCGCTGGTCAGGGCACTAATGGTACTAGGGGACCACCAATGCTGGAATATATCTTGAGTGCAGGGACCATCTGACAGTGCAAAACCATCAACACCCAACAAAGGGATATCAATGACGGGTGACTGCAACACAAGCCAATAACTCTTGGTAGGACGCAAGATCGGCATACAGATCTCTCCCGTGGTGCTTCTAATAGCACGCTCTCCTAAATAGATCTCGCATCCTTCATTTGTGAAGAAAGGACCCTCTACGGTTGGATATCATGTGCTCGACGCCAGTCGGGTACCCATCCTTAAATCCAATGGCCAAGTGCTCCCCAGAATATGGAATCCATGTGATGACGTCAACTGTCAACAACTCCAGCTATAGGCGACAATGAGTAAAACCCTCAGCTACAGGGACCTCCGCCAATATGGAATGATGCCATCACCGTCCTCGTGGATAGGTATCTAAACCTAACACACTCACATGACGCAAACATGGAAGCCTCTTATAGGCCCAGAACTGCCAACACAAAGGCAACACATCTGCTATCAGTGAACACTCTTAAACCTATACATGGGAAATCAAAAGAGAAATACTCACCAGCAGAAATGGGTAGAATCCTAACCAAGCCTCGGTCAACCCTGCGAACGCATATGCATGCCCTTGAGAAAATAGGTAAAGGTGTAGGAACCCCAGTCACACTCTCCAATACGGTCCACATGTCGAGTGGCGCTGATCAAAGCGAACGATACCGTAGAAGAGTTATCAGCTATGAAGCAGTCCCTAATGATCATCAGGAACAATCGCTGAAGAATGTGATCCTTGACTCTGACATCAGCTGGTATATGCTCACTCAATAGCCCACTCATAGCATCTACGCTAAAAGGACCCGTACGGACGGTCCTGCCCTTGAGCGCCTCAGCCAGAACTCCTAGCAAGGATCTGACGGCAGTGGGGGTAATATCTGCCATACAAGGCACTGGTGCCCCTCCAAACTCCATACCCATGATAAACCATTAATCCATCGGCGTCATCATCACCTCACAGTCAAGCAAGTGGAGTGACTGAGTCTGGTGAAACCAGCGCTCAGACAATGCCCTGAGGTAACCCCAGGGACAGCGACGGGGAAGAATGGAAAAGAATGCCTTAAATCCCTAGTCATGCACAATCGCTCTATAGTCAAGATGAAGAGCCTGGTACATGGAGTTAATGATGAACCAGTTCCCTCGAGGCTGTGTAAAGTCGGGAACCTATATGAAATGCAGATCGACATCAAAATCCTTTATTCCTCATCAATAGGAAAGAAGAAAGATAAAGATCTAACTTGATACCTTGTTGGCGTGCAAGTACATCGAGGAATGTCAACTCAAATAACCTAGAAGTTCAGGGTTTGCCACCTGATTACTCGAGAGGTCCCTACGGGGAACTTGTGCAGCAGGAGCGGGGTCCGCAACCGGAATATCCTCCTCTTCATCCTCGACGTCTGGCACATCAACCTGGACAGGACGTATCACCGCCTCCACCAACCGACGAGGCTGTCTAACAGAACGGGGTCTAGGCACTTCAGAAGCCCTCTTCCGTACACCAGAAGTGGTCCTGCGAGAACTATTCGGCTGATCCGGATCCATAATATCCGGACAAAAGTCTCCAAATCACCTTAGAAAAGGTGTGGTAATTTTTAACATGGAGCTTTCTTTTCAAAATGCATTTTATGACTGCATGCATGCATGCATTACTTTAACTTACGTCTACAGTAGAGTTAAAAATGCATGGCTATTCAATTCCTACATTTTGAAAAAAATTTACTATAGTCCCCTTTGTAAATAGGACTATCCACATGCATATACGCATGACTAGGTGGCCATTCAGTAGCACACCTGCCCACAGTCATATACATACTATATGTGTGACGCTCCCAAAATAGGTATACATCACCCATCTTGGGTCGCCAAATACATAGTACATAATACAAATACAAACGTAATTATACAACAAGAGCTGAGAGTTTTTACATGAATATTGTCTTATAGACAATATCCAAACTCAAATTCAATCCTTATTACATTTATTATCACACTAAATAGTGAGTATTACTAAAACAACCATCTCGGACCATCACTCCGTTCCCCGACTAATTCCGACTATGTTCTCATTTCCTGAAGAGAATAATAAAAGCACAAGGGTGAATTCTACTAGCCCAGTAAGAAATATTATGACTAAGATAATGCAGAATAAGTTATCGTTTGCCTTCTACAATGTAAAACTGATAGAATATAATAGACAACAAGTTTAACTATAGCGGAACAAGAAATTCATTAGAAGAGTCAAGTAGAGCATGATATCTACTATCTTCTATGATTTAAAAAGGTTTTCATCAACTTTATCGCTGAGACTCAGCTTAATAAATAAACCACAGCATCAAATCATCCTTGCACTACGGGCCAAGGATATTCATGTAATCATCAATGGTCATGATTATACTGAATAATCCCTGGTCATAATCATACCAACAACTGTCCATCAATACACTACAAACCAATGAGAGATTTTACCACATCATTTGTAACATTACGGTCATGATTATACCGAATAATCATGGTCATAATCATATCAATCAATAGTATATCTATGCATGTAAGCCACAGATGACTTTTATCATAATATAAGCATGAGGATGATGACAATAATATAAGAATTCAATCAAACGAGATCAAGGATAAATATTAAAGGCATTAAATTTATCCAGAGTTTGAAAATATCCAAATTGTCAACATGATACTGCTTTGTGGAGTAAAATTCAAGAATAATATTCATATATCAAAAATAATCTTGGACAGCAAAAAAATTAATTTTTATCGTAAATAGTACTCCAGGTGAATAGTACCCGAGTGAATAGTATCCCGTGAATAGTATCCCAACATGAAAAGTGCCTCGAATACCCAAGTGAATAATATTTGAGTGAATATTAACCCGTAAATAGTACCCCGGCATGAAAAGTGCCCCGAATACCTGAGTGAATAATATTTTGCAAATAATAATATGAATAACTTTGTTGTCTCAATTATTGATTTAATAATATAAAATATTATGTAGATGATACTATGATAATAATTGAATCAAATAATGTGAGATACTATGCAACAATTAATGTAGCAATAATTGAATAAACTGAGTGGCTTCTTACGTAAGCATCGATAATCAATACCGTGTGCTACTATGCAACCACGCGTATTACTGTACTTTTACCACCGGGTAGTTCAATAGTTAACGGTAAAACTTTCGTCGTTATTTTTATAAAAAGATATATTTATCGTTTTCTAACTCCGACAATAATTTTGTTATGGGGTCCACCAATGATTGTGTCGTCGTACGAATATTCCCCGACCAATCGAATATTTTATAACAACTCGCATACTTTGCAAAATTTATAAATATTACCCACAACTATAACATTATATTAAAACCACACCATAATACTCAAAAATATATTTCGAGAAAAATTAATCTTTATTTATGAAAGTTGGGGTCTTACAATATGCATTTGAAGTCAAAGTCATCAATCGATAAGGGTAGTATGATTACCAGGATTATTTTGTATTTTTACCTTTTGCTCATTTGTCCTCAAATAGGATAAGAAATAGCAGAAAAAGGTGCCAATTTGTCTGTCTTAAAAGTCAAAAAATTTCACATCATTATGTTCAGCATGGTTTAATACTAACATTCACCATGTTGAATATTTTTTATCAAGTCATTTGAGCATGCATATTCACTACTATATGTTTAGATGCATTTCATGTGATAAGGCATTTTCCAACGGATAAAAAACTGGAAAAGAATACATGTATACTTTACCAGAACAGTGTAGAACACTTGTACGGTGATAGAATTTGCAGAAAGACGTCCGAACTCAGCAGATCTAAAGAAGAGCTCTCAGATTTCCTTCGCGGCGCAACATGAAATGACTTGAGAAAGCAACATACAGCATTAATAGCCAATCATGGCTGGTCGCAGGTCCATCTGCGGATGCTGCAGGTGTGCCTGCGGCTCCTTTACGTGGGTCCCACCCCTCCGTCTCGATCCAGATCAAGTTAAAACGGAGTTCTCACAACCTGAAAAAGCCAAATCAGGAATAAATATGCTACGCGATTGAGCAGAATAGCTTACAATCTTGGTTTTCTCAGACCGAGCCATGGGTCTGCACATCACTCATTGGTGTTCGCCTGAGCACAGGGTACACTATACCGATAATCTCGGCTGTTACAAGGCAAACTCAGCAATTCCTTACGCAGGTCCAATGCCGCCAATACAGAGTCATCACCCTAATCATCTAAGCATATCCACGGAGGGGGCATCACGCGTCTTCATTTGTCCAAACACAGGAACCCCGGTGGGGGTATCGCGCATTTTCCATTGATGCACACATCAGCGAAGATCAAGCAGATCCTCGGCGGGGGTATTACGCATTTTCCGTTGATGCACACGTCAGCGAAGATCAAGTTGATCCTCGGTGGGGGTATCACATATTTTTTGTTGATGCACACATCAGCGAAGATCAAGCAGATCCCTGGCGGGGGTATCATGCATTTTCCATTAATGAACACGTCTGCGAAGATCAACCAGATCCCCGACGGGGGTATCACGCATTTTCCATTGATGCACACGTCAGCGAAGATCAAGCAGATCCCCGGCGGGGGTATCACGCAGTTTTCGTTGATGCATAAGTCAATGAAGGTCAAGAAACCTTGACAGTTTTCCCAACAAGGGTGTTATCCGGTGACGTACATGTTAGCGAAGGTCAGGCAACCCTGACAACATAAACTGTTGGCAGTAACTCCAACAGAACATTGATATTTCCTTTCGATACGAACCAGGAAAGATCAACCTCATCGGGGAGGATCGATGATGGAATATGTTATACACATCTTCAAACAGAGAAGGCTACACCCACATAGAGTCTCTTGTACGTAAGAGATACATCTTCGGTGTAAAGTCTGTATCAAGGATTCAAGACTTTGGTGATAACCCCAATGTCAACAATCCCAAAGATTCCTGGAAGCTGTGGATTGCACGTCCTCAGGATACTTGTCTATTGTCATCCCTGGTAGAAGTAACAGGGAGCCGGCAATCTTCACACCATGTTGGAGAACAATCCAACAATCCATATGCATCATACATTTGTTTCATGTTGCTGCACATGGCATCATGTTTATCTTGTTGCATTTCAAGTGTAGGATTCCTTATCATATCCATGCCATTGCATTGCATGAATATGATAAAGAGGGGCATCTGTAGACACTCAACATTTTTTAGACACCTGTCACTGACATTGCAGGAGGGTTGATTCGTCTTTCAGAGATAACACTGGGAGATGATGCAGTTCAAATACTGGAAATTCCACCAGAAAGGACAGTTATGTCTTGGAGATAACCTCGAGATGCTCAGTTCCAGTCCCAGAAACAACACCGGGAATAGTAGTGCTAACCTTGGAGATAACCCCAAGGAATGCAGTTGCAGTTCTGGAGATAACCCCGGAAATGTTTGTTTCAAATGCATGCAATCAGCTTCAACCTCGGAACTCACACCGAGGCACTCAGTACAAAGACACGAAGATAACATCGGGAAGACATGCACACCTCAGAGATAACCCTGAGGACCTTCAGTACTTGTAGCAGTCCAATCTCAGAGATAGAGCAACGTCTGCTTTATCAGCCCAAACCGGAGATAACCCAAGTGAGGGGTAAAATCGTCATTTTGCCACCTCGATCCCACATCACGCCGTCTCAACATCTCATACATATATTTCTACACAGAAATGTCCCACAAGAATCAAGGAGGTCCAATCCCGAGTGACTACTACGTAAGGCAGCACACCTAATATAATTTGAAATTTGAAGACCGGAGGGCATGGTCCCATCTTCCTGACTTCGCACAAGCTCTAATCCCATGTCATGGCGTAGCTCTCGACAACGGCGGTCCAAAATAGGTCTTATACACCTCAATTGGATTCCCGGAGTGTAATTCTGAAGGTTCGAGCAGACATCACAGTGCACACATGTACGTACTTCGAGACGGTGGGACCCGCGGAACCCGGGGCACCCCGGGCAGCCGCAGGTACATCTGAGACTAGCCGTAGGTAAACCCACTATAAGAAAACTAGCTATTTTCGACGGACGTATCCACGACAGATTAAATTCGGTCGAAATAGGATTAATTCCGAGGGACTAATGCGTCGAATATACCTCCCTCGGAAATAACACAATTCTAACGGAATTCCATCGAATGTAGACCTCTCTAGTTGGCGCCAAATTTCGTGCCACCGCAAAAAGTAATTTCGATGAACAAACGTTAATTCTGAGGGACATTTCATCGAAGTTAAGATACTTCCGAGGGACTTATAGCCGACGGACATTCCGTCGAAGATAACAAATATAACTTTTTAGCTCTAATTCTCTCTCTCCTTCCCTCTCTCTCACTCCTTCCCTCTCTCTCACTCCTTTATCTCTAATTCTCTCTCTCCTTCCCTCTCTCTCACTCCTTCCCTCTCTCTCACTCATTCCCTCTCTCATCCCCCCCACCCACACCCATCCGGTCACCGGTCCCCCCTCCCCCTCCTCCTCCCCCTCCCTCTGCCACCGTACGTTCCCCCCCCACTGTCTCCCCCAGATCTCCCCACTCTGCCTCGGTACCCCCTCCCTCCCCCTGGTCCCCCCACTCTGCCCCGGTACCCCCACCCCTCTCCCCCGGTCCCCCCACCCCAGCCCTGTCCCTATACCCCACCCCAGGTACCCCTCATTCCCTCTCATCTCCCCTGTCGCCGGCCGCCACTGCGCCACCAGTTCCAGCCGCCAGTGCGCTACCAGTTCCGGCCACCAGTGCGCCACCAGTTTCGGCCTCTGCCACCAGTTCCGGCCACGGTAGCTCCTAGCTCCTTCTTTCTCTTCCTCGTTTCTCCTCCTTTAATTCAAGGTAAGAAATCCTAAATGATGATTTTAGATTATTAAATATAGTTTGCAGATTTGTGTTGTTGATTTTGCTAATTACGTTCATGTGTTACTGAGAATAATTTTGGAGTTATAGGTTGTATCAGAAATTGGGTTTTATATTTTAATTTGCTGAAATTGGGTTCATTTCTGTTATGAAATTTATTTTACTAAAGTTGTTGATTTTGCGAAAGTTGTTCATGCTGTAAACTGTTTTGCAAATTGGGATTATTTGACTTTAATTCTGCAAATTGTTGCATGTTGCTGAAATTGTGATTTATTTTATACAATTAAAATTTTTGTTAGTGTATATAGTTTATTTGTGCAATTATAGTGTTTGGGTCATAACAGTTATAGTGTTTGGATCATAACATATATGTATGTCAGTGTATAAGAATGTGATATTTGATATTTACCACTGAATTCCCAACGAAATATCTGTTAGAAATTTGCAATTGAAAAATTTGTGGGCCCTACAAATATATTTATGTATTATTTAATTAATTTAATATAAAATGAAATAAATTTAATTTAACTTAGTTTATTAGACAAAATAAATGTTAAAAATTATTGAATATAATATAATATAAAATATAAAATATAAAATAATAATAAAATAAATTGAATAAAATAAATCAAATTATTAAATTAAATTAATGTATATTAAATTTAATTAAATAAAATAAAATTATAAAAAATTAAAAAATTAAAAAATAAATTTTAAAAATAAGATAATATAATATACTATAATATAAATTTTAAAAATTAGAAAATATAATATTTATTAATTAAAAAATTAAACAAAATAAAATAAAATAAAATAAAATATTTAATTAAATTAAATTGAATAAAACAAAACAAGTTTGATTTAATTTAATAAATAAATTAAATTAAATAAAAAATATTTAAAAAATTAAAAAAATCAAATCAAATCAAATAAATCAAATTTGCTCTGTACACACCCTAAACTGAGTGCTTTCTCATTTTAAACACTTGTGAGATCACATATAGCTACTATTTTTACCGGCGGGAGCTGAGTGTTCATCCAATTAAAGTTATAGAAGTCTTCTTTGACAGTCCATTGTAAGCCTTCTTACACACTTTAAAACATTTCTCTTCATCATTGCACACACCATTCTTCACGTTGAGAGTCATGTTGCATGTGTATGCCCGGACTTCGGTTCGTGGTTTCATTTCAGTTTATATATATATATATATATATATATATATATATATATATATATATATATATATATATATATATATATATATATATTAAAGTGAATTTTTTTGGTATTTTTGTTTCTTTTACCCGAATTGATCCCAACCGACTTATTTTTGACTGAGCATTTATTTGTTTTCTTATATATATATATATATACTTACATATATGAACTGTGTGTCGAACTCTGTTCGATGAGCCTGGATTTTACATCTGGTGTGTTTATTGCTTATATATATATATATATATATATATATATATATATATATATATATATATATATACAGCATTTATATATATAACTGCTTACTGCTTTCAAATCAATTGTGGCATCATATGAGCCTAGGAACCATGTGATCACAGATTCAGTTTACTGGATCTAGATTCGGTTCTCGTGATGGACATTTTCAATTGTAAGCATCTTGTAAATTTATTCGCGGTGTTTGGATTTTCTCAGATGGTTTTCATGCCCACGAGGAGTTCGGCATTGCTTTGTACATTATTTTCTCGAAGATGCTTCGCATTTTGAAAATTAAAAGCAATTAAGTCGAACACTTAATAAAAATGGAAGTGTAAAAGGCCTCAATTACTATTGAGCACAAGGGTTTGAAAAACCTTTTTTTTTTTACAAAACATCACTGCCATATCTTGTTTAAATCTGAACTTTTTACACAAATTGAAACCCTGCGTATATAGGTGCGAACAAGGCCTCGAACAACTTCTATATAAATAGCACATTGACCCACACACACACACATTCATGTAACAGTTTCTTGAAAAGTGGCGGTCACCGTGGTAACACAGATGTCGGAGGGTGCCTAACACCTTCCCTCCGCATAATCATGCCCCAAGACCCTAATGAATCTCGGTTTCATAGACCCGTTTAGCAGTGTCACATCACTAGGTCAATGTGCAAACCTTTTCACGGTTGTGTTGGTACAACCATTTAAAAAATCAACTGGCGACTCTTACAGTCAAATCGTCGACATATACATGTCAGACTTTTTCACAACTTATTTTTTCAAATATATCTAACCTAACATGCGAACACCAAAGAACAAGAATAGAAAAGGGACAAATAAAAATTCCAACGTCGACACTAGTAACACCTTTTGAATGAACGACGTACGTTTATTATATTCCGAATTATAGTTATTATATGTTGTTTAGAGGTGGATGTTTGTATTTTATCGTGACGACTAGACCGGGTTCAGAAGACCCGAATTTGGGGGTGTCACAGTTCATCGGTTTGACCAGTCCGTCGAGTCACCAATATTTAGTGGTTTTTGAAGAGCTCCGGTTCAATGGGCTTAATTGCTCGTTTTACCAACCAGTTCCCTTGTTTAACCGGTCAACCGATAGGTCCGAGCCTGGTTTCGAAACATTGGAAAAACTAAAGAGTTATGTTAGACTAATAGACAAAAACTTATTGGCTCGCTAAGATATAATTGATTTTCCACAACATTTGACCATTCTGCAATGCACTCTTATCCTGTAATACCCATAATTTCTTTGAGTGATCAAACTTTCACTTGAAGCTCAAAAATTGGGGTGTAACCTATGAAAACACCAAGTATACACTGAAAGAAGACAACATAGTAAATCAAAAATAGACTCAGCCCATGTACATGTGTTCTATTAATCAAAAGAAGAATAAAACAAAAAACCAAAAAACCAATGCACATCATTTCAAAAACCTGTATAGAAACTCTTCAAGAGAATCAATACATCCACTATATTTATGTTCAACCACAAAAGCATAAGGTACACAAATATATGTTTAACCTTCATAAAAAATAAATACATCATCACTAAACAACAAATTTAACAACTTCAGCTATTTCTTACGTCTAGGCTTCTTCACACAGTTACCATTTTGTATAAATAAATTTCCCAATTTCTTAAAGCTTCAACTTGTTTTCAGTATTGCAACTTTACAAGCAATGAGAATTAATCTTTAGATAATATAGGGTGTGAAGATGTCTTTGAAGGTGGTGTGTTGTTCTATGACATTGCAGCACCGACATCTAAAAATATTCACTAAGGTAGAACGGGTTAAAATATTTCCATATCATTTCCCGTATCTAATGTTTGAAAAAGCTAAAAGCGGTACGAATCATTTTTCTCCAGACGAGGCGAGGAGTAAGCTTCAAGGCGGAGCGAGGCAGAAGTCTCGATTTGAAGACCTAAAAGTTACTCCTTAACAAATTTTATTATAAAAATTGCATTCTAAATATAAATGAGATTTATTAACTCCAGGAGCTTCGGTGTTATATTTTCAAGCTGGATCTTTCTTACCCATAATAACAATTGTAACAACCCAAGAATTTAGATATTTATTAAAATCTTAAAATATTGAATTAAGGTTAAATAATAAACCTAGACAGAAAATAAGTGAATGAATTTTATATTTTTGGGAAGGAATTTTGTGAATTTAAAATTTTTTGTGGAAAGTTATTCAGGATTAAGTGTAAAGTGTATATGTTCTATTTATATGATCATATATGTGTACAATTTTTGGTTAAGGGCCAAGGGTTGATCAGATAACCTATATTAGTAATAAACCTTAAAGATAAATTAAGAACGCCAACGTTCAGTTAAAAAATTCTTACGATTGATAAGAAACCCTAAAACAGGCTTTCAATTACGGAAATCTGAAACCCTAATTCAGAATATGAAAACCCTAATTTGGGGTGTGACGCTCCCAAAATAGGTATACATCACCCATCTTGAGTCGCCAAATACATGGTACAGAATACAAATACAAACATAATTTATACAACTGTTAAATGTCGTGTTGAATACGACAAAACATAAGTTGTGAGTTTTAATACAAATATTATCTTCTAGACAGTATTCAAACTCAAAATAAGTCTTCATTACAATTATTATCACACTATTTCACAGAATAGTAAGGATTACTACTGTAAACATCTAGACCGTCACTCCGTTCCCCGACTAGTCTCATCTATATTCTCATTTCCTGAAGAGAACAATGAAAGGAAAAGGGTGAGCTCAACTAGCCCAGTAAGAAATATTATGAATAAGATAATGCAAAATAAATTATCGTTAGCCTTCAACAGTGTTAAACTGATAAAATATAATAAACATCAAGTTTAACTGCAGCGGAATAAGCAATCCATTAGAAGAGTCAAGTAGTGTATGATATCTACTATCTTCTATGATTTAAAAAGTTTATCAACAGTTTTATAGCTGAAACTCAACTTAATAAATAATCCACATCATCGAATCATCCATGCACTATGGCTAAGGATATTTATTAGTATCACGACCACGAATTATCCATACACTACGGGCCAAGGATATTCGTGTTTTCATCAATAGTCATGATCATGCCAACAACTGTCCATCAATGCACTACGAGCCAATGAGGACTTTTACCACATCATTTGTAACATTACGGTCATGATTATACCAAATAATCCATGGTCATAATCATACCAAGTCCATCTATGCACTACGGCCACAGATGACTTTCATAATTATAATATAAGCATGAGGATGATGATAATGATATAAGAATTCAATTAAAAGAATAATATGAATAACTGTATCGTCTCAATTATTGATTTAATAATATATAAAATATCGACAATAATTAAATCAAATAACGTGAGATACTATACAGCAATTATTGTAGCAATAATTGAATAAAACTGAATGACTTCTCACGTAAACATCATTAATCAATACTGTGTGCTACTATGCAATCATGTGTATTACTGTACTTTTACCACTGGGTAGTTCAACAGTTAAACGGTAAAACTTTCACCGTTATTTTTATAAAAAAGATATTTCAGTTGTCTTTTCATTTTGACAATAATTCCGTTGTGGGGTCCACCAATAATTGTGCCATCGTACGAATATTCCCTGTTAAAACGAATATTCTCCGACCAATCGAATATAATATAACAACTTACGTACTTTACAAAATTTATAAATATTACCCACAACTATAACATTATATCAAAACTACACCATAATAAAAAATGATATTTCGAGAAAATTAATCTTTATTTATGAAAATTGGGGTCTTACAACCTCCCCTTCTTATGAAATTTCGTCCTCGAAATTAGGGTACATATATGGTATGTCGAAGAGGTAAGGATACCTTGATCTCATTTCAGATTCTAACTCCCAAGTCATTTCCTCAACATCGTGGTTTCTCCACAAAACTTTGACTTGAGGTATAACCTTGGAGCGTAGAATATGTTCCTTCTTGTCTAAGATTTTAACAAGTACCTCTTCATACGTTAAATCTTCTGCTATTTCGTCTGGTTCTAACTCAATGATGTGGTTCGGGTCTTCCACATATGTACGTAACATGGATATGTGAAAAACGTGATGAACACGAGGCATACTTGGCGGTAAAGCGAGTCTATAGGCCACAGTTTCTACTCGTTCAAGAATTTCAAATGGGTCAATGAATCGAGGATTAAGCTTTTCTCTCTTTCCAAATCTCGTAATTCCTTTCCATGGAGCCACACGTAACAACATATGATCACCAATATTGAATTCCACATCCTTTCGATGAAGATCAGCATAACTCTAGGTTTTTATACGTTGCCTGATCATTTGAATCTTCTCCGTAGTC
Organism: Panax notoginseng; assembly: GCA_016801055.1. Lineage (NCBI taxonomy): Eukaryota > Viridiplantae > Streptophyta > Magnoliopsida > Apiales > Araliaceae > Panax > Panax notoginseng. The sequence continues at coordinate 61,555,020 of CM029018.1, forward strand.
ATGCTTACCAATTACGGTCCCAACAACAATGCTTCATCCACCTCATCCCAGCATACTGGAGAACGACACTTTCTTCCATATAACGCCTCAAATGGAGTCATGCCAATACTTGCTTGATAACTGATGTTATAGGAAAATTTCACTAATGGTAAGAACTTGTCCCAACTTCCCTTGAAATCAAGGACACAGAGTCTTTGTAGATCTTCAAGAGTTTGAATAGTCCTCTCCGACTGCCCGTCCGTTTGAGGATGATAAGCTAAACTGAAACGTAAATTCGTGCCCATAGCTTTTTGTAAACTAACCTAAAATCATGAAGTGAATCTTGGGTCTCGATCAGAAACTATGGATGCTGGCATACCATGTAGTTTTACAATTTCATTTATATAAATACGAGCAAGACGTTCAAGTGTATAAGTTTCTCGTACAGGTAAGAAATGAGCAGATTTGGTCAATCTAACAACAATGACCCAAATTACATCTATGCCTTGAGAAACCTTAGGAAGACCATTAACGAAATCCATGGTAATGTGCTCCCACTTCCATTCTAGAATTTTAAGTTGTTGCAATGGACCTTTTGGCACTTGATGCTCTGCCTTGACTTGTTGACACGTTAAACATCTTGAGATAAACTCCACGATCTCTCTTTTCATATTGCTCTACCAAAATGTATGTCGAAGATCACGATACATTTTGGTACTCCCAGGATGGATTGCAAACGGTGTGTTGTGCGCCTCTATCATGATTTTATATTTTAAATCAGGGTCGTTAGGAACACAAAGTCTAGAGTTGACTCGTAGTATTCCTTCTTCATCGATTCTTGCTTCCGGGATAGCACCTTCTTGCACCTTCTTGCAGTACAGTAATCATATAATATATATATATATATATATATATATATATATATATATATATATATATATATATTACATATATAAATATATATTATTCTTAATTATAATTAAAATAAAATGGTTTATTTTAATCTTAAAATAAAAAAAAGTTTATTTTAATTTTAAAATTGTATTTCATGCTAACTAATTAGAGTTGGAATTAGATTCCATGATAACTAATTGGATTTCATGTTTCCTAAAATAAAGGAGTTTATTTGTGAATAGAAAAGTGAATTCATGTTTTCTTAAATAAAAGAGTTTATTTATATATGTAATAAGATTTCATATTATTCAAAATAAAGGAGTTTATTTGTGAATAGGAAAGAGAATCTGTGTTTCCTTAAATAAAGGAGTTTATTTTGACTGAAAATTTGATTAAAAATCAAAAAGTTTATTTTTTTTCAAAATTGGATAAATTAAAATAAAAGATGTTTATTTTGATTTAAATTTGGATTAAAATAAAGGAGTTTATTTTGATTCAAAATTAGATTTTATACTAACTAAATTTGCCCATTAAATGATATCAATATATATATATATATATATATATATATATATATATATATATATATATATATATATTGAATGTTTATTATTCATGAGATGAATGTTATTTATTAATACATATAGTGATGTGTATGAGAATAAATGAGATTGATTATGGACTATTGACCAATGTGATTGGATTTTATTTTAGTTGGATGCGTGAATGTATGGATTTTATTAAATTGGGTCTGCGTACCTCGTCTTCTCTAAGTTTTTCTTCATGTAAATTCTAACTCCCTCTTATGTACTTTCCCTTGACTGCTGATCAAGGTTTCTATTTATTTTAAATAGTTTTGTAATAGGAATAGTTAGAATTAATTTTGAAGAATTGGAGATCAAGGAGCAAAGAACGCTTGAAGGTCCGTTTGTAATGGAGCCCGAGTTTAAATGTAATAGTTATATTTAAATATTAATTCTTGCACCCCTAGGGTTTGACCTTTTGGTTCACTTGGTGGCTCTAGTGAACCAAACTAGAATAAAAGTCCATAATCAATTTGGGTAGAATATAGTATTCTATATGTGCATACTTATATTATATATATTATATATTATGCAAACATGCTTCGCATGTTAATTAATCTAACGCGTATTATATATATATATATATATATATATATATATATATATGTGTGTGTGTGTGTGTGTGTGTGTGTGTGTGTGTGTGTGTGTGTGTGTGTGTGCGTGTGTGCGTGTGGGCGCTAAACAAGATGAGACAAATTAATAACAAACCCCTCAAATTTTGTATATTAAGTCCTAAGTGGTCAAAGATATTTGGAATATTGAACGTTGTCTTCTAGCATGATAAAAATAATAGAGTATCAATTAATTATATAAGTTTGTTGTGTTACCACAAGGCTTATCTTAATTCTTTGAGATGTTAATTTTATCACATCTAATGCTTATAAAGAAAATTGAACAATGTTGTTTTGTTGTGTCTGCACAAGGACAATATTTTTCTTTTTTGAATATATGGAGTGCTAGGTTGGACTTAACTTGGATTATTTTGATTTGGATGTGCCACCACTTGATCAAAATAATCTAAGAGGCAAAATACAATGAGTTACATAGTTGATGTAATTAACAAGAATTATCTACCTATTTATTTATATATAGTTTGTTTTATCAGCACAAGGCTATATACATTTGAAATGGGATCCTTATTCTCACTAGCATATCTTCAATTAGATATTGTCGAACTATATATATTGAGGATAATATAGTTTGAAGAGAATAGTGGGAGATACCAATTTAAAACAAGACCTAATTTATTTTGGTAATTAATAAAAGAATGTATGTTAAAATGTTGTTAATTATAAATTCATTTATAGAATTTATAATGTCTAAATTACTATAACTGCGTAGCATATTAGATGTTAAATTAACCAGACCAAATTAAATGGATTGGTTAAGGAAATTAAAAATAGTTCCCACGACTGAAAAGTTATCTTATGTCCTTAATATGTCTATCCCTGCAATGGTTGCAGACAATGCCTCTGAGGAAGAGATTGCTACTTTTAGAAAGTGACAAGATGATGCACAGTTAGCTCAATGCATCATTTTCACATTCATGAGTAGCGTGTTTCAGCGTCAGCATAAAACTATGGATGCTCCTACTATATTCCTGCACATCAAGTAGTTGATGGTGAGAAAAGTAGGACTGATAGATATCAGATATCTAAGGAGCTCTTCCGATCTAGAATGACCGATGACACTATAGTACAGACAAAAGTCCTTAACATGATCAATTTGATTGAACAATTAGGACAAAGGGTTTTGTCATGGATGGAGAGTTGAACCAAGATTCGATCTTGCACTCACTCCTGGACTCCTTTCACAATTGTTGTGATTTTTTTATATGAACAAGCTAGATATCAGCCTCGCTGATTTGCTTAACATGTTAAAAATGATGAGTCACTTTCCAACCAAGAAAGACCAAGTCTTACTAGTTGTGGCCAAAGGATCTTCTGAAAAGAAGAACGATTCTAAGAAGGTAAATGGAAAGACAAAATTAAAGGATAATAAGAACAAAGCTGATACGGATAGCAAAGGAGTTTGCTTCCACTGTAATAAGCCTGGACACTGGAAAAGAAACTGCGAGAAGCATCTTGTAGAGGCTAACCAGAAGAAGCTTAGTGAAGTTTCGTTTACAAATACAATTTTGTTCATGACTTAAAATAATTTTTTTTTTAAGTCAAGGTTCTACTTGGGTATTGGATACCGACTTTGGTTATCATAAATATAGATTTATGAAGGGACCAAGCATAAGTAGAAAGCTAAATAAGAGATAAGTAATCCTATGTGTGGGAAATAAAGCAAAGGTTGCTACATTAGCCATAGAAACTTATAGTTTAGCAATGCCTACGGGCAAATCTATTAATTAAATCAATAAGTTGTTATTGTATTCCAGTTCTTATTAGAAACATTATTTCCATATTGTTGTTAGACAATGAAATCTTTGGTATTATATTTAAGAACAATTATTATTCTATTTATAATAATAATGTTTTGTATAGAACTGAAATATCACTTAATAGATTTTGTATACTTGACTTACATGAAAATAATTTTGTATATTGAACAAATTAGTATAAGAAAATGAGATGATCATTCAAAGAGTTGAATGCGTGTATTTACTGAAATACAGGTGAGAATTATTTGAAAAGTTCAAAGAATTCAGAAGTGAAACTAATTTGAAAAGTATTAAGATTCTTTAATTAGATCAAGGAATAAATACTTGTGCAATAAGTTTTTAGATCATCTCAAATAGTTTTCTCACAATGGATGCCTCCTGATACGCAATAATTAATTGATGTATCTGAAAGGAAAAATCATACCTTGTTGGACATGGTGCGGTCCATAATGATTTTACCGATATTTCAGTATCCTTCTAGGATATTGTCCTAGAAATTGCTGCATATCTACGAAAAAGGTAACCTCAAAATCCGGCCACAAGACTCCATAAAAGTTATGGACATGAAGGATTCCTAATTTTAAGTAAGTTAAGATAAGGGGTTGTCCAGCTTATGTGAAAAGGTTTCAAAGGATAAGCTTATGACAAGATTTGACAAGTAAAGATTTGTGGGACATCATAAAGTAAGTTTAAGGTATATGTTCTATAATTCTACTTAGAAAAAGGTGTTTATTACGAAACATGTTGCCTTCTAAGATAAAGATGTTTATCATTGAAGGGGCTAGTGGGAGGATAATACATCTTGAAGAGTTCAAGAACCACAAAACACTATAAGTTAAATAAGAGGAACCTGTAGATAGATCTATTTTACCACAACCGAATTGTGAATCTGGAATAGTACCGAAGATACCTAGGAGGTATGGATTCATCATAGATGATGATGATGAGGTACACATTATAGAAGATGATGATCCAGTTACATACGATAAGGTAAGAGTTGTATACACTCACAGAAATAGATTGAAGCATGCTTCTCAAAAATGGAACATTCGTTTTGATGATATAAATCAAAAGAGTTTGATTTTATCACAAATAAGAATGAACCTAGTGTGTACAAAAGGGTCAGTGGGAGCGCCGTGACATTCCTAATATTATATGTTGATATACTATGGATAAGGAATGACATACTAATGCTACAATCAGTAAAGATAAAGTTGTCTGAACATTCCTCCATGAATGATTTGGGAAGAGTATCTTAATTGGAGATAAAATCTATATAGATAGATTCAAGAGGATGCTCGACTTAACCCAAGGAACGTATATTCATTTGATGCTAAAATCGTTTAGCATGGCAAACTCCAAGAGATGTCTCGTGTTGATAAGTCATGGAGTGTATCTCTCATAATAATCCCCACAGAATCCTAAAAAGAGAGATCGCATGAGCGACAATCATGTATACAATAAAATATAGGAGACCTGATGATGATCAGTCATATTCTAGAGAAGATAACTTTAAGACAGTGAAAAATATCTTAAAGTATTTAACTGGCACTAAGGATGTGATCATATTCATGGTGGGTTTAAATTAAAACTAGAGGGCTTAACAGACTCAAGTTCTTCAGATAGACCAAGACAACAGAAAATTCATTTTAAGGTAAAGGGTTACCTTGAACAGTGGTACAGTGAATTGGAAAGGTTCCAAATAGCGAAGAGTTGCTGGTTTAGTGATAAAGACAAAGTATATAGCTAAAATGAAGCTGCAAGTTAATTGTTTAGATGAAAAGTTCATTACAGAACTAGGAACAGTTCCTAAGTCTCATCTTGGATCTAAACATGTGTTCCGGAACTTTCATTTGATTATAGGAATCATTGAAAGATAGGAAATCACTATAGAGATAGTGAACTCTCAAGCACAACATTACATATCCATTAACTAAAATTTATCCAACAGCAGGATAACCGTCACTTAGAGAAGAAGGGTATGGGATACCATGGCGATTGGCTTTAGTGCAAGTGGGAGACTGAAAGTAGTATGCACACAAGCCAATCATGTTTGATGATAAAACATATACTTTATAACAATCTTGTTTATTTATTAATAAAAGGTATTAATTTATTAAAGACTTTTAATTATATACATGATGCTGCTTTATAATATGTGATAAACTCATAGTTTTAAGCAATACTTTTAGAATAAGGATGATAATCATTCTAATGAGATCTAAATTCTTAGAAATCTTAAAACTAAAATAGTTCCCAATCGTTGGATTACTAAATTAGGGATTAGTGAATCCGGATAGATTGGTACATATGTTGCTTGCTCATTGGATGAGGATGATTGATCTCATGATCATTTGTGTGGAGACACTAAAGCAAGTATGTAGGTGCTTATTAGAGAATAAGTTCACTGAACGTGGCTCGCTAAGGAATACCTAATGGAGTTTTAGTTTTCTGTCAATAGGAATTCCTGTAGTGATAGTAGTACAAGTGATCCTTAGACTTGAGGTCGTCATAGTATCTTGTGTATGATGAGTTATGCTTTGACTTATTCCTTAAGACCCTTAGGGTATATCAAATGGTATGCTTGGGTATAATAAGTTGTACATGGAGATAATATATGATCAATAAAGAATCTATCGCTTCTAGTAAAAGAAGAGAAATGTCCTATGTAATTCGATAAATGACAACCCGGTAGTCCTTGGCCAAAGTAAAATGAAATTAGAAAGAACTTTTTAATTTGCATTATTTAGAGCTGTGCATTTAAGAGTCAAAATACATATAATTAAATAAAATAAAACTTGACAGTAATTTCATGTCTTATATTTAATTGGGACATTGTATGGTGGAAGGATTGAATTATACGGTAACTATTTACTCAAAGGTTCTTTTATGATTAATGTTAAAATCTATATTATCTGAAAAGTCGTTAATCACTAGGAAGACTTATCCATATTGTAGAATAAATATTATTTATTTAAATAAATTAATATTTTAATTTATTTATTTAAATAAGATTAGAATTGTTCTAATTGATTTATTCACAACCGATTTAATATGGAGAACCTAAAGGGTCACACCATAAAAGAAAAAATAATTATTTAAGAAGTTAATGGCATAATCGTAATAATAAGTTAAGTATATTTAATTTAATCTATGGTGATAGAATAAATTAAATAGCTTAATATTCATTATTTAATATTTTGAAAATATTAAATATAAATTAATAAGAGGAGTCTTACTATTATTATTATTTAATTCCTAAAGAAGTTTGGAAATTAATTAATAAAAGTACTCTCAAGTATCCTAATAAAATTAGGAGGCTAATTAATTAAAAAAGTTTAATTAATTATTCCTAATAAGATTGGGAGCCTAATTCATTAAAAGAATTTAATTAATTAAAATAAAAACTCAATTCCTTAATTGTTAAGGAGGGTTGCCTACATTTATGAATAAGAGGAGTCTTATTATGGGTGTAGAGTTGTTGTTGACTTTTTCACAATTGACGTGATTCCAATTGTTGGAGAGTACGCTCTTTTTCTATAGAGATAGAAAACTAGGGTTTAACCAACCACTCTTCTTCTTGAATATTTCTTTTTCCTTAGTGGATCACCTCTAGAGGCCAAACACTTGGGTGGCTAACGTTGATCAAAGGAAGTAACCAAACCCGGTGGATTCAAGTTGAACGCGAAAAAGATTAGAGGTAAACTTGTACCTGAGGATGCTCGAATATTTAAAGGTATGACTCTTGTTCTTTATTTTTTCGTTTAATTAATAATTGTGCATAAAGGATGATCCGGGTATATTGTTTGTAAAAATCCTAAAACTTTGTTTTTCATGCTTCCGCTTATTTTTGTGCAATTTGATTGCGTTCATGAATATTACAAACCTAACACTTTGGTATCTTCATCCAAGCTGGACTTGGCTTTACTACATGACAAAATCAAGCCAGGTGACCATCTCTTCCATAATTGTAACATATTTTTGACTGCTGCGTACAGCTTGGATTGATATGTCCCTTCCCTTCGCATTTGTAGCATACAATCGATGATCGTTCTCCTTCTTTAACAATGGGTGCTAGTGCTGACGTTTTTCCATCATTATTGAATCTACTCTTCTTGAAATTTCCACTCTTATTGTCTTGGCCATGATTACCACCGAAGTGGTTACCATTTCTTGCATGTTGATTTCCTCCACGTTTGTTGTCACCGCTTCGATGACTTCTACCACTGGTATTATCATTTTTCTGGCTGCTCTCTCTTGGTTTGGTTGACATATCTCGAGTTTTAAACCTCTTAGAAGCATCTGAGTCATTCTCTCCTAATTATCTGTGACATCCCAGATTTTTAGAAATTATAAATGAGAATTTTATAAATAAAAGTATTATTTATGAGATATGTTGGGTGTGAGTATGTGTATGTCATATATTGTAGAATATGTGAATTGATGTGAAGAGAATGTTATATATTAATTTTAATATATATAAATATTTAATTAAATTATTTATTGAGTTAAATAAATAAATTTTGTTTTGATTATAGAGTAATGTAATTAAGTGTAGCAGATTAATTAAATGAATATTTAGTATTTAATTTAATTAATATAATAATTTTATGTTATAGTTTTAATTTAATTGAGATAATTAAATTAGATGCGTTATGTGATGATTGTTACACAAAATTATAATTAACAAGTAAATATAATTATGTGACAATTTGATGAGATTGATTGATGTTAAGCTATTGATTAATTAAAATAATGAGTATTTGTCAAACATGGTCTTAGGCATTTCAAGTTCAAATTGGTGTAACCTATGTATGAACTAGTAATTAGTATATCTAATAATTACTAGGAGTTACATATATTATATATTACTAGTATTGTATATTATATGTATAAACTACAAGTTAGTATGTTAGTTTTAGAAAACAAACTAAAGAAAGAAGAAGAGAGTTAGAGAGAGTTGTAGGAGAAGAAGAAGGGAAAGTTTTGAGAAGACAAAACAAGCCCCATCATCATCATCTTCATCTCTCTCTTAAATTCATACTAATAAGACTATAATCTAAATTTATTGTTTTAATTATATTTTATGTTCTTCAAAATGTAGGATAATGGTTATACAGAAGTTGTATTGAGAAATCTAGAGAGATAGAGGAATTGAGATGAGCTAGAAGAAGAAGAAGAAAAAGTTAGAAGAAGGTAACTTCTAAACTCTTATTTAATCCTTGATTTTTTTTGGGTAGATTTAGGTTCTAGGATAGTAGATCATGCTTAATCTGTTTGTATTGGTTTAATCTTGGACTATCAAGAATCAAACAAGAGGATTCAAGAAAGAAAATGAAATGGAAAGAAAATTTGAAGAACAAAATTCGTAGGTTTTGAGTAATTGTGGACATATCTTGTGAAATTCATATCTCTTTGGGTATTATGAGTTAGAAAATGAGCCTTATATCAAATCGAAGATATGGAAGTAAGCTATATTCTGAAAGTGGAATCACGTGAAAACTCCTTGTAGATTTCTCGCAATCTCTGTTTTAGTAAGGCTGGTCCGAAGGGAAAATAATCTGTCTAGAAAATCAAAACTGTTACAGTTTCTGACTTTGAAAAATTCATATAAATTCGTGTGTTTTGAATCTGAAGAAACTTAAAACTGCAAAGTTGTAGATATGGATGTTTACTAGCTAGACTCGCAAGATTGAGCCATTTTATGGACCGGATCATGTCCGAAATAAATTGTTTAGCAAGGATGTCCAGAAAATGAAATTTTTCTACACTAGTTGATGAATTGCAGAATCTGGTTTAGATGGATAAGGGTCTGACTTTAAGGCCTAGATGAGGTTGTAGTACACTGAGTAAGGGTTAATTCTATATAAAAAGGAACAAAAACGGACATGTAACAAAGGAGATACGTTAAAAACGAAAACAACGTTTTGTTAAAGAAATTGTGAAGATGAGTTTTATAATTATGTTTGAATTAAGATTTTGGGTGATGGTATATTTTAATGATTAAAAATATGTTTTGACATATGTAATGAATATAGATATGTGTTATCATATTCTATGCATAATTAACCATTTAAGATCAAGAGTTTAGATAAGTTAATGTGTGCACATAACGTGCTCGATAAAATGCTTAAAAGTAATAGTGTTTCTAAACTTTGGTATACAAAGTGCCTAACTAATGGCTAATATTAGATATCTAAGTATGAAAAGATGATAATACAAGAATAATAATGGAAAGAAATCGAAAAGGGAAATTTTTGATTTATGAAGGAAAATTAAACATGTAAACAATGTGTTGAATATGCATTTTTGAAACCAAATTGGTAAAATAAAATGGTGTGGTATATGCACATTAAACTACAAGTGAGATAGACTAGCATGTGTGGTGATGAAAATGAAAATAAAACCGAGTTGCATATAAAATACAATTAGATGTCTATAAAGATATTATAAAGGATAATAAGATAAAGTAAGGTCTTAGAATAAATTTGACCATGAGATTGAGTATTGATTTTATTTATTATCAATCTCGCATACAGTGTAGGTTGTGCAAGGACGCGAAGTATTAGCGTGTTGGTAAAACGTCGGTTAAGGCAAGTCTTTCAATTCCTTTTTGCTATGTGAACTTGATGATGAACTGCTTTAAAATTTTAGTGTATGATGTATTGTATATGTCAAAAGTATGAAATGTGATAGTCAATCTATGACTATGATGATTGACCTATGAATGTTGATTGAGTAAGGAACTCAATCTTTATAGTTGTTATGTGAACTAAACATGTATGCTATATTTGTTTATGATTATTCTTGTATGTTGAGCATGTTATTATGTGCTACGTGATGCATGAAAATTGTTAGATTTTGCTGAGCTGTCGAGCTCATTCTTGCAAATAACCATTTTTGCAGACTCAAGAATTGAAGGTAACGTGCTACTTGATTGTTATGGATCAAAAGTGATATGTGAAGATTTAATATCCTAGATAAGTTGTTATTCTTGTAAACCATGTCTAATGTTTCGAATAATGTATTAATGTTGAATTTTAATATTGTTTTGCGAATGTAAATTATTGTAGTATTAAAATGATTCTGAGATATTTAGACGTAAAGGTTGAAGGTTTTGGGAACGAGGATAGTTTGTAATAGAAAATTTTAATTATTCCTCAAATTTTAATGGTTGTATTATCGTTTAATGATGTAAAATTAGAGGTTGAATGTATTATTAACAACCGAAGTCGAGAATTAAATTGTATGAATTTTGGGGTCGTTACAGTTGGTATCAAAGCAGATAGGTTAGAAACCTTAGGTAAGAGTACTTTAGGCTATAACCTTAGAGAAAACAGGTGAAAATAAGGAACGAATAAGCTCAAATTGAGTTTGAACAATAAGGGATTAAAACTTGGGTGAAATGATTCAAAGAAGAATCTCGCAGAGTTATAAGAAATATGAATGTGGGGTTACCTAACTCCAATAATAAGGATGTAAGGTGATAATAAATAGACAATGTCTATAAAAAAGAGAATGATAAAGAAGTTAAGAATAGATAGTTATATTTAAGTATTGTGCAATTGTACTCTTTAGTAGTTGATGTATGGTATCTGGGCTAAACGATTCCTTCATAGAGTGGAGGTATATACGAACTAGCAACTCGGAACCTAGTTTGTTGGTTGTTTGTGGGAAACCACTCAGCGTACCATATTGAAACTGTTAGAGACTCGATGTGTACCAAGTGTAGAAAGTGGATACGTATGATGAAAGTGTAGAACTTGAATGAAATGTTGAGCAATGTAAATGAAGTTAGAAATTCTTAAAGGAAGAATTGTTATATAAATAAGAAGATTCAAAGAAGAATCTTGAAGAGATATAAAGAAAAAAATATGGGAGTTTCCTAACTCCAAAAAGCAAAGATAGCGAATAATGTCGTAAATGATGAAAAAGAGAAAGAAAGAGGATCGTAAAACAAAACGATCACGACTTAAGAAAAGAATTTTAAGGGAGATGATTATAGAATAAGATCATGACGTGGTCTGTTTAAGTTATAAAAGAAAGATGGTCTATAATGTTTTAATAATTATAGCTTAATGCCATGAAGATGGAGTACTATGAAAAAGTACGAGATAACTCATGAGGAGTTATAGATGATATGATACGAGGAATTCGTATCGAGCAAAGAGCAAGTTATAAGCAAGATAGAGTTAGGTGAGATTTCAATTGAGGACTCATGTGATGGCTGAGTTGTACAAACCTTTGTATGGGTGAGGGTTTTGTGCTTGCACTCAGTTTATCACATTGATAATCATTGGAATGTTTGTGTCGCGCTATTTGATATATTCCTGTTGAGAAGGTGATTCTTTCTCATGTGTATAACAGATAGGTAGAGTATAGTTAGAGAATATTATAAGATTAAGTGCGAGTTCTTAAAACTCATACTTATGGTAGGTTCGTGACTCATAATTATATGGTATATTTTTGAACCCCTCAGCGAATGGACGCCTATGGTCTGACTAGGATAAGTTCTTAAACTCATATGATTGTGGCAAGTTCCTGAACTCATAACGTGTGGTAAGTTTGACGAACTGGGTATAGATAAGTGTAAATGGAGTATTGAGGATGATAAGAATAGATAGACCTATTAAGCAATGGATCATTATAGAAAGTGGAGTTGATGGTGGAAGTATAGGTATTCTAAATCTACTAGCTATTCTAGACTTTCGAAATTTATTGACTTCGTGCTGATGTTTACACTTCTATTTTCTTGAAAAGCATTGGATCAAATGATGGAACCAATGAGTTTTAACAACAATAATGTTATTCGTATGTCTATGCTAATTGCTTCGGCTAGACAAAAATGATTTGCAATATATCAAAATGCATTTTATATCATTAATGCATCATGTAACCTGGTGCAAAGATGAAAAAAAACGATGGAGTCATCAATGCAGTATTACCTAGTGTTGGATGTGATCTAAGGATCGTCAGCCCACTATGGTATGATGTAGTATGATAAAATCACCAAAAGACGGAATCCTCAACGGACTGTAAATACAGTGCGGTATCATGACGTCATAAAAAGATTTTTGAGATTTCTTTAAGATATGAGAATTCATATCTATGTTTATATATATGTATATTTCGGTTGATGTCCGAATTGTTATAGAGGTCTATGCTATTTGATTCAGCTAGACGAATATTGAAAGATGTTCATGAAACTTAAGCGTTTATTGAAAAGTTATGCCAAACCAAATTATTTTGGTGCGGATTCAGATGTTGAAAAGCTGAGGTGAACAACCCTATAAGGGGACATGATTTCAGGGACAATGGTTCCGAGCGTAACACATATAATCGTTACAAAACACTACGTTGCGGCCCAACATAGTGGTACAATAGGCTGGCCACCTAGTGTACGTAAGGAGGGTGTTTTCAGTCTTTGTGATTGATAAACACTCTGGTTTGCAGTGTGAAGGATTGAGTTGAAGCACTAGTAAACCGAGAATAGAGTTCACGGTCTTGTGACCCCTCAGCATGATTTGGAATCTTTTAAATTCCTGAGTTATTCATACTACTTCCTAATTATTGAGCAATTATGGAAGATTCTTGCTATTCTAAAAGGCGAATATGGTAAGGATGATATTTTTTAGAAAGAAGTAAGTCGTAGGATGCGGCACTGAATGATGAATATATTGAATAAGTGAGAAAAGAAGTGTTGATATGAGAAGGAGATGAGTTATCAAAGAATAATGTAAAACTTTTAATAGAAAAGTTAATAATTGTAGAAAGATCTTTGTGGAAAGGAAGTGGTTATAGAATCCAATGAATGAATAAGGTATTAACGTAAAATCTATTTTTGATAGATTGAATGAATAAAGATTAATAAATAAAAATTTCGAGGACGAAATTCTTAGAAGAAAGGGTGAATGTAATGTCGTAAGAGTTTGATCATATAGTAAATGATAATGATCCTTAAAGAAAGATAATGAACGGGTCAACGAATATGTAATACTCAAATATAATTGAGTCTAAGTAAATGTTATGAAATAAAACTTAAAAGAATTTATTATCAAGAATGGTGAGAGTAGAAAATATAAAACCTATATTAAGGTAATGTGTTGAAGTTATTCAATGAATAGATTTGAGGAAAACCCGAGTAAGGTAGGGTTTCTGTGATTCCGAGGACGGAATCCTTATAAGGAGGGAATGATGTGACATCCCAGATTTTTAGAAATTATAAATGAGAATTTTATAAATAAAAGTATTATTTATGAGATATGTTGGGTGTGAGTATGTGTATGTCATATATTGTAAAATATGTGAATTGATGTGAAGAGAATGTTATATATTAATTTTAATATATATAAATATTTAATTGAATTATTTATAGAGTTAAATAAATAAATTTTGTTTTGATTATAGAGTAATGTAATTAAGTGTAGCAGATTAATTAAATGAATATTTAGTATTTAATTTAATTAATATAATAATTTTATGTTATAGTTTTAATTTAATTGAGATAATTAAATTAGATGTGTTATGTGATGATTGTTACACAAAATTATAATTAACAAGTAAATATAATTATGTGACAATTTGATGAGATTGATTGATGTTAAGCTATTGATTAATTAAAATAATGAGTATTTGCCAAACATGGTCTTAGGCTTTTCAAGTTTAAATTGGTGTAACCTATGTATTAACTAGTAATTAGTATATCTAATAATTACTAGGAGTTACATATATTATATATTACTAGTATTGTATATTATATGTATATACTACAAGTTAGTATGTTAGTTTTAGAAAACAAACTAAAGAAAGAAGAAGAGAGTTAGAGAGAGTTGTAGGAGAAGAAGAAAGGAAAGTTTTGAGAAGACAAAACAAGCCCCATCATCATCATCTTCATCTCTCTCTTAAATTCATACTAATAAGACTATAATCTAAATTTATTGTTTTAATTATATTTTATGTTCTTCAAAATGTAGGATAATGGTTATACAGAAGTTGTATTGAGAAATCTAGAGAGATAGAGGAATTGAGATGAGCTAGAAGAAGAAGAAGAAAAAGTTAGAAGAAGGTAACTTTTAAACTCTTATTTAATCCTTGATTTTTTTTTGGGTAGATTTATGTTCTAGGATAGTAGATCATGCTTAATCTATTTGTATTGGTTTAATCTTGGACTATCAAGAATCAAACAAGAGGATTCAAGAAAGAAAATGAAATGGAAAGAAAATTTGAAGAACAAAATTCGTAGGTTTTGAGTAATTGTGGACATATCTTGTAAAATTCATATCTCTTTGGGTATAATGAGTTAGAAAATGAGCCTTATATCAAATCGAAGATATGGAAGTAAGCTATATTGTGAAAGTGGAATCACGTCAAAACTCCTTGTAGATTTCTCGCAATCTCTGTTTTAGTAAGGCTGGTCCGAAGGGAAAATAATCTATCTAGAAAATCAAAACTGTTACAATTTCTGACTTTGAAAAATTCATATAAATTCGTGTGTTTTGAATCTGAAGAAACTTAAAACTGCAAAGTTGTAGATATGGATGTTTACTAGCTAGACTCGCGTGATTGAGCCATTTTATGGACCGGATCATGTCCGAAATAAATTGTTTAGCAAGGATGTCCAGAAAATGAAATTTTTCTACACTAGTTGATGAATTGCAGAATCTGGTTTAGATGGAAAAGGGTCTGACTTTAAGGCCTAGATGAGGTTGTAGTACACTGAGTAAGGGTTAATTTTATATAAAAAGGAACAAAAACGGACATGTAACGAAGGAGATACGTTAAAAACGAAAACAACGTTTTGTTAAAGAAATTGTGAAGATGAGTTTTATAATTATGTTTGAATTAAGATTTTGGGTGATGGTATATTTTAATGATTAAAAATATGTTTTGACATATGTAATGAATATAGATATGTGTTATCATATTCTATGCATAATTAACCATTTAAGATCAAGAGTTTAGATAAGTTAATGTGTGCACATAACGTGCTCGATAAAATGCCTAAAAGTAATAGTGTTTCTAAACTTTGGTATACAAAGTGCCTAACTAATGGCTAATATTTGATATCTAAGTATGAAAAGATGATAATACAAGAATAATAATGGAAAGAAATCGAAAAGGGAAATTTTTGATTTATGAAGGAAAATTAAACATGTAAACAATGTGTTGAATATGCATTTTTGAAACCAAATTGGTAAAATAAAATGGTGTGGTATATGCACATTAAACTACAAGTGAGATAGACTAGCATGTGTGGTGATGAAAATGAAAATAAAATCGAGTTGCATATAAAATACAATTAGATGTCTATAAAGATATTATAAAGGATAATAAGATAAAGTAAGGTCTTAGAATAAATTTGACCATGAGATTGAGTATTGATTTTATTTATTATCAATCTCGCATACAGTGTAGGTTGTGCAAGGACGCGAAGTATTAGCGTGTTGGTAAAACGCCGGTTAAGGCAAGTCTTTCAATTCCTTTTTGCTATGTGAACTTGATGATGAACTGCTTTAAAATTTTAGTGTATGATGTATTGTATATGTCAAAAGTATGAAATGTGATAGTCAATCTATGACTATGATGATTGACCTATGAATGTTGATTGAGTAAGGAACTCAATCTTTATAGTTGTTATGTGAACTAAACATGTA
Source organism: Panax notoginseng (assembly GCA_016801055.1). Taxonomy (NCBI): domain Eukaryota; kingdom Viridiplantae; phylum Streptophyta; class Magnoliopsida; order Apiales; family Araliaceae; genus Panax; species Panax notoginseng. The sequence continues at coordinate 61,571,519 of CM029018.1, forward strand.
TGCTATATTTGTTTATGATTATTCTTGTATGTTGAGCATGTTATTATGTGCTACGTGATGCATGAAAATTGTTAGATTTTGCTGAGCTGTCGAGCTCATTCTTGCAAATAACCATTTTTGCAGATTCAAGAATTGAAGGTAACGTGCTACTTGATTGTTATGGATCAAAAGTGATATGTGAAGATTTAATATCCTAGATAAGTTGTTATTCTTGTAAACCATGTCTAATGTTTCGAATAATGTATTAATGTTGAATTTTAATATTGTTTTGCGAATGTAAATTATTGTAGTATTAAAATGATTCTGAGATATTTAGACGTAAAGGTTGAAGGTTTTGGGAATGAGGATAGTTTGTAATAGAAAATTTTAATTATTCCGCAAATTTTAATGGTTGTATTATCGTTTAATGATGTAAAATTAGAGGTTGAATGTATTATTAACAACCGAAGTCGAGAATTAAATTGTATGAATTTTGGGGTCGTTACATTATCAACCAAGTGGGACACAAATCAGGACAACTCAGCAAACTTAGCTTTGTACTGTGAAACGGTCATATTGTTCTGCTCTAGCTTGATGAACTCTACCTCCTTCATGTGACGAATACTTTCAGGAATGTACTTGTCGTTGAACAATTCTTAGAACTTCTCCCAAGACATCTTTAGTGCGGCAGGTTGAGTATGCTTTATAGATTCCCACCAGTAATCTGCCTCTCCTCACAACATGAAGGTGGCAAAGGGAACCTTTTGCTCCTCGGAGCATCCCAAGATATCAAATATATTGGTGATCTTCTTTATCCACGCTCCACCTTAAGAGGTTTTGGCTTTTCCAAAAAATTCGGTGGTCCCAGCTCCTTGAACTGCTTAGCGATGACCATTAGAGAGTTGTCAGTCTTTCCACCGGCATTTTGAACAGGAGTCTCTCTTGCCTGATGTTGCATAAATTGTAGAAAGCTCCTAAACATTCTGTCGTTCGCCATTTGGTCGGTGTTGTTGTTCACCTGAGGATTATTACCTTCCTGATGCACATTATCCTGGGTATTGATCGTTAGTGACTCAACGGTCTCATGTGCTCCATTGCTTATCTCAACATTCTCGGATGTCATTTTCAAACACTACCACAAAACAAGGGTTAATTGACATGCAACATATTATCCCTATATTCTGACCGACCAATAAAGTAATAAATAAACTTAGGTAGGTCATACTAGCGAAGGAATTTTCCGTTTCTCCCCTCCTAGTTCTAGTCTCACATCTCAGTCATGGATCACATCCCTAAGCTTTGATACCAACAGTAACGCCCCCAAAATAGGTATACATCACCCATCTTGAGTTATCAAATATATGGTACAGAATACAAATACAAACTTAATTTATACAACTGTTAAATGTCGTGTTAAATACGACAAAACATAAGTTGTGAGTTTTAATACAAATATTATCTTCTAGACATTATTCAAACTCAAAATAAGTCCGCATTACAATTATTATCACACTATTCACATAATAGTGAGGACTATTAATGTAAACATCTGGATCGTCACTCCGTTCCCCGACTAGTCTCAGCTATATTCTCATTTCCTGAAGAGAACAATGCAAGGAAAAAGGGTGAGCTCAACTAGCCCAGTAAGAAATATTATGACTAAGATAATGCAGAATAAATTATCGTTAGCCTTCAACAGTGTTAAACTGATAAAATATAATAAACATCAAGTTTAACTGCAGTGGAACAAGCAATCTATTAGAAGAGTCAAGTAGAGCATTATATCTACTATCTTCTATGATTTAAAAAGTTTATCAATAGTTTTATAACTGAAAATCAGCTTAATAAATAATCCACATCATCGAATCATCCATGTACTACGGCCAAGGATATTTATGAGTATCACGACCATGAATTATCCATGCACTATGGGTCAAGGATATTCGTGTTTTCATCAATGATCATGATCATGCCAACAATTGTCCATCAATACACTACGGACCAATAAGGGCTTTTACCACATCATTTGTAACATTACGGTCATGATTATACCGAATAATCCCTGGTCATAATCATAGGTCATAATCATATCAAGTCCATCTATGCACTACGGCCACCAATGACTTTCATAATTATAATATAAGCATGAGGATGATGACAATGATATAAGAATTCAATTAAAAGAAAGTAAATGATAAATTTTTAAAGATTTATAATTTAATTTATCCAGAATTCAATAATGTCCAAATTGTCAACATGATACTGCTTTGTTGAGTAAAATTCAAGAATAATATTGTATCAAAAATGATTTGGACCGAAAAGAAATTAATTTTTGTCATGAATAGTATCTCGGATGAATAGTAATCGAGTGAATAGTACCCCATAAATATATAGTACTTCTGGAATAGTAACCCCGAGAATAGAACTCCGGCATGAAAAAGTTAAAACTTATCAAGAATGTTCATAATAATATTTCCATGAAAAGATATTGGATGAAGCGCAAATATCAAGGACATTCTACTAATTTCACGGAGTATAGAAGTAATACTTTAACAGAATGAGAGTATAATTAGGAATACGAGACGAAATAATATTACTCACATACTACAGAGTATGAAAGAAAATATTATTTCTTATGAATACTGAACAAAAATAATATCCCTTACCTTAAAAAGAAGGGTATTCTGACTTGTAGGGCGGTGATATTTTTGAAGAAAACTTGAATTGTTTACTACACTTAAAGCTTACTTAAACTCTAAAGAAATACGCTCAAGATTATAGAAGAAGAATTCTCTGATTCTGGTGTGATTTTCAATTCTAACTAAGCGTCCTATTTATAGGAGAATGGAAAGAATACTATTTGAATTTTAGAATCACGGACTGCACAGTGGTTCACGGGCGAAGGTTTTCTAAGAAATCACGGATGGTTATATATATATATATATATATATATATATATATATATATATATATATATCAACATCACCCAACACCAATCTTCATCCACCTATCACTTTCATCACAAACACTTTTGCACCACCACCATTATTTCAACTTACACACTTACACACACTCTTACACACACACACACACACACACACACACACACACACACACACACACACACACACACACATATATATATATATATATATATATATATATTATTGATTATTTTGAAAAATAGGTAAATGAGGATCCAAATAATAAGTAAATTTACAACAAATACTTCATAAAAATTCTCTCAATATTTTTAATAACATTTATCCATCACTATTATTATTCGTAATATTTAACAATCAGATCGTTCCCAGGAAAGATGGGGCTTTCCGATAAGGATTTTTCCCTATTGGCGCATAATTAGATGACCAAACCTCTCCTCAACATAACTTTCTAGACATCGTCATTACGGAAAATAATAATATGAATAATTTTATCATCTCAATTATTGATTTAATAATATATAAAATATCGACAATAATTGAATCAAATAACGTGAGATACTGTGCAGCAATTACTGTAGCAATAATTAAATAAAACTGAATGACTTCTCACGTAAGCAACACTAATCAATACCGTGTACTACTATGCAATCACGCGTATTACAGTACTTTTACCAATGGGTAGTTCAACAGTTTAACGGTAAAACTTTCGCCATTATTTTTATAAAAAGATATTTATGTCGTTTTCTTATTCCGACAATAATTCGTTGTGGGGTCCACCAATGATTGTGATGTCATACGAATATTCCCTGTTAAAACGAATATTCCCCGACCAATCGAATATAATATAACAACTTGCGTACTTTGCAAAATTTATAAATATTACCCACAACTATAACATTATATCAAACTCACACCATAATAAAAAATGATTGTTAACGCCAAGTTTCGTCTGCACGTCCAATCATAGAATCCACTGGCTGAAACCTGCACAATAACGGATCACACAGAAGCTTGACGGTCGTGCCGCCGGGGGATAGCTCCGGTGTGAGAATAAGTACAGGCCGTTCACAAGGTTTAACAATGAAGGCTAAGTGTATAGTGCTCAAAAGTAGGTATTACCTGTTAATTGTAACCTCGGCCTTGTATTTATAGTACTCTCACCTCCTTAGAATCCTTCTCCGAGTGGGATTAGGACTCCTAAATATGGTAGTTACCCATATTAGGGCCCAACACAATCTCCTTAAAAGGTGCAAGTGGAATCTCACCCCAACACTACCTCTGGAGTTACCTTTATTCAAATATTATTAGGATCCCAAACTCTGCATGCAGAAAAGTCCACTGTGCAGGCCCAAACAATCTCACCATCCAGTCCAGGTCTCGGCTCAAAGGACACGAAGAACCATATTTCCCGAACACCCTACAACAGGGTAAGGCTCTGGCCAGAAGGGCTCGCAGGCCGAACCCGACGAACATCCACCAAGATGAGGCTCCGGCCCAAAAGGACTCAGATACCAAACCAAACCCCGTCAAGATCTCTATGGGCCTCAGCCCAATGGTCTCCTAAAATATCAAGCCTTCGGCCTATATGAAGGTCGGTAAAACGCTCCCGAACATTGCCCCCAGTCTCTGATTATAATATACTTATAATTGGAGACTTGAAAGGTCAGGTATTCAAAAGGTCACGACATCTATTGATGAGTTATCTAGGGAAACCAAACGGTCTGACCATTTGATAGCCGCCCTTGGGTTCCGTGCCACACGCCTTATAAAAACCCCCTCTAATCAATCACTGTCACCTTTTCCAGACTTTTTCATTTCAAAAACCCTGCTCAAATTTTTCGGCCAGGCAATTTTTGGCGAGTAACCAGTTCATCCCCACTCTTGCTGATTTTGACCAGCCTACTTATTTTTGAGCTTCATTCCTGTCCATTTTCTACTCAAAACCTCGCTTTCGTGTCTCCTTCTCCCCTCATTACACCAAATGGCTGATTCAACCACTAATCCCCCCGGTAACGATTCAATTCCTCCCATCGTTACCACCGACGACCTAGTTAAAGTTGAGTTGCCGGTGGCTCCTTCCGACGCCACTCCCTCCACGGTCCTGCCTACTCCAATAAACTCTGAGGCTAGGATCCGAAACGCTTATCACTCCCAAGAGGAGTTTTCCCATCTGCACACTGCCTCCACCATCACACCTTCTCAGCACTCCGACATTCGAATTCTTTACAACATCCCCCCTGAATATAAGCTTCGGGTCCCGAAGCCCGACGAGAAGATGTTCTGGAAGCCTGAGGGCTTGTGGGTCGCCGTCCCTCTTTACAACCTGAAATATGGGATTCGGTTCCCTGTACATGAGTTTATTTCATCCTTTCTAAACTTTGCTGGCCTCGGGTTCGCACAACTCGTGCCGAACTCATACATCCATCTAATCTCTTTCGTTGCACTATGCTAGGAGATCAGGTTCACTCCTAGTCTCGACTTCTTTTTTGCTCTTTTCACTGTTACCGGCTTGAAAGAACCCGATTTTTGATAATTAAACAAATGGGCCAATCGCCCCGTCATAATCAAAACTCCTTCGAGCAACAAGGGGTGGCACGACAAATAGATCTTCATCTGAGGGACCGACCTTCAACTTCTTCCCCGATGGGCTTATCCCGAAGATCCCATAGCCAAGGTTTTAAAGTTTCCAAAGGATCGAGCCGAGGCCTTCAAGGCTTTCTTCAAAAAATGGAGCAAGACTGAGTGGAGCCTGACGGCTCTGTCCAGTGAAGCTTAGTTATACAAACACGGCCATAAGTACCTCCCTTCCCCCTGTAGACTTCTCCTCTTTATCCCCCGATACTTTATGCCTTAACCCGTTATCTTTTATGCAGTGATAATTTTCAAGCCCGAAGGGGCCGCCGAATCCTTAACTCCTCTCCCCATCACCATCGAGTCGATCCGCCTTCCAGTCACTGACGATAGGGCTGATGAAGAAACCATCCCAATAGTGGAACTTTCAACCGGTTCCACTTCGAGCCCTGCCCCTCTGACCGCTTCTGCCCAACCTGCCGCCAAAAATCTTCTGAAGATGAGTCAGGCGGAGAAGGCAGCCCTACTGAAGAAAACCAAGAAGCCTTCCGCCAAAGCTCCTGCGAAATCCATCACCCCAATATCCCCGAAGCCCACTTTTCCTCCACTCCCTACCCAAGTCGAGGTGATCGTGGACTCGAAAGATACTGAAGAGGAGCGCCTCGAGCCCCGATCCAAAAAGCCTCAACTCGTCAATAACCCCAAATAACCACATCTTGAATAATAAGTTATGGAGGCTGACGTCCCGCCTGCCACCACGCCCTCTTCCAAGCCGAGCTCTTCTAGTGGATTGCCGACCACTTGTTGGCCAAAAGGTCCCTCCGAAGTGTTCCCTTTCCAACTATTCGATCATTTCAAACTCCCTGGTGATGACGAGCGCTTTAAAGGGTTAACTTTTGAAGACTACCTGGTAGCTTACATCCGAGCCCAGTGTCAGGTAACTTTTGAATTGGTTAACTTTTCTGATGGTTTCTACTCTTTACTTTGTATGATTGACCCACTTTTTCTTTTGCTATAGGCCAACGTCGTCCTCTCCCGAGCCATCCCGCCTCTAGCTTGGACAACCAAAAAAGAAATTCAGCTGAGGTCGGATGTTTTGTTGCTCGAGGCTGAGGTTCGAGGCCTGAACTCTGACTTGGAAAAGGAAAGGGGTCTCCACGCCGAGACCCATAACAAGACAACCGAGGCCGAGCGTCAAGCCGATGGACTTCAGGAGCAACACTCATTACTTCAACAAGAGTTTATTGATCTCAAAAATCATGCAAAGAGACTGCTCGATGAGAAGGATCGCTTGGCCGGGGAGGTTAAAGATCGGGAGAAGGCGGCGGACACCATCACAGAAAAATACTCAGAGATTTTGGACAAGATGAGGCATTTGATGCGGGAAAACACCGCCCTAACCGCTGAAGTTAAATCCTTGCTGGGAAAACTCGCCGAGGCCAAGCAGCAGGCAATTGTCGAGTACAAAGAGTTTGAAGCTTTGAGCGATAAGGTCATGGCCCAATTTGGAGAAGGGTACGAGACTTATCGGGAAAAGGCTAAGGCAAAGCTGATGGCTGCTGGGCTCGATACCTCCATCCTTGACTCCTCTGATGACGAATCTGAGGCCGAAGCCGAAGATAACCCTCCTCCAGAATAGCTCTTGTTATGACTTACAATATTTGTACCATTTATTTTCAGTCTTTATTGCTTATATCCCGCCCAAATCGCAAGCGATCGGGTGTTGTAAAAATTTTAAAGTATGAATGAGATAGTGTTCTTTTATAAATTTTTGTGATCAGTTATACCCGTGACTTATTCGAACCTTCTGATCGGTCCATGCCCGAAGTTTATCTGAAAAAATTGTACAGTTTTCTCGGTCAGCTGTACTCGTGACTTATCTCGATCAGTGGTGTCTTTTTGAACCCTCTGATCGGACAGTGTTCAAAGTTTTTCTGTTCGAGTATCAAGAGCCATATGATCATAGGTGAAGTTAAATATCTCCGAAGAAGACTTTCATTTATTTCATTTAATGTTGAAGTGGTTACACGGATAAAGAAAAGAATGACATAACTATTACTGGTAAAATTTTCTAAGTCTTCCAGCATGCCATGTATTCTTTACTTCCGAACCGTCCATTGCTCGAAGTCAGTAAGTGCCTGGCCTCGACACCTCTGCCACCTCATAGGGTCCCTCCCAGTTAGGCATCAGTTTGCCCGTGTTCTGGGGGGTTGATGCCTCTGACTCCCGGAGGACCAAATCACCCACTTCAAACCTCCTCAGCCTCACCTTCTGGTTGTAGTGTCGGGCCGTTCGCTGCTGATAGATAGCCAACCTCAACATAGCAGAGTCCCAAACTTCTTTCAGTAAATCTAGATTTATTTTTAAACCCTCGTCATTGTATCGTTCTTTGTATTGGCTGACCCGGAGAGTGGGGGATCTGATCTCAACAGGTATAAGTACATCGGTCCCGTATGCCAGTCTGAACGGAGAGTCTCCAGTTATTGTCCTCGGAGTAGTCTGATATGCCCACAAAACATTGAGTAACTCTTCGGGCCACCGACCCTTTAATTCATCCAACCTTCACTTTATTCCGTTGAGCAGGGTTCGGTTGGTCACTTCCACTTGACCGTTCTACTGGGGGTGGGTGACTAAAGTCTTGCGATGCCGAATTCCCAATTCTTTGAGAAAGTCTTCGAACTTAGACCCCACAAACTGTCTGCCATTATCTGAGACCATTGCCATCGGGATACCAAAATGAAAGACCACTCCTTCTTTGAAAAATTTCAGACATTCTTGTTCGGTGATCTTCTGCAATGGCTTGGCTTTGACCCATTTCGTCATATAGTCGATAGCTACGATCACAAAACTAACTTGTCCCTTGGCCTTCGGTAGAGGCCCTAGGATGTCGATTCCCCATATAGCAAAGGGAATCGGGGATAAAACTGAATACAGCTCTTCGGGAGGTTGATGTGGGATGGTGTTGTTCAGCTGACACTTGGGACATCTTCTAACGAATTCCTTGGCTTCTGTGTAGATAGTCGGCCAGTAATATTCCTACCTCAGAATCTTATGTGCCAATGACTTAGCTCCCATGTGATCTCCACAAATCTCTTCATGTACTTCCCGAAGAGTGTAATTAGCCTCGGATGGGGTTAAGCATTTGAGCAGTGGGGAGCTAAAGGCCCTTCTATATAGGTCTCCGTCTATGAGGACGAAGTTTGAACTCCTGTGTTTAACTTTTCGTGCAAGGATTCGGTCTGAAGGTAGAGTCCCATCTGCCAGATACGTGATGTAAGGTGTGAGCCAGCAGTCGAGTCGGTCCAAAGCCAGCACCTCTATCCTCGAAACACTCGATCGTTCCAAAACTTCCAGGTATACCAACCCATTGAAGGAACTTTCTTGGATGGTTGCCAACCTGGCTAGGGCATCTGCTACTATGTTATCTGACCGGTCCACCCCTGACAACTGTGTGATGTGAAGTATGCAAGCTTGTCTTTCACCTCGGCCAGATATTTTGTCATTCTTGCCCCCGAGCCTTATACTCTCCCGATAACTGTAGATGACCAACTTCTATACTTCCGAGCTCCGGGCCAACCGTATCCCTGCTAGGATGGCCTCATACTCTACTGCATTGTTCGTGGCCTTGAACTAAAATTGAATTGCCTGCTAGACTTTGAACCCCTCGGGGCTTGTCAGCATGACCCCTGCCCCATTGACGTCTGATGTTAACGATCCTTCCACGTATAAGGTCCACGCGGTTGGCCCTTGTTGGGTTTTGGTCACAGTACTCACGTCTGGTTTCATAAAAGAGCATTCCACGATGAAGTCTGCCAACGCCTGACCCTTGATCGCCGTTCGGGGATGATATTCTATAGCAAATTGGGTTAATTCCATCGCCCATGCGGCTAGCCGACCCGAAACTTCAGGCTTGTGCAGTATTTTCTTTAATGGCTAATCTGTGTACACCGCCACCATCCGACCTTAGAAATAATGCTAAAGTTTCCTACTTACAATGATCAAGGCATACGCGAATTTTTCCAGGTTTGGATATCTTGTTTCTACGTCTCGAAGAACATGGCTGACGTAGTATACCGGGAACTATTTTCCTCCTTTGTCTCTCACTAATGCCGCTCCTACTGCCGATGGGCTAGCTGCCAGATACAGGTATAAGGGTTTCGAAGGGATCGATTTCATCAACAATGGTGCCGAACTCAGGTATCTCTTGATCCCTTGGAATGCATCTTCACATTCTGAGGTCCACTGGAAACTCTTATCGTTCTTTGGTCCCTTAAGAGTGTCAAAGAAGGGTAAACATCTTTCGGCCAATTTTGACACTAATCTCCGAACGGCAGCTATCCGACCCGTCAACCTCTTTACATCTTTGTATGTCTTCGGAGATTTCAAGTCTAAGATCACCGCAATTTTTTTTGGGTTCACCTCAATTCCTCTCTTGCTCACTAACTACCCTAGAAACTTCCCTGAACCCAAACCGAAGGTACACTTGGTCAGGTTCAGTCTTAGTTTGTGTTTCCTTACTATTTCGAAGCAGTCTTCCAGGTCCTCCAGGTGATCCCGGACTGACATGCTTTTTACAATCATGTCGTCCTCGTACACTTCCATACTTCACCCCAGCTGCTTTCTGAATACAAAATTCATCATTCATTGATAAGTTGCTCCCGCGTTCAGCAATCCGGAGGTCATCTTCTGATACGCGTATATGGCCCGATGAGTGATGAAGCTTGTCTTCGGGATGTCATCCTTGTTCATCGAAATTTGGTGGTATCCCTAGAAAGCGTCCATGAAACTTAACATTCCGTACCCCGAAGTGGCATCAATCAGCTGGTCTATATTGGGTAGAGGATAGAAATCTTTTGTGCATACCTTGTTAAGATCTGTGTAGTCGATGCATAACCTCCACTTCCCATTTTGCTTCTGAACCAATACCACATTCGCCAGCCATTCGGGGTAGTCGATTTCGAAGATGAACCCCGCCTCCAATAGTTTTGAAATCTCTTCATCTATGATCCTCTGTCTCTCTGGGGCAAAAATTCTTCTTTTCTGTATTATTGGATTCCTCTTCAGGTCTGTATATAGCCTATGTAATGCTACCGATTCACTTACCCCAAACATGTCGCTGGGCTCCCAAGCAAATATATCGGCATACACCCGAAGCAGGTCCACCAATCCTGTCCGTAGTGGCTCTGATAATCATGCCCCAATCTTGATCAATTTTTCTATGTTCCCCAGTATCAACTCAACGTCTTCTGTCTCTTCTGCTGGCAGTGCCATCGGCTCAGTGCTGCTTTCGGCGAATGGCTCTATTTCGATGGCCATTGTTTGTTTCTATTTGCTGACCCCAACCCTTGAAGAAATCAAGGTGTTCCGATAGCACCTTCAGGCAATGTCAAGATCGCCTTTTAACTCCCTGATCCCGTTCGGTGTCAGAAACTTAATTTTGAAGTGGGGTATAGATGTTACGGCTTACAGTGTTGCTAATGTCGGTCTCCCCAGGATAGCGTTGTATGCCGAGTCCACCTGTACCACAAAAAATCTGACCAAAATTTTTGACTATTGAGGGGCTGTACCGAACCTGACTGGGAATTCGATGGTTCCCGAAACATGCACCGGGTCCCCGCTGAAACCATACAATGGGCCTTCTCCACCTAATTCCATCTTCTTCCCTTCTAAATCCATCCTCTGGTATGTGTGCGTATACAGTATGTCGACCGATAATCCATTATCAATCATGATCCTTTTCATGTCTACTGGGCCGACCTGTGCTGTTATCACCAGTGCCCCGTCATGTGGTTAGATATGATCGGTGGGATAGTCTTCATCCGAGAATGAGATGGATACTCCTGAATATGCCCTATCCTTTCTAGGCGATGAACTGGTTACCGCCAACACGGCCTCGAGATGTCCACTCCACTTCCTTCCGGTTACACACCCTACCAACCTGCCCGAAATCACATCAATGACCCCTCGGGCTTGTGGGTACGGTTGCGGCTATGCTTCTCGAGCTGGTTCTCTGTTCACCTCCCGGGGGGCCTCTGAACCTCCTCGTCCGACCACATACTGCACCAGCTGCCCATTCTGGACGTTCTTTTCTATCAGATCTTTCAAGTTGTTACACTCCTCCGTCGTATGTCCCCGACACTGATGATACGCACAATATTTGTCCCGAACCCTCTTCCCAGACTTCGGGATCGCTTGGCATGGCTCGAAGAAGGATTTGTCCCGCATTTCCTCTAATATTTTAGCCCTGTCGGTGTTGAGTGCGGTGTATACCTTGTTGACATTCTTATTCGGGAAAAGTGGTCGTCCGCTGCCCGATCCTCCCCCATTGTAGCTTTTTCTACCATAGTTGTCAGACTTCCCCTGATTATCTGACCTTTGGTAACTCTGTTTTTCCCGATCTTTTGACTTCTCGTAAGATTGGGAGTGAGGCTTAAAATTTCCCACTGCCTCTTCAATTGCTATGTATCCTTCGGCCCGGTGGAAAGCTTCTGTCAAATCTCCTGGGGGGTTGATCACCAAGTCTTTCATCAGCTTCTTCGATTTCCCGATGTCTAGTCCAGTAGTGAAGAATCCCAAGGCTTGTGGGGAATTCAACTCTGCTACCGATCCCACAGCCTCTCGGAACCTTTTGACATACTGACCTAGGCTTTCATCTGACTTCTGTCTAACCTGCATGAGTGAAGCTGTGATCTTTCCCCGCCTCTTGTTACTCCCGAACCAAGTATGAAATTTTTCCCGGAGATCACTCCAGGATTTAATCGATCCCGTCGCCAGGGTTCCCATCCACTCTCGGGCGCTCTTTTTCAAAGTTGTTGCGAACATATGATACTTGGCAGCGTCGGAGTGTCCATAGTATGTCATCAGCCTATCATACCCGTCTGAGTGGTCATATGGATCTCCCATCACGTCGTAGGTCTCTATCGGGGGCATTTCTTTTTGGGGTTGGCCGTCCCCTGATTGATCTCCGACGAGAAAGGTAACCCTGAGGCAGCCGAATACGTCCCCATCGAATTTTTGGCTGACAACTTCTCCAATTCAGCTACCCTTCGAGCGAGGGGGTCGGTCTCCTCTTTTCGAGGGGACGACATGTGTCTATCCCTCCCGTACTCGGGAGACGCGTCCCGCCTCCTCTGTCCCGGCCGGCCTTGATGTGCTGGTGCTCTTTCAACCAAATAACTTCTCCTTCTGCTTCGGCAGTCCCGCGAACGACTTTTGTGTCGGATCCTTTCTCTTCCGGCCTCTCCGCATCGAGGTGACCGGGATCAGCTCCAATGTCTGCGCCTTTTTGAGGTGGCTGCCTGCTCTCCTGCCGCCTTCGCCATCTGTTGTTCGAGCTCTTCCTGTTGAAGTCGCAGGGCCATCATGGCGTCGTTATTTTGTTGCAACTTTTTTTGCAAGATGAATTCCCTCTGATCTCGGTTGTCCTCTCCTCAGGTTTTTCCACGTACCTCTAGTGCCCGAGAATGATTCTCATCCGCCTAACTAGCCGGGTTGGGGGTATGATGGCTGGCATGGAAGAGCCTCCGGCGGATGGAGCCAGCCGGCTCCACCCGATCTCCCTGGACTCGGGAGCCTAGCCTGTCCTTCACCGGCCCCCACACCGACGTGGTTTGGTGGGTCTTTTCCTTTTCCTGGTTAGCAGCACTGTTCTCCTTGCTCGCCATAGCTTGCTACCGAAAAAGTTGGGTTGTGATTGTAAGAACACTAAAGCCCTCCTTCTAGCGCCAATGTTAACGCCAAGTTTCGTCTGCGCGTCCAATCACAAAATCCACGCGCTGAAACCTGCACAATAACGGATCACATAGAAGCTTGACGGTCGCGCCGTCGGGGGATAGCTCCGGTGTGAGAATAAGTACAGGTCGTTCACAAGGTTTAACAATGAAGGCTAAGTGTATAGTGCTTAAAAGTATGTATTACCTATTAATTATAACCTTGGCCTTGTATTTATAGTACTCTCACCTCCTTAGAATCCTTCTCCGATTGGGATTAGGACTCCTAAATATGGTAGTTACCTATATTAGGGCCCAACACAATCTCCTTAAAAGGTGCAAGTGGAATCTCACCCCAACACTACCTCTGGAGTTACCTTATTCAAATATGATTAGGATCCCGAACTCTGCAAGCAGAAAAGCCCACTGTGCAGGCCCAAACAATCCCACCATCCGATTCGGGTCTCGGCCCAAAGGACCCAAAGAACCATATTTCCCGAACACCCCACAACAGGGTAAGGCTCTGGCCCGAAGGGCTCGCAGGCCGAACCTGACGAACATCCACCAAGATGAGGCTCCGGCCCAAAAGGACTCGGATACCGGACCCGACGAACATCCACCAAGATGAGGCTCTGGCCCAAAAGGACTCGGATACCGAACCAAACCCCGTCAACCTCTCTATGGGCCTCAGCCCAATTGTCTCCTAAAATATCAGGCCTTCGGCCCACATGAAGGTCGGTAAAACGCTCCCGAACAATGATATTTCGAGAAAAATAAATCTTTATTTATAAAAATTGGGGTCTTACATGGGGGCTTAAAGGCTTAAGTGTAATAATTACAAACTTAACTAGGGTAAAACCTAAAAAAATTAATTAGAAAACCCTAATTTATAAATTAGAAACCCTAATTATTCAGTTAAAAACCCTAATCTATAATTAGGGAAAACCTAATTGGTAATTTAGCGATTTTTATGTTAATTAGAAAATCTTGATCATAATTAGCAAGCTTGAATGTGATTAGGAAATCTTAATATAATTAGGAAATCCTAATTATAATTTAGAAATCTTACTTTTCTATTTTTAAAACCTAATTATAAAATCCTAGAAAATTATTATTTTTTACCTTAGGGTTAAACACTAAGGGTCAAACCCTAAGGGTTGGCCAAGATTACAATTATGCCATTAAAATTAAAATCCAAATGACCTATTTCCCCTTGCTGCATTATTGAAGGTAACTTGTAAATCTTGCTAAAATATGGAGTTGGTGACCTATTAGATTGTCCATGTGCTTAAAATTAACATAAATCAGCCATATATCTTAGCTACATACATTGCATACAAGTGATATATAAGATTAAAGAGAGAGAATGTCCAAAAAGCTAGCTAATTAGTTCACCAATACACAACCAAGTTCATCTCTCTCTCTAACCCACAAAATTCTTTTGGTAAACCAGTCCCTTACCAAGTCCTTATCACACCAAGATCAGATCAGAAGCGTAAAATCAAGCATTTTTCAAAAGTGAGGTATAACCCTAATTTGAAATCTGATCTTGCTAGATGTGTTAGAAGTTATGATTTTGTGGTGTAATATGTTGTATGTAGTGTTAATAAATGATCTGGGTTGGTATATGTTAGATATATAACATCTAGAAATACGAAATTGAAGTTTTAAAAAAATCTGGAAATCTGGAAAAATTTGTCTGACAGTCAAATATCAGACCTCATAGATCTTTGTATGTTTATGGTTTAGTTTGTTTAAAGGTTTGTAGTTGTAGTATGTTGTATAGGCTTTGATCTGAAACTTGAATCAAGGTTAGATCATGTATATATATCATGTTATTGATGGTCAAAGTTGGTTGACCAACCATGACCAAGCAAATCAGGGTAACCCAGATTTTTCCTAGATCGCTCTGACAACATATTCATAAGCCAAGATCATGCCTTGTGTTTGATGATTTGATGGTGTTAGTATATCTATGTTGTAATATGGTATATGGACTACAGATTAGTTCCTTTAGTTCACTTAAACAACAAATAGGATTCATATAGTGGACGGTCAAAGTAGGCTGCTCAGTCACGAAATTCGTTTTCTGGAAAACCTAGATTCTTCATGAGCGAGTTTTCTGACATACTTTGACCAGTCCTAATCTTTCATGTGTGATGATGTTAGACTGAAATAATGACATGTTGTTGTACCCTGACATCAAGACTATAGAATTGAACTGTGACGCCCCCAAAATAGGTATACATCAGCCATTATGAGTCGCCAAATACATGGTATAAAATTCAACTACAACTTAATTATACAACTGTCGTGTAAAATACGACAAACATAAGCTTCGAGTTTTAATACAAATATTATCTTCTAGACAATATTCAAACTCAAAATAAGTCCTCATTACATTTATTATCATACTATTTCATAGAATAGTGAGGATAACTAATGCAAACATCTGGACCGTCACTCCGATCCCATCTGGACCGTCACTCCGATCCTTGACTAGTCCCAGTTATATTCTCATTTCCTGAAGAGAACAATAAAAGCAAAAGGTGAGCTCAACTAGCCCAGTAAAAATATTATGACTAAGATAATGTAGATAAAATTATCATTAGCCTTCAACAGTGTTAAACTGATAAAATATAATAAACATCAAGTTTAACTGCAGCAGAACAAGCAATCCATTAGAAGAGTCAAGTATCGCATGATATCTACTATCTTCCATTGTTTAAAAAGTTTATCATCTATTTTATCGCTGAGACTCAGCTTAATAAATAATACACATCATCGAATCATCCCTGCACTACGGGTCAATGATATTCATTACTATCACGACCATGAATTATCCATGCACTACGGGCCAAGGATATTCGTGTTTTCACCAATGGTCATGATCATGCCAACAACTGTCCATTAATGCACTACGAACCAATGAGGACTTTTACCACATCATTTGTAACATTACAGACATGATTATACCGAATAATCCATAGTCATAATCATACAAATCAGCATTACATCTATGCACGTAAGCCACAGATGACTTTTATCATAATATAAGCATGAGATTGATGACAATGATATAAGAATTCAATTAAAAGAAAGCAAAGAATACATTTTTTAAGATTTATAATTTAATTTATCCAAAATTCAATAATGTCCAAATTGTCGACATGATACTGCTTTGTGGAGTAAAATTCAAGAATATTTTTGTATCAAAAATGATTTGGACCGAAAAAAAATCAATTTTTATCATGAATAGTACACTGAGTGAATAGTAACTGAGTGAATAGTACCCCGTGAATAGTAATTCAGGAATAGTACCCCGTGAATAGTACTCCGGCATAAAAAGATTAAAACTTATCAAGAATGCTCATAATAATATTTCCATGAAAAGATACTGAATGAAGCGCAAATATCAAGGATATTCTACTAATTTCATGGAGTATACAAACCAAAACTTAACAAAAATGAGTATAGAATTCGAAATCTGAAACGAAATAATATTACTTATATACTAGAGAGTATGGATAAAAATATTATTTTATACGAATACTGAACAAAAATAATATCATTTACCTTAAAAAGAAGAGTATTCCGACTGGTAGGGTGTGATAACTTGGGATTTCGAATAATCCAAAATTTGCGAATAATTTTTTTTTTAATTAATATTAATATTAATTATCATTTATGTGACAAGTATCGGTGATACGTGTTTTGAGAAGGTCAATTTGTGTATTGGCTAATAAAAATAGAGTAGAGTTGTGCTTAACGGAGAATAGAAACCCTAACTCTAAGTCCGGATAGGGATTCGATATAATATATAATTATAATAATTATATTATTGATTACGTGTTTGTGTTGTGTGGTAGTATTGATCAATGATTGATCGGGTAAGGTTTAATATTTATAAACCCTAAGAAGAGATTAGAAAACCTAATCTCATGATGAGAAACCCTAATGTACCGTTAGAAATCCTAATCGAAAGCCGGGAAACCTTAATTTCATATTCGGGAATCCTAAACCCAAAATTAGGAAATCCTAATCCTAATTGGTAAGCCTAATGTGTGTATTAAACTTAAATATGATTAGAAAACCCTAACTATATTTTAGTTATCTTAATTTCTATTTTACAAACCCTAATTGTAATTTAGAAAATTTATTTTTCTAATTAAAATCCTAATTCGTGGGTTATAAACCCTAATGACCATTTTGACCTTAATTGCAAAATTAAGTAATTTTATTTGGAATATTAAACTTAATTAGCACGATTGAATTTTATGATTAGGAAATATTAATATAATTATTGAATCCTAATTATAATTTTGGAATATTAATTTTCTATTTTGAAAATCGAAATTCGAAAATCTTGGAAATTAATGTGTAAACCTAAAGGGTTTAAACCCTAAACCCTAAGGGTTCCAAACCCTAAATCCAAACCCTAAACCCTAAACTCTAAGGGTTTGGATATTTGACCATATTGCCATTAAAATTATTTTACAAATGTCAAAAATGCCCTTTATGGATTTTTTATTTGGTTACTTGTAAAATTTACTAAACCTTTAGTTGGTGACCAACTAAAGGCAGCCCATTGACTCTTGTCTCAGCCACAATCTAAATTACATGACACCTAGCAAGTACATACATACATTATATCTAGATTTGTGAGATAAAGAGAGAGAATGTCCATAAAAGTAGTCATTTTGTTATCCCACTCTCCACAAACTCATTCTCTCTCCTAACCTCCGAATTTCTCAAGTAAATCAGTCACAATTTCAGCCCTTAGAACACCCAAGAACATATTGGAGATCAAAGATCAAAATCTAGAACATAAAGGTATAACCCTAAATTTATTTTTTGATCTTGTAGACTAAGAAAAATTTTCTGTTTAAGTGCTTAATCTTGTGTTATAGGATGTTTTTAGATGATCTATGATGATCTATCATAGATCCATAGCATCAAAGTTGGTGAAAATCGAAGTTTTTAAGAACCGTCCAAGAACACAAAAGTCATCTGACAAGCTAATGTCAGTGGTCGTAGATCTCTGCATGTTTAAGATTTTTGTTGTTTTAAGTTTTGGTTTTGTAGTTTGGTATGAGATCTTTAGTCTGCAAAAGAAATCAGAGCCATTTGATGTAGGGATCAAGAGTTATTAACGGTCAAAACCTGTTGACCGGGCTTGACCGAGTAAAAATCTGGGTAACCCAGAAATTTGAAATCAGCGTCTGACAACATTTCTAAGCTTCTTGATATGTCAGTATTTTCGTGTTATGATGTTGTTGTTGTAACCAGTTTTTAGCTTGTTAGTTGAACTCTATATCCATGCTAGTAGATCTCTTAAACAATACATAAGATCGAGTGTAATTAATGGTAAAAGTAGGCATGTTGTTCACGGATAACGTTTCTGGGAAAAACCCAGAAACGGATGAACTAAGCTTCTGACAGCTTTTGACCGAGCCGGATCTGACGAGGTTAATGTAGTTTGGTTGATATGTTACTTTCGTGTTGTTCCTTGACATAAGGACTACAAATATAAACTTTAAGAACACATGAATCATTACAGGAAAATGAGATTAAATAGGTTGAAAGGTGGTACCAAGAGACTGCCTGGGTTTTTGGGTTACCCAGAAAACCCAGAAGCTATCTGACAGAGACTTTGGATGGCTAGATCTTTTTGGTGTAATGTGTTATGACCTAGGTGATAATTGATTGGTGTAGTGTTACATAAACACTACAAGATCGAGGTTCAATATTTCCCAAAACATGTGTGGATTTAATGTTACGCACGGTCAAGCCATGCACCTTGAACACTGACTTTGTCAGTGTTCTTAAGCCAAGAACACCAAAAGCAACAGACAAGTGTCGCTAAAGGCTATTAGCGACGGTTTTATTTATTTTATTTTCAGAATTTCCAGTAATTATTTAAAAATAGAAAATAAATTATAAAAATTGTTAAAAATGGTTTTAAAAATTATTTTTATTTATGAAAAATAAATTTTGACCAATTGGAATATTTTTCTTTAATATTTATAATTATTTAAATTATTTAAAGGTATTTAATTTATTTACTTAGTGTATTAAATAAATTAGAGGAAAATAATTTAATATTATGAAAAACCATTTTAAATAAGAATAATGAATTTAAAAATATTTTGAGTTATAAAATGTAACTTTTAATATTTTTGGAGAATTTTATTAATAATTTAATATTAATAATATTAGATTTATTTAATTTTTAAATTAAATAAATAAGATAAAAATGTTTTTTATTGATTTAAAAATTATGTTAAATAAGAATAAAGTGTTAGAAAATATTTTGAATTATAAAATTTATATTTTTGGAGAATTCTCATTAATAAATTAATATTAATGATATAAGATTATTTATTTATTATATTAAATAAATGAATCAAAAATGGTTTTATTGATTTAAAAAGTATTTAAAAATGAGAAAAATATTTTAAAAATATTTTAAGTTATAATTAATGACTTTTAATATTTTGATAATAATTTCATTAATATTTCAATATTAATGGTGATGATTTAAAAATAATTTTAATTATTATAAAAATCATTTAAGTAAAATATTAATGATTTAAAAATATTTTAAGTTATTAATAATAACTTTAATATTTTGACAAGTATGTTATTAATATTTTAATATTAATAATGATAAGATTATTTGATAATTAAATCATTTAAAAATGATTTAAGTATTTGAAAAATTATTATAAATAATAATAATTGTTTATAAATTATTAAAAGCTTCCGAAAAATGTTATAAACGATATTTGACTTATCTAAAATAATATTGAAGCTTAGAGACTAAGATTGTTAGACAATCAATGTGTTAATTGTCGGAGAGTGTGACCAGAACACCAAGATGAGACCAAAGTCCAACCAGACTGAACTAGTTAGACTTGATAAGTGTTTATATAGGTTATAAACACTAATGTGGCTATGTGGTAATGTGCCTAGGAGAAGTTTGACTGTAAATTATAGTATTACGTGTTATAAAATATTGTGCTAATTGTGAGACCGATATTATTGGTTATAGGTCTTACGAACGCAGTTAATTATATTGTGTAGCTGTAATCAACGCGGAAGGCAAGTTTCTAACTCAACCTTGAGTTATATTCATTCAATTATTATGATTAATTATTGCTAATTATACCATGTCCAGGAAAGTTATTGTTGATTATTCGCAGTTAGTGCATGAGTAATAATTCAAATTGAATTACTGATTCGAAAAATATATATTCGTAAAATTACTGTTGTTGGATATTTATATCTGTAGAAACTAATATTGACAGTACAGATAATTCCTGTTTATTGTCAAATTATATTGAGAAATGTCTTAGCTAATTATTCTGTCTAGACGAACATTTGTTAGAACTTGATAAATACGAGAAGAGAAATCAATTGTTATTGATAGATCGATGCCAATTGTTTCGACTAGATCAATAAGTAGATAGAATTTGAAATCACAGTATTTCGTTGTTAAATCAAAAATCTTGATTCTGAGATTGAGAAGAACAACCTTTTATATAAAGGGAACATTTTGGGTCGTATATTCGACCATTGCGCGCTGTTAAGTATTATGCATAATATAGGGTATAATAAAGCTGATCACTTGTTATACTTGCAGAGGGGTATGATTTGATCTTTATGGTTATCTGATACGCCTGCGTATGTATCAAAGTAAATCTTTGATAGATACCCGAGAAAATAAGTTCAAAGATCTGGTGAGATCACTCAGCATAAATCTGGAAAATATTCCACTTTGTTATTGCGTAGAATTAATTCTTGTTTATTCAATAGAATATCGTAGAAACTTTGAAAGGGTTGTATTCTTTCATTATCAGATTATTGCATTGCCTAGAATACGAGAAGACTTGTTATTGATTAACGATTTGTTCAGCTATTTCAAAGTTCCCCGAACTTTGGTTTTATTCTATCAACATAGATAGCTTATTATTCTAATACTTATACATTCATTGTATGTCTTAACTTGTGGGGCAAATTTGATGTTCACCCTTGCTAAATAAAACTTTTCAACTAGGGACGAAGTTGCAGAAGATGCTGTGAAGAACAAAGGCAAAGACATAGTGATTAATTAGTTATGAATAACATTATTATTATGTTGTATTTGTGAACCCTTTTTGTATAACTAAAGGGTATGTTTGTAATGTTAAGGTTAAAGAACCTAGGGTAATGTATTAACTATATCAGGTAACGAAGTGTATGTTCCTATTTATAAATAAATGGGTAGTTAAATGTTATTTATATTGTGGATCGTGAAGACCAAACTCGGGGGTCAGGTAACCCGAATTTGGGGGTGTCACATAGGGCAGGAATATTCTTGAAGAAAACTTGAACTGTTTACTACGCTCAAAGCTTCCTTAAACTCTAAAGAAATAGGCTCAAGATTATAGAAGAAGATTTCTCTGTTTCTGGTGTGATTTTCAATTCTAACTAAGCATCCTATTTATAGGAGAATGGAAGGAGTACTATTTGAAATTCTCATGGAACAACAGTTAAAAAAATTTCACGGGCTGAATTTGCAACATCATAGACGCCTAATTTTCAAATAATAATATAATAATTAAATAAATAAATTTTATATATATATATATATATAAACACATGTTTATTGAAAATAAACTCCCACCCGTGAACATTTTTCAGATTCCTCCCCCCAAAAGTCCTCCACACGTGGGCCCCACCATATGTCATCATCACATGTGCGCCCCTCCTCTTAATAATATATAAATATATATACTAAATAACTTTCTACCGATTATTTTGAAAAATGGGTAAATGGGGATCCATAAAATAAGCAAAAATTACATCAATTACTTCATAAAAATCCCCTCAATATATTTAACAACCAGATCATTACTATAATTCGCAATATTTAACAACCAGATCGTTCCAGGAAAGAGGGGGCTTTTCGATAAGGATTTCTCCCTATTGACGCATAATTAGGTGACCAAACCTCTCCTCGACAGAACTTTCTAGACATCGTCATTATAGAAAATAATAATATGAATAACTGCATCGTCTCAATTATTGATTTAATAATATATAAAATATCGACAATAATTAAATCAAATAACTTGAGATACTATGCAGTAATTACTGTAGCAATAATTGAACATAACTGAGTGACTTCTCACGTAAGCATCAATAATCAATATCGTATTCTACTATGCAACCACGCGTATTATTGTACTTTTACCACCGGGTATTTCAACAGTTTAACGGTAAAACTTTCGCCGTTATTTTTATAAAAAGATATTTATGTCGTTTTCTCATTTCGATAATAATTTCGTTGTGGGGTCCACCAATGATTGTGTCGTCGTACGAATATTACCTGATAAAATGAATATTCCCCAAAAAATCGAATATTATATAACAACTTGCATGCTTTGCAAAAATTATAAATATTACCTACAACTAAAACATTATATCAAATCCACACCATAATATTCAAAAATATATTTCGAGAAAAATAATCTTTATTTATGAAAATTGGGGTCTTACAACCTCCCCTTCTTATGAAATTTTTTTCTCAAAATTAGGATACGTACCTGGTATATCGAAGAGGTTAGGATACCTTGATTTCATTTCAGATTCAAACTCCCAGGTCATTTCCTCAACGTCGTGGTTTCTATACAAAACTTTGACTTAAGGTATAACCTTGGAGCGTAGAATATGCTCCTTCTTATCCAAGTTTTTAACAGGTACATCTTCATACGTTAAATCTTTCGCTTTTCATCCAATTTTAACTCAATAATATTGTTCGGGTCTTCCACATATTTATGTAACATGGATATGTAATAAACATTATGAACACGAAACATACTTAGCGGTAAGGCGAGTTTATAAGCTATAGTTCCTACTCGATCGAGGATTTCAAATGGGCCAATGAATAGAGGATTGAGCTTTCCTCTCTTTCCAAAACTTATAACTCCTTTCCATGGAGTGAAGATCAGCATAACTCTTTTGTCGATCTTGTGAAGTTTTTATACATTGTCGGATCATTTGAATCTTTTTCGTTGTCATGCGTACCAATTTTGGTCCCAACAATGTTACTTCACCCACCTCATTCTAGCATACTGGAGAACGACACTTGCGTCCATACAACGCCTCAAATGGAGCCATGTCGATGCTTGCTTGATAACAGTTGTTGTAAGAAAATTCTACCAATGGTAAGAACTTGTCCCAACTTCCTTTGAAGTCAAGGACACAGAGCCTTAATAGATCTTCAAGGGTTTGAATAGTCCTCTCTGATTAGCCATCTGTTTGAGGATGATATGCCAAACTAAATCGTAAATCCGTGCCCATAACTTTTTGCAAACTAACCCAAAATCGTGAAGTGAATCTTGGGTCTCAATCAAAAACTATGGATACTGCTGTCGACGTCGGGATTTTTAGATGTCCCTTTCCGCTACTTGTTCTTTGGTGTTCTCATTTTAGGTGAGATTTGTTTGAAAAAACAAGTGAAAAAGGTCCGACATGTATAATGTCGACGATGGACTGTTAAGAGTCGCTAGTTGGTTTTTTAAATGGTTGTACCAACACAGTCGAAAAAAGGTTTTCACATTGACCCAGTGATGTGACACTGCTAAACGGGTTGGTGAAACCGAGATTCATTAGGGTCCGGGGACTTGGTTATACGGAGGGAAGGTGTTAGGTACCCCCCGACATCTGTGTTACCACGGTGACCGCCTCTTTTAAAGAAACTATTATCTAAATGTGTGTGTGTGTGTGTGGGTCAATGTGCTGTTATTTGGAAGTAGTGTGAGGCCTCATTCGCACCTATATACACAGGGTTTGAATTTATATAAAAATTTAATTTTAAGCAAGATATGGCAGTGATGTTTTATAAAAGAAGTTTTTCAAACCCTGATGCTCAATAGTAATTGAAACCTTTTACACTCCCATTTTATTAAGTGTTCGGCTTGATTGATTTGATTTTACAGATGCGAGGCATCTGTATGAAAATAATGTACAAAATAATGCCGACTTCCTCGTGGGTATGAGAACCATCTGAGGAAATTCAGACACCACATAATAATTTACAAGCTGCTCACAGCTGAAAATGTCCATCACGGGAACTGAATCTAGATCCAATAAGTTAAATCTGTGATCACATGATTCCTAGGCGCACATGATACCGTAATTTGTATGAAAGCAGTAAGCAGGTATATATATAAAAGCTGTAAATATATATATATACAGAGTAAGAGGCAATAGGTCAGGCCAGTCTTTGTGGTTGGCGGACATCTTTTGCATAATTTTCTTGATGTTTTTGTTAGCCGCTTCAACAGCACCACTCATCTTCGGACGATAGATGACGGAGTTAAGATGTTTGATGTGGAATTTACTGCATAATTCCTCTATCATTTTGTTTTTGAGGTTCTTAGCATTGTCTGACACAATCACCTCTGGTTGTTCATATTGACAAACGACATTGTTTCTGATGAAAGTAATGATGACTTCTTTAGTAACCCTGGGGAAGAAGGCTGCCTCTACCCACTTGGTGAAGTAGTCGATCATGGTGAAAATAAATCGATGTCCATTACTGGCTTTAGGCTCAATGGGTCTGATAACGTCCATTCCCCACATTGAGAAGGGCCAAGGTGAACTCATGTCGTGGAGTTCCCTTGGAGGGGCATGTATAGCATTCCCATGAATCTGGCACTGATAGCATCTCTTGACGTGGTTATTGCAATCAGCTTTGAGAGATAGCCAATAATGTCTTGTCCTGAGGACTTTCTTGACAAGGAGGGGGCCACAACTCCGCCATGGATTTCATCCATAAGCCTTTGGGCTTTATCTTTGCCTAAACATCTGAGGAGACCTAGTCCTGCATCTCTTTTGTAGAGCGCATCTCCACTCAGGTAGAATTTCATAGCAAGTCGATGGATCCGCTTTTTCTCAGTCGGGTTCGCTTCCGTGGGTATGGATCCATCTCGTAGATATTCCTTGATATGTTGATACCAAGGATGTTGGATGGGAGGTAGTTCATCCGATACTTCTCCAACGTAATTCACATAGGCTGGGGCCTTGTGCAGGGAAATTGTGAAGCTTGGCAAATGTTCTTTATCTAATATGCGAATCAAAGAGGCCAAAGTTGCTAATACGTATGCAAAGTCATTCCTATTACGAGGAACGTGTAGAAAGGAGATTTCTTCGAACTCCACAACTATCTGTAAAACTTGTCGATGGTAGGGCAGCAAATGTAGTTCCTTGGTTTGATAGATTCTGGTGGACTGTCTGATTACCAACTCTGAATTTCCAAAAACAATTAACCGCCTAACGCCCATTGAACGGGTAAGTTTTAGCCCCATGAGACAGCCTTCATACTCAGCTGTGTTCTTGGTACTGACAAACTGCAATTTGACGGCGACGGGATATTGCTCCCCCGTACCAGATACTTGAACTGCTCCAGCTCCAGAACCTTCCGGATTAACAGCTCCATCAAAATGCATCTTCCATGATTGGCGCGTATCGTACTGATGGTGTTGCTGAACTGTCATTACTCCTTCATCTAGGAAATATGTTTCCAAGGGTTTAAAATCCCCTGAAGGTGCGGCGGCCAGTTGATCCGCAATTCCTTGACCTTTGATGAACTTTTGAGTCACATATACGATGTCAAATTATTTTAGGATCAACTGCCATCTGGACAGCCGACAATTTAACATGGGTTTATTGAACACGTATTTGAGAGGATTCACGCGGGATATGAGATGGGTTGTGTGACCATGGAGATAATGTTGTAACCTCATGGAAGCCCATGCTAAAGCATAACAAGTCTTCTCAATCAGAGTGTACTTGTGTTCACTGCTGCTGAATCTTTTGCTGGGGTAATAGATAGCTCGTTCTTGGCCTCTATCATCTTTCTGTCCCAGCATGTAGCCCGTGGCATTGTCACTTATGGACAGGTACATGAATAGGGGAACATCATCCCTTGGTGATACCAACACGGGAGCTTTGACTAGCTGTTTCTTGATTGTGAGGAAGGCATTTTGACACTCATCATTCCATTTCATGGAGGAGTTCTTCCTTAATAGCTTGAAGATTGGCTCACAAGTTGCTGTGAGTTGAGAGATAAACCTGCTAATGAAGTTGATTCTTCCCAAAAATCCCAGTATTTCCTTTTCTATCTAAGGAATGGGCATTTTCGTGATGGCTTAGATTTTGGCAGGATCCAGTTCAATCCCTTTGTGGCTGACTAGAAATCCTAGCAACTTGCCTGATTTAACGCCAAAGGCGCATTTAGCTGGATTCAACTTCAAGTTATACTTACGCAACCTATTGAACAACTTTCTGATATGGTCTATATGGTCATCCTCCTTCCGGGACTTGACAATGATGTCATCCACGTAGATCTCGATCTCTTTGTGCATTAAGTCCTGGAAAAGAGCCATCATAGCTCATTGATAGGTGGCTCCGGCATTGATGAGGCCGAATGACAACCGTTTATAGCAAAAGGTTCCCCAAGGCGTGATGAAAGTAGTTTTTTCATGATCTTCCTCGGCAACCATGATCTAATGGTACCGTGCGAAGCAATCAACAAAGGAGTACATGTCGTATTGAGCAGTATTGTCAATGAGAATGTAGATAAATGGCACAAGAAAGCTATCTTTTAAGCAAGCTTTGTTCAAGTCTCGGTAATCCACGCAAACTCGTACCTTCCCTCCGGGTTTAGGCACGGGAACAAAGTTGGATATCCACTCAGGATATGTGGACACCATGATGATGCCAGCTTGAAATTATTTCATAATTTCTTCTTTCACCTTTAAACTCCATTTAGGTTTCAATCGTCTGAGCTTTTGCTTGACTGGCTTAAATCCCTCTTTAATGGGAAGGCGATAAAGGACAATGTCAGTGGATAAACCCACCATATCTTCATGAGACCATGCAAACACATCTTGGAATTGGGTTAATAACGTAACCATGTCATTCCGTTGGTTTGGGGTAAGGTCTGAACCAATCTGGATTAACTTAGGGCTTTCTAAGGTTCCGAGATTAAAAGAAGTGGTTTGATCAAGGTTGGGTTTAGGTTTGTCGTTGACCCATTCTTGAATTTCTGGAGGCACCTCAATGTCATCCTGTATTTCCATCAAGGCTGAATTCATCTCTACATCAAAGGTACAATCCTTGTGGAGAAGATGCACCGTATCAGCAACTACAGGCACATCTAAATTCAGAGTCCTGAAACAAAATATGCTTTCACTTAGTATATATGAAATGTGTT
This sequence comes from Panax notoginseng, assembly GCA_016801055.1. NCBI lineage: Eukaryota > Viridiplantae > Streptophyta > Magnoliopsida > Apiales > Araliaceae > Panax > Panax notoginseng. Next base: position 61,598,989 of record CM029018.1, read on the forward strand.
GATCATACACAGTGTTAGCATATACTGGCAAAATAAACTGCTAATACTGTACAGAAAAGTAAGTAGTTATTATATCTACAGGGCAGAAAGAGTTTTTGCCCGCTTTACCCTTAACGACTAATGCAAAGAGTGCTATTCCAATTGGCAAGGGCAAAGTCTGGCTGGACCGCAGTGATGGAGGGATTGTCATCATCCTCCCTATCCCGAATGATGGCCATTATGTCTGGCCAATCATCGTCTGGGGTGTATCTGTTGGTATGTTCATCATGAACAATGATGCGTATGCCTGACATCATTTGGATGACGTCTTGCTTGATTCTTCGTTTCTCCTCTTCTACTGCGGGATTTGGAACAAAGACTTCTTTCTCCTTCAACGGTACCGGCTTGGGAAATAACATAGCCATTATATTGGCCATCACCTTTACAGGAGGTTGTGCGGACTCAGAGTTTGAAGGCGAAGATAAATGTCGCATGTTTGAAGCTGAAGGAATCTGCTGATGCTTATGAGGATTCTTGTGACTAGAACTGGTAGAATAGCCTAGTCCAGCTATTCCAGTTTTTTTGGTTAATCGAATTGGGTACTTGATACCCTGACAATCTTTACCCAACCCTTGTCCCGGTAATGACATCATTTCTTGAGTAGCCGACATTACCTCGGCAAAAAGCTTGGGTTCGGGTAATGTCATTTCAATAGCATAGTATTGGGTATTGCTTACTTCCAAGGTATGAAAACTGACCGGTTCAACATCTGCGTTGGCATTGATGAATGGTATGTCCCCGTGTTGAGGACACTCTGGTTCAGCGTTGACCGTGACCAGGCTATTGTTGATAATGTATTTCAGTTGCTGATGAAGGGTGGAGGGGACTGCCCCTACCATATGGATCCATGGTCGTCCCAAGAGCAGGTTGTATCCCGAATCTATCTTGAGTACATGGAAAGATATGCAGAATGTATGGGGACCAATTTTGATTGAAAGTTCAATTACTCCGACCGAATTCTGACGGGCTCCAACAAAAGCTTTGATGATAGTATGGCTACTCCGAATTCGGTTGAGATTGATATTCATCTTCACCAAGGTAGCGTATGGACAGATATTTAGAGATGAACCTCCATCAATCAAGACTCCAGCTAGCATGTATCCAGAGGACAAGACTTCAATGCGCAACGGTTTGTAATGACCGGTCCCTTCAGGTGGTATATCATCATCAGTAAAGGATATCACATTGTTGTTAAAAATGTGATCAACCAGATGTTGAAATTTTTCCGTATCAACTGATGTCGGTAGATAGGCTTCTTCTAAAACCTTCAACAAGACCTTCCGGTGATTCTCGAAAGTTAGGACCAAGTCCAAAATTGATATCTGTTATGGAGCTTCTTTTAAGCTTAAAACCACCGTGGCTTCGTTATGACCCATAGTGCATATGAATTTTTCAACCTTCTCCATGGGTATTTTCCCCTTTGATTTGATGGTAGATTTCATCACCCGTTGGGGAAGATACAGTGGATTTTCCTTCGACACTGTAGCAGTTGTATGTGAGGTGGATCCTTCACCTTCTCCATAATTCCACGAAACTTTGCGCAAGCTAACAATAGGATATTGTGCTCTGCACGGCAAGTTGATTAGCTCGGGAGCGGCCACTTTCAAAGGATTGTTGATTCCCTTAAGTTGAATTGTTGGCATTGTGAGTAATCTGTTAGCCCCATCAGTTTCAGTGGATATGACTGCTACCACACTTTTCCACTTAGTAGGACCTGTATTCTCACTTGCACATAACACAGTATCATTGTCCGCTAGGTGCAGGACACCACTGTCAATTAGATTTTGGATAAGGTGGCAGAGTGCCCAAAATTCTTCTGTGTTGTGACCATGAGACTGGGAGTGATTTTGACATACTCCATCAGAGTTGTACTGCCTTGAACGGGGGTTGATTGGAGGTAGAAGGGAACTGATCCTTCCTTCATTGATTAACATCTAAAGGATTTCCTCCATAGGTTGGCCCAAATAGGTGAATTCCCTTTTGTTATCAAAATCCCGACGGGCTTTGGCATTTGCTTTCTTTATCACTTTATCTTCCAGCATTTCATTTTCTAAAAGTGACAAGGGAATATTCATGACAAGAGGTAGGAGACTGGCATGCTCCTGGCTGATTAATTGACGAGTCACTTGATGCTGATAAGTCACCAATTTCGCCAATTGCTCAATTTGCTTGCATAAAGCTTTCATCTTTCATTCCATTGTGAACTGGAACTTGGCATAATCCCATTTGTCAACACCGTCTTTGAGGGTCTGGGAGGATTCACAATTGGAATTGGAATTCTGTCCATTGCTCCAGTTTATCATGTTGACCTCTTCTTCTTTTTGTTGAGGAAGAGGGTTGTCTTAAACGTGAGGCTGATCTGGTTTGGTGACCACGATCTCACCGTTGTCTATCAGGTCTTGGATCTTGTGTTTTAAGGCCTAACAGTCTTGAGTATCATGTCCAGGTGCCCCGGCATGATAAGCACATTTCCGAGCAGCATTGAAACCCCGTCCATTAGGGTTGGCTGGTGGAAGAAGATGCATAATTTTCTTCTATGTTGTCAAAAGATTGAGAATGTTCTCAAGGGTGTCCCCTAAGGGTGTAAACACTCGAGGGCTTTTGACTTCTCCACCTTTTGGTATTGGAGGTTTCGCAGACTGTGCTTGAAAGGGAGTGTAGTTTCTCCTTTGAATAGGCATGTTCTGACTGCCTTTTTGAACCTGTAGTATCAGGGAAACATCTTCCTCTTTCTTTTTATGGACCCTCCGGGGGTTATTTCCATAATTTTTGGATTGGATGTGATCAGCAATAGCTTTGAGTGCAGCTAGGTCTTGAATTTTCTCGAACTTCAATCCCATCTCAACCATCTCCCCATGTTTGACCATTTCAGAAAATAGTTTGCCGATGCCGGCTAAAACTCTTTCATATAAAGGCGCTTCTTGTATGTCTATGAAAGTCATGACCATCTATGATTCTATAATGGAAGGACTAACTTGGGCAGCCAGGCATCTCCACCTTTGAGCATACTCTCTAAAAGACTCATTAGACTGTTTCTTGATCTTGGTAATTTGATTCCGATCAGGAGCCATCTGAGATTAAAAGTTGTATTGAGTGAGGAAAGCATGTGCTATCTCTTCCCAGCTATGTATCTTTGAGTTGTCTAATCTTGTGTACCACGAACGGGCTTCTCCAATTAGACTTTTCTAGAATAATTGCATTCGGAGCTTTTCGTCCTCTGCATAAGATCCAAGTTCTCCAATAAACACCTTTAAATGTGTATAAGGATCTCCTAACCCGTCATATTTTTCGAAGTCAGAAGTTTTAAACTTTTCTGGATAATGAACACTAGGGAAAATGCAAAGATCAACATATAAAACACTCCCGTGTGTTCCAATTCCTTTGATAGCACGAAGAGTCTCTTCCATTTGGAGGACTATCTTTTTGATGTCACCAGTGTCTAGATCTCTAGTGGGATGGGCAACATCATGAGTTTTGTTGGTCGTATCCAACTGCAATTCAGGTATTATAATGACCTGGGTTCCTCTTTGTGTGGAGGATTCAGTATGTAGGGGTATTTTTGGACCCTGATTGGACTGGTGTAGTTCTTTGAGTAGAACAGCCAAATCTGTAATTTATTTTCTTAATCCGTCGAGTTCTTTGCGAGAATTCAGTTTGGTCGGATGACGACATGATTGACCGTAGGCCTGTAGCCTTTTTGGATTTTGACCGGGTAGTAGGTCTGATTGGTTCCCAGTGAAAGACTTGCATTGTTTAGTCTTTAGGTATAATAACATGCTATGTGATGTGTCCATTTTAGGAATTTTATCCTGCAAAACGGGTGTCAGCTGTTCGTAGCATGTTAATTAAAATATGTATGTGTACACATTTCGTCATATTTCTCATTTACATGGAGATAGATATGGAATGAAATTACAAGTAATTGTGTTTACAAGTAATTGAAATGAGAGCATGAAGAGACTTTCCTCCGTTTTGGGTTTATCAGAGGCTGACCTATCTTAGGTTACTCTCGCAGCTTTTTGGCATAAAGGTTCCCAAATCATCGCAATTTACTCAACAGGAAGTTAATCCGGTCTTTCAACTGGAGTGAATTTGCGTGGTGCCTTTCCTGAGCCTCGGGGAATTAGTCTTCCCACGAGTCCAGTAATCAAACACCGACGGGATAGCCTCCTGGTGGAGGGACCACACAACATACATTCACATACATCGCGTCTCACCATATGAAAATGATGACATGTGCGAAGCACTAATATCACAAGCAGATATAGTGCGAGGCACTAAGTGCAATAAGTAAATGCATTCGTACACATTCATCATAAATGTAAATGCAACATCCACACACAAGCAAATAACAGTTTTGAAAAGATTGTAATAGCGGCTTAAGTCCTCTTACTGGAGTCCCCAGCAGAGTCGCCACCTGTCGACGTTGGGATTTTTAGATGTCCCTTTCCGTTACTTGTTCTTTAGTGTTCTCATTTTAGGTGAGATTTGTTTGAAAAAACAAGTGAAAAAGGTCCGACATGTATAATGTCGACGATGGACTGTTAAGAGTCGCCAATTGGTTTTTTAAATGGTTGTACCAACACAACTGAGAAAAGGTTTGCACATTGACCCAGTGATGTGACACTGCTAAACGGGTTGGTGAAACCGATATTCATTAGGGTTCGGGGACTTGGTTATGCGGAGGGAAGGTGTTAGGAACCCCCCGACATCCGTGTTACCACGGTGACCGCCTCTTTTCAAGAAACTATTATCAGAATGTGTGGGGGGGTCAATGTGCTGTTATTTGGAAGTAGTGCGAGGCCTCGTTCGCACCTATATACACAGGGTTTGAATTTATGTAAAAATTCAATTTTAAGCAAGATATGGCAATGATGTTTTATAAAAGAGATTTTTCAAACCCTGATGCTCAATAGTAATTGAGACCTTTTACACTCCCATTTTATTATGTGTTCGGCTTGATTAATTTTATTTTACAGATGCGAGGCATCCGTACGAAAATAATGTATAAAATAATGTCGACTTCCTCGTGGGTATGAGAACCATCTGAGGAAATTCAGACACCGCAGAATAATTTACAAGCTGCTCACAACTGAAAACGTCCATCACGGGAACCGAATCTAGATCCAATAGGTTGAATCTGTGATCACATGATTCCTAGGCGCACATGATACCGCAATTTGTATGAAAGCAGTAAGCAGGTATATATATAAAAGCTGTAAATAAATATATACAGACATGATCACCAACCACGAAGCACCTCCATGGGGGATCAGAAATATAAATAAAGATGTAAAAGCTATCAACCGCCACCGACGAAACTCAAGGCGGGAAAAAACGTAAATAAAGTTGTAAAGCTATCAACCGCCACGGAGGGAACTCCAGGAGGGGAAAAATGTAAAGAAAACTGTACAAACCGATCAACTGCCACGAAGTAAACTCCAGGCAGGACGAAACATAAAGAAAGATGTAAAAGCGATCAACCACCACGAAGTGAACTCCACCTATATATATATATATATATATATATATATATATATATATAAGCGAATAAATGAACTGGATGTAAAATTCAGGCTCATCGAACAAAGTCCGACACACAGTTAATATATATATATATATATATATATATATATATATATATATATATATATATATATATATATTAAAGCAGTAAACGCTCCAGACCGAAGTCTAGGCTCATCGAACAAAGTTCGACACACATTTCATATATATATATATAAAAGCAAATAAACGCTCCAGACTGAAGTCTAGGCTCAATCGAGGCATAACTCGATAATGTTAGTCACTCCAGACCGAAGTCTAGGCTCAATCGAGGCATAACTCGATAATGTTAGTCAATATATATATATATATATATATATATATACAAACTAAAATAAAATCACGGACCGAAGTCCGGGCAAACGCACGCAGCACGACTCTCAACGTGAAGAAGGGTGTGTGCAAAGATGAAGAGAAAGGCTTTAAAGTGTGTGAGAAGGCTTACAGTTGACTGCCAAAGAAGACTTCTATATCTTTAAAGTGGGTAAACACTGGTTTTTGTAGGTACAAAAGTAGCTATATATGAGCTCACATGTGTTTAAAATGAGAAAGTACACTATATGGGGTGAGTGCAGAGCAAATTGGGAAGGGCTTCCTCGCCGTTTTCTCTTGCAAAATGGCCACCCCAAGCCTTCTATTTATAGAGGGTGGAGCCGCAGGTGTACCAGAGGCAACTCGGGTGGGCCCGAGTTTCTCAGGTTGGGTCGTCTCGTAGTACGTGCACTCAGGCACTGTAATGTCCACTCGAACTTTCAAAAGTGCAATCCGGGCATTCGATTGAGGTATACAGGACCTATTTCAGACCGCCGTTATCGAGAGTTGTACAATGGCATAGGATTAGAGTTTGTACGAAGTCATTGAAGATGGGACGATGCCCTCCGGTCTTCAAGCTTTAAATTTCATCCGTTACCTCGCACAATAGTCACTAGGGATTGGTTATCCTTGATTCTTGTGGGACATCGTTGCGTAGAGATGTGTATGAAATGTTGAGATGACATGGCGTGGCATCATGTTGGCGAGATGACGATGTTGCCCCTCACCGGTGTTATTGCCGGATTGGGCTTATAAAGCAGACGTTGCTCAGGGCTTCGTTGAGATTGGACTGCTGCAATTGTTGAAGGTCCTCAGTGTCATCTTTGAGGTGTGCCTGTCCTCCCGGTGTTATCTCCAGGTTGGTACGGAGTATCTCGTTGTGAGTGCTGAGATTGAAGCTGGTTGCATTTGAAACAAGCATTTTCGAGGTTATCGCCGAAACTGCATTCCTTGGGGTTATCACCAAGGTTGGTGGCTATTCCCATGATTGGGACTGAGACTGGATACCTTGGGGTTATCTCTGAGATTAATCGGTCTTCTCCGGTGTGCGTTCCGATATTGGATCTACACGTCTCGGGGTTATATCTGAGGTTGGATTTGTTACTCCCAGTGTGTGTTCCGGGGTTGATGCTGAACTTCCGGTAGTATCCGGAATGGATATGGATTGTCTTTCAGGGTTCCATCTTAAAAGACGAATTTGTCCTCCTACAATATTAGTGACAGGTGTACAAAAAATTTTGAGTGTCTACAACTGCCATACCATGCAGTCTTAAAATCTTATTTACGTATATACGAGCAAGATATTCAAGTGTATAAGTTTCTCGTATAGGTAAGAAATGAGCAGACTTGGTCAATCTATCAATAATGACCCAAATCGCATCTATGCCTTGAGAAACCTTGGGAAGACCAGTAACAAAATCCATGGTAATGTGCTCCCACTTCCATTCTGGAATTTTAAGTGGTTGCAATGGACATTTTGGCACTTGATGCTCCGCGTTAACTCATTGACACGTTAAACACCTTGAGATAAACTCTGATATCTCTCTCTTCATATTGCTCCACCAAAATGTATGTCGAAGATCACGATACATTTTGGTACTCCCAGGATGGATTGCAAACGGTGTATTGTGTGCATCCATCATTATTTTATACTTCAAGCCAGAATCGTTAGGAACACAAAGTCTGGACTTGACTCGAAGTATTCCTTTCTTATCGATTCTTTCTTCTGGAATTGCACCTTCTTATACTTTCTTCCTCATACGCATCAACTTCATGTCCGTAAGTTGAGCAGCTTTAACTTTATCGATTAAAGCCGGTTCTATTCGTATATTTGCCATCATCACGTGGGTCCCTAGAGTCTTTAACTCTATCTTCATCCTTTGTAAGTCATACCAAATGGGCCTTTGCGTTGAAAATATCGCAACCGTACCCGCATATGATCTTCTACTCAATGTGTCAGCTACCACATTCGCTTTTCCAAGATGGTATTGAATGGTATGATCATAATCTTTCAACAGCTCGAGCCAACGTAGTTGCAGCATGTTGAGTTCCTTTTGGGTGAAGAAATATTTGAGGTTTTTAGAGCGGTATAGATCTCCACCTTTTCTTCATACAGGTAATGCCTCCAGATCTTTAGTGCAAAAATGACTGATGTCAACTCTAGATCATGAGTACGATAATTTCTCTCATACTCTTTGAGTTGTCGTGAGGCATAGGCTATGACTTTCCCATGTTGCATGAGAACACATCCTAACCCTCTGCCTGATGCATCGATGTAGATGACAAATCCCTCCGAACCAGATGGTATTGTCAGAACAGGTAATGAAATGAGTCTTCTCTTGAGTTCTTGAAAACACTTCTCACATTCTTCGCTCCAACCAAATTTTGTATCTTTTTTAGTCAGCTGAGTTAATGAAGTAGCAATTAGAGAAAATCTTTCCACGAATCTCCGAAAATAACCAGCTAAGCCGAGAAATCTACGTACTTCGGTCACTGACTTAAGTTGCTCTCAGCTTTGTCTTGCTTAAATCTTCACTGGATCAACAGATATTCCATTATTTGATATCACATGCCCAAGGAATGCTACTTTCTCAAGCCAAAACTCGCATTTCTTCAACTTGGCATATAACTTGTTCTCACGAAGATTTTGGAGTATCAGCCTCAAGTGTTGCTCATGATCTTCACAGCTTTTGGAGTAAATGAGGATGTCATCAATAAAGACGACCTCAAAGTGATCTAAATATTCCTTGAATACTCGGTTCATCATATCCATGAAGGCAGTAGGAGCATTAGTCAATCCAAAAGACATGACTAGGAATTCGTAATGCCCGTACTGAGTTCTTAAAGCAGTTTTTTGCATGTCATCAGTTTTAATCTTTAACTGATGATATCCGGAATGAAGATCGATCTTTGAAAAGAATTTGGCGCCCTGCAACTGGTCAAACAGGTCATCCATACGAGGTAACGGATACCTATTTTTTATGGTGACATGATTCAACTCCCGATATTCAATACAAAGTTGCATACTTCCATCTTTCTTCTATACGAATAGAACAGGAGCACCCCAAGGAGACGTACTAGGACGAATGAAACTGATGTCTAATAATTTCTGCAGTTGGGTCTTTAACTCCTAAAGTTCAATAGGATTCATTCGATATGGGGCTTTGGAAATAGGTTTTGTACCAGGTTCAAGGTCGATACCAAACTCGATTTCACGCTCTGGGGGTAGGCCAGGAAGTTCTTCGGGGAATACGTTAGGAAATTTATTAACAATAGAAGTATCATTCAAATCTGACATTTTTTTTTAAATCCGTGATATTGGCTAAGAAAGCTTGACATCCATTTTTCAATAAACGAATAGCTTTATAGCTTGATATGACAGTGATTGACTCTAGTGGTTTGGTTGCTTGAATTTGCATAATAGGTTTGTTAGGAATATGAAAGCTAGTAACCTTATGAAAACGATTAATTTTAGCATGATGAGTAGTTAACCAATCAATTCCTAAAATCACATCGAATGCAAGTACTTTCAAAGAAATAAGATTGACAGGTAACGTGTGGTTGCCGATTTGAATCAAACAAGACTTATAAACAGTGGATGTAATGAAGGTTTCTCCCAACGGAGTTTCAACAGATAAGTCAAAGTCTAATTTCTTCGGAGTTAAATTTAAACGTTGAGCGCAAGTAGGAGAAATAAAAGAATGGGTCAAACCGGTATAAAATAAGGTATAGACTTCACTAGAGTTTATGATTAGCTTACCTGTGATGACCTTGTTCGGGTTCCTCGCTTTTTGGGAGGCCACGACAAACGCTCTCCCTTGAACTACCGACTTTGACTTGTTTGGGACGGCTTTTGGTGTCAACATCCCAACTGGACTTGGCTTTACTGCACGACAAAATCGAGCTAGGTGACCTTCTCTTCTGCAATTATAACATGTTTTGGACTGCTGCGTACAGTTTGGACTGATGTGTCCCTCCCCTCCCCATTTGTAGCATACGATCGTTGATCGTTCTCCTTCTTTAACAACGAGTGCTGGTGCTGACGTCTTTCCATCATTATTGAATATCCTCTTCTTGAAATTTCCACTTTTATTGTCTTGGCCATTATTACCACCGAAGTGGTTACCATTTCTGGCATGTTGACTTTATCCATGTTTGTTGTCACGCTTCGATGACTGCTTCCACTGGTAGTATCGCTTTGTTGGCTGCTATCTCTTGGTTGGGATGACTCATTATCACGTTCCAATAACTGAGCCCTATTCACAACATCTGAATACAAACACAGTTTGTGAGAAATTAGGTATTGACGTATCTCGGGTTTCAAACCTCTTGGAAACATCCGCGTCATTCTCTCCTCATTATCAACCAAGTGGAACGCAAACCAGGACAACTCGGCAAACTTAGCTTCGTACTGCGACACGGTCATATTGTTTTTCTCCAGCTTGATGAATTCTACCTCTTTCATGTGACGAATACTTTCGGGAAAGTACCTTTCGTTGAACAGTTCTTTGAACTTCTCCCAATACATCTTTAGTGTGGCAGGTTGAGTACGCTTTACAGATTTCCACCAGTAATTTGCCTCTCCTTGCAATATGAAGGTGGCAAAGGGAACCTTTTGCTCCTCGGAGCATCCCAAGACTTCAAATATTTTGGTGATCTACTTTATCTACGTCTCCGCCTTAAGTGGTTTTGGCTCTCCCAAAAATTATGGTGGTCCCAGCTCCTTGAACTGCTTAGCGGTTACCATCCGAGAGTTGCCAGTGTTTCCCCCGGCATTTTGAATTGGAGTCGTTCTCGCCTGATGTTGCATGAATTGCATAAAGCCTCTGAACATCCCATCGTTCATCATTTGGTCAGTGTTGTTGTCTGCATGAGGATTGTTACCTTCCTGATGCACATTATCCTGGCTATTGATCGTTGGTGATTCAACGGTCTCATGTGCTCCATTGTTATTCTCAACATTCTCGGATGTCATTTTCAAATACTGCCATAAAATAAGGGTTAATTGACATGCAACATATTATCCCTATATTCTGACCGACTAATTAAATAACAAATAAACTTAGGTAGGTCATACTAGCGAAAGAATTACCCGTCTTTCCCCTCCTAGTTCTAATCTCACATCTCAGCCAGGGATCATATCCCTAAGCTTTGATACCAACTGTGATGCCCCCAAAATAGGTATACATCACCCATTCTGAGTCGCCAAATACATGGTACAAAATTCTAATACAACTTAATTATACAACTATCATGTAAAATACGACAAACATAAGCTGTGAGTTTTAATATAAATATTGTCTTCTAGACAGTATTCAAACTCAAAATAAGTCCTCATTACATTTATTATCACACTATTTCACAGAATAGTGAGGACTACTAATGCAAACATCTGGACCGTCACTCCGATCCCCGACTAGTCCTAGCTATATTCTGATTTCCTAAAGAGAACAATGAAAGCAAAAGGTGAGCTCAACTAGCCCAGTAAGAAATATTATGACTAAGATAATGCAGAATAAATTATCTTTAGCCTTCAACAGTGTTAAACTAATAAAATATAATAAACATCAAGTTTAACTACAGCGGAACAAGCAATCCATTAGAAGAGTAAAGTAGCGCATGATATCTACTATCTTCCATGGTTTAAAAAGTTTATCATCAATTTTATTTTTGAGACTCAACTTAATAAATAATACACATCATCGAATCATCCCTGCACTACGGGCCAAGGATATTCATTAATATCACGACCATGAATTATCCATGCAGTACGAGCCAAGGATATTCGTATTTTCACCAATGGTCATGAGGATAAAGACAATAATACAAGAATTCAATTAAAAGAAAGCAAATGATAAATTTTTAAAGATTTATAATTTAATTTATCAAGAATTCAATAATGTCCAAATTATCAACATGATACTGTTTTGTGAAATAAAATTCGAGAATATTTTTGTATCAAAAATGATTTAGACCGAAAAGATATCAATTTTTGTCATGAATAGTACCCCGGGAGAATAGTAACCGAGTGAATAGTACCTCGTGAATAGTAATTCGAAAATAGTACCCCGTGAATAGTACTCCGGCATAAAAAGATTAAAAGTTATCAAGAATGCTCAGAATAATATTTTCATGAAAAGATACTGGATGAAGCGCAAATATCAAGGATATTCTACTAATTTCATGGAGTATAGAAGCCAAAACTTAACAAAAATGAGTATAGAATTCGAAATCTGAAACGAAATAATAATACTTACATACTACAGAGTATGGAAGAAAATATTATTTTATATGAATACTGAACAAAAATAATATCCCTTACCTTCAAAAGAAGAGTATTCCGACTGGTAGGGCGAGGATATTCTTGAAGAAAACTTGAACTGTTTACTACGCTCAAAGCTTCCTTAAACTCTAAAAATATACGCTCAAGATTATAGAAAAAGAATTCTCTGATTCTGGTGTGATTTTCAATTCTAACTAAACATCCTATTTATAGGAGAATGGAAGGGGTACTGTTTAAAATTCTCACGGACCAATAGTTAAAAAAAATTACGGGCTAAATTTGCAACATCACAGACGCTGGATTTTCAAATAATAAAATAATAATTAAATAAAACAAAATTTTATAACATATATATATATATATATATATATATATATATATATATATATATAAACACGTGTTTAATGAAAACAAACTCCAACCCGTGAACACTTTTCAGATTCCTCCCCCCAAAAGTCCTCCACACGTGGGCCCCACCATATGTCATCATCACATATGAGCCCCTCCTCTTAATAATATATAAATATATATACTTAATAACTATCTACCGATTATTTTGAAAAATGGGTAAATAGGGGTCCATAAAATAAGCAAAAATTACATCAATTACTTCATAAAAATCCCCTCAATATTTTTAACAACATTTATCATCATTATTATAATTCATAATATTTAACAACCAGATCGTTCCCACGAAAGAGGGGGCTTTTCGATAAGGATTTCTCCCTATTGGCGTACAATTAGGTGACCAAACCTCTCCTCGACAGCTAGACATCGTCAATATATATATATATATATATATATATATATATATATATATATATATATATATATATATATATATATATATATATATATACAGATAGGATCAACCACCACGAAGCACCTCCATGGGGGATCAAAAATGTAAATATATAAAAGTGGTAAATATATATATAGAGACATGATTAACCACCACGAAAACCTCCATGGGGGATCAAAAATATAAATAAAGCCGTAAAGGTGATCAACCGCCACAAAGTAAACTCCAGGCGGGACAAAATGTAAAGAAAGCTGTAAAAGGCCACGAAGTAAACTCCAGGCCTGACAGAAATGTGTATATATATATATATATATATATATATATATATATATATATATATATGTGTGTATGTATGTATAAAAACGATAAACGCACAGGATATATATTGATCCCGACTCGGTTTATCATTATAGTGATTTGTTGCTATATATATATATAAACAGTAAACGCACATGATGTAAAATCCAGGCTCAATCAAACAAAGTTTGATGACAACAACATATATATTATAAGTATTTATATATAAATATATAAAAGTAAATAAATGCTCTAGATGTAAAATCCAGGCTCATCGAACAAAGTTCGACCACATTTATATATAAGTATATATATATATATATATATATATATATATATAAAAGTAAATAAATGCTCCGAACGTGAGTCCAGGCTCAATCAAGGCATAACTCGATAATTTTAGTTCATATATATAAATATAATATATATATATATATATATATATATATATATAAGAAATAAAAGCCGCGGACCGAAGTTCGGGCATGCACACGTAACACGACTCTCAACGTGAAGAACGGTATGCAAAGATGAAGAGAAAGGCTTTAAAGTGTGTAAGAAGACTTATAGTGGACTTCCAAATAAGACTTCAATGACTTGAAATGGATGAACACTCGGCTCCCACCGGTAAAAATATAGCAATATATAAGCTCACAAGTGTTTAAATGAGAAAGCACTCAGTTTATAGTGTGTACAAAGCAAATTGGATAGGGCTTCCTCGCCTATTCTCTATGCAAAATGGCTTCCCCAAGCCCTCTATTTATAGAGGGGGGAGCCACAGGTGCACCTGCGGCTGTTCGGGGTGCCCCAGGTTTCGCGGGTCCTGCTGTCTCGAAGTACGTGCACGCATGTAACTTGTTATCCTCTCGAACTTTCAGAACTTCAATCTGGGCATCCGATCGAGGTGTATAAGACCTTTTTCGACATGCTATTGTCGAGAGCTGTACAATGACATGCGATTAGAGGTTGTATAAAGTCAGTAAGATGGGACCATGCCCTTCGTCTTCAAGCTTCAAATTCTATTCGGTGTGCTGTCTTGTGTAGTAGTCACTCGAGATTGGAGCTCTTGGGTTCTTGTAGGACATTGCTGCATAGAATGTATGTATGTTGTTATTGAGATGGCGCAATGTAGGTTTGGGATGGCAAAATGATGATTCTGTCCTTCACCGAGGTTATCTCCAGTTTGAGCTGATTTAGCGGTCATTGCTCAGGGTTATCTCTGAGATTGGACTGCTACAGGTGTTGACCGTCCTCAGGGTTATTTCTGAGGTGTGCCTTACTTGCCAGGGTTATCTCTGGGCTTGGGGAATGAGTGCCTCGAGGCTTTTGCTGAGTGTTTGAAGTTATTTACATGAATTTAAAACAAACATTTCCGGGGTTATCTCCGGAACTGCAACTGTATGCCTTAGGATTATCTCCGACGTTGACATTGTCTTTCTCGGTGTTGTTTTCGAGGCTGAGACTGAGTATCACGGGATTATCTCTAAGATGAAACGGTCTTCTTCGGTGTGATTTTTGGTATTTGAACTGCATTCCTCGGGGTTATCTCCGAGGTTGAAACTGAAATTCCCGGTGTTGTTTACAGGACTGAGATTAAAACTTTCGGTGGTATTTTTGGGACTGAGCTGGATATCTCGGGATTATCTCCTAGATGGTAATACTAAATATCCCATGGTTGTCTCCGGGATTGAACTGAGTTGTCTTCTAAGGTTATCTCTAAAAGACGATTCTGCCCTCCTACAATGTTAGAAATAGGTATACAGAAAATTTTAAGTGTCTACAGATGCCCCTCTTTATCATATTCATGCAATGCAATGGCATGGATAGGATAAAGAATACTAGACACTTGCAATGTAACAAGATAATCATGATACAATATACAACAGCATAATGCAAATGTATATGCTTTGTTAGATTGTTCTCCAACATGGTGGGATGATTGCCAGCTCCCCTTGACTTCTACCGGGAATAGACGTATCTCTCATGTACAAGAGACTCTGTGGGGATGTATTTGGTCTGTTGAGGATGTGTATAACATATTCCATCATCAGTCCTCCCCGATGAGGATGCTTTATTGGAGTTACTGCCAACAGTTTGTGTTGTCAGGATTGCCTGACCCTCAGTGAAATGTATATCAACGAATGAAATCCCTGCTGGGGATAAATGTGAAGGCTGCTTGCCCTTTGTTGACGTGTGCATCAACTGATGAAATCATCGGATGGCTTCCAATGCTTTTATGGGTTTAACTGCCATCGGCTGAAATAACATCAAGGTTGATTGACCTTTGTTGACATGTGCATCAACAGATGAAATGTGTGACACCCCCACCAGAGACTTGTACATTGGCAGATGAAAATGTGTGATACCCCATTGGGGAATCTGTATTTGGACATATAAACATGTGTGACACCCCCGCCGGGGATCTGTATTTGGACAGATGAACATGCGTGATACCCCCACCGGGGAAACTGCTTTACCGATGATATAGCTATGTTTTACTCCTTTCAGCCATCAGAGTGTATAGACACTGTGTCTTGGTCGGTATTCTTGGCAGGGATCGGAGATCCGTTTGGCATCCTACCATGTATAGGGATCAGTTCACCCTATAGCTTTATTACTCACGATCTGAGCATGGATTATCTCCCTCTAGCTGGTTTGAGGGGCATGACTACCTACCACCCCCTGGCCGTGATGTCACGGTTTGACCAGTTCCAGGACTTCCATCCTTTTGATGGGGCGTTAGGTTAACATTTAGCTTCCCGCCATCTATCAGTAGAGGTCCAATCCTGGGTATATTCCTGTTGAGATCAACATGAGATAGCTAATTTTTCTGTTAGCCATCCAGGCTATTTGCCAGAGTATTCTGTGTGGATGGAGACAAAGACTTCATCGGCTGCGGCAGTATCCAAAGTGTCGAGTATTGATTCAGATGATGGAGAGCCCATGGAGGACATTTATTCCCACACCAAGGAGGAGCTATTTACTGGGTCATCAGCAGCTCTTTTAGATTCTCTCAGTACTAGAACTGTTGTGATCCAGCATTCAGCACAGTATTTCGAGTAGAGTCTCCATCTGATGACCCTCGAGAGAGATCAGGCTAGAGCCTTGATGTTGACAGCTCTTGATGGGAGAGACGCCGCTCTATTAGAGAGAGACAAGGCATTAGCTCGTAGAGATGCCACTGTTGTTGAGCGGGATAAGGCCAGATTAGCTAGAGATGTCGTGATAGGCAAGAGGGATAGCGTCATATCTGCCCGGGATGTAGCCGTTATAGATAGTACCACAGTGAAGTCCCTTACTACTAGCATGATTGCAGAGATGAGCACATATATTGATGAGCACTGCGTCACCATACAGATGGCTATAGATCTGTTAGCTCGTATGGATACCCTTGTATAGGAGACCACAGTGTTACCTCCTTCTTCTGAGAGGGATGCCATGTTAGGCTTGATAGCTCTCATATACACTGATTTGTAGATGGGCTTATATTTTCCTGCACAGACTAGCTTAGCCATTTTGTCATGTAAAATTCATATTGTATATATCAAATAGCATTATATATAGTAGGGAAATATATTTTTGATCACTTCCCTTTTAGTTATGCCTTGTTTCTTGCTTGATATTTGCCTGTTTCTTCAGGGCTTGTGATCTTGATGTATTCTGAATTCCTCCTTGATGGATGGATATTGAGTTGTCTCTGGATAGTTCAGAATGGATCATTGATCTGTGTGTATTCCCTACCATCTTCGGTGTCTTGGGATTGGTTTCTGTATGTAAATGTGGAGAGGAATGTGGCTTTCCTCTCTGAGGTTGATAGCACCATAGATGGTCGCCAGTACTCCTATTCAAGAGGAGCCCAGTTAGTTCCATCTCTTATGGATTGGTGTTTCTCTTTAAAGAATCAACCGCAGCTTAGATGGTCGCTGATTCTCCCGTTTACATAGGGAGGTCGGGTAGTTTCATCCCTTTGGTCTGAAGCCGATGAAATGTAGTGGATTGAAGGTTGATCCCAGTACCGTTGACAAGTGTTTGTGTTTTGGTAGGGGGTAAGATCGAACCATGAATGGCTGTCTACGTACTCCTGTTGAAGAGGAGATCAGGTTTACGTAGTTCGAACCTAGTGTGGAGGTTCAACGTTGTATGTGAAAGAGTGTAGGAATATTTTTGTTGTTTTTTGTTTTTGTAATGAGAAGGGTGTAGAAATGTTTTTATTTTTTTGTTTTATTGCGATCGGGCCATATAAAATGGTTGTCTACATACTCCCGTGTATCAAGGAGATCAGGTCGGCGTAGTTCATCCCATGTTCAGGATGATTTGTAGCCAATGAAAAGTTTGATCCCATGTTCAGGACAAACTGCGGGTGAGAAAGTTTAATCCCATGCAATGGATAAACTGCGGGTGTGAAAAGTCTTATCCCTAGTGGGGTAAAACTGCGGGTGTGAAAGGTTCAATCCCTGGTGGGATAACCGGAGTTAAGTAAGGGTTCAAAACCAAATGGAGAGAAAAGGATCTGGCAATCCAAAACCAGGCTGCTGGTTAGAAAATGTGTTTATCCCTAATGGGACAGATGAGTGTGATGAGAAGTTGTATGTAATGAAGGGCTAAAAAAACCTGAAATGACTGGGGATCTGATGATCCGAAACCAGGATGTTTGCTTGATGGTGATCTCAGACATAGTACCATTTCACGGTGTACGAGTTGATAAGCTGTGGAAATTCATCGCCGTCTATTTCCTGTAATCTGAGAGCACCTCTTGTCAATACCTCCTTGACAATAAACGGGCCTTCCCAATTAGGGGTGAATTTTCCCTTAGACTAATCTTGGTTGTCAATGATCTTCTTCAAAACCAAATCATGTTGTTTAAACTGCCGTAGTCGGACCTTTCTGTTATAGGACCTGGCAATCCTTTATTTATATAACTGACTGTGGAAGATAGCAGCGGCTCACCTTTCGTTTATTAGAGACAATTGGTGATACCTATCTTGTACCCATTGGTCTTCATCTAGCTGAGCGTAGATCAACACTCTGAGGGATTCCATTTCCACTTTTATGGGGAGCACTGCTTCCATCCCATAGGTTAATGCTTAGGGAGTTGCCCCAGTGGAATTGCGCATTGATGTTCTGTAGGCTAACAGAGTAATAGGCAATAAGTCAGGCCATCCTTTATGGTTGGTGGACATCTTTTGCATGATCTTCTTGATCTTTTTGTTAACCGCTTCAACAGCACCATTTATCTTTGGACGGTAGATGACGGAGTTGAGATGTTTGGTATGGAATTTATTGCATAACTCCTCCATCATTTTGTTGTTGAGGTTCTTAGCATTGTCTGATACAATTACCTCTGGTTGTCCATATCGACAAATGACATTATTTCTGATGAAAGTAATGGTGACTTCTTTGGTAACCCTAGGGAAGGAGGCTTCTTCTACCCATTTGGTGAAGTAGTCGATCATGGTGAAGATAAACTGATGTCCATTACTGGCTTTGGGCTCGATGGGCCCAATTATATTCATTCCCCACATTGAGAAGGGCCAAGGAGAACTCATATTGTGGAGCTCCCTCGGAGGGGCGTGGATAGCATTCCCATGAATTTGGCACTGATAACATCTCTTGACGTGATCATCACAATCAGCTTTGAGAGAGAGCCAGTAATGCCTTGTTCTTAGGATTTTCTTTACAAGTAGAGGGCCACTCATGTATGGGCCACAGACTCCACCATGGATCTCATCCATGAGCCTCTGAGCTTGGTCCTTGTCCAGACATCTGAGGAGACCTAATCATGCATCTCTCTTATAGAGTTCATCTCCGCTCAGGTAGAATTTCATTGTCAGTCGATGAATTCGCCTTCTTTCAGTCAGGCTTGCCTCAGCGGGTGTAGATCCATCTTGTAAGTACTCCTTGATAAGTCGATACCAAGGGTGTTGGATGGGAGGTAGGTCATCCGATACTTTTCCAATGTAATTCCCATAGGCTGGAGCCTTTTGTTGGGAAAATGTGAGGGTTGGCATATCTTCCTTGTCATGTATGTTGATCAAGGAGGCCAAAGTTGCTAGCGCATCCGCAAAATCATTCCTATTCCAAAGAATGTGGAGGAAGGATATCTCTTTAAACTCCGAAGCCATCTGTAGAACCTGTCGATGGTAAGGCAGCAAGTGTAGACCTTTGGTGTGATAGATTCATGTGGTTTGTCTGATTACCAACTCAGAATCTCCAAAGATAATTAACTGTCTGATGCCCATTGATTGGGCAAGTTTTAGCCCCATGATACAGCTTTCATACTCGGATGTGTTGTTGGTGTTGGCAACCTGCAATTTGTCGGCAACGGGATGATGCTCCCCCATTACGGATACTAGAACTGCTCTGGCCCCATAACCTTCCATGCTTACAGCTCCATCAAAATACATCTTCCATGTTTGGTGTGTATCATACTGATGGTGTTGCTAAA
The DNA here is from genome assembly GCA_016801055.1 of Panax notoginseng. Taxonomy (NCBI): domain Eukaryota; kingdom Viridiplantae; phylum Streptophyta; class Magnoliopsida; order Apiales; family Araliaceae; genus Panax; species Panax notoginseng. Next base: position 61,618,732 of record CM029018.1, read on the forward strand.
TTTCCATTACCCCTTCATCGGAGAAGTATGTTTCCAAGGGTTTGCGTCACGTAGACGATGTCAAATTGTTGTAAGATCAACTGCCATCTGGACAGCCGACAACTTAACATAGGTTTACTGAACACATACTTGAGAGGATCCAATCGGGATATGAGATGGGTTGTGTGACCGTGGAGGTAATGTTGTAACCTCATGGAAGCCCATGCTAAAGCACAACAAGTCTTTTCAATCAGAGTGTATTTGTGTTCATTGTTGCTAAATATTTTGTTGAGGTAGTAGATAGCTCGCTCTTGGCCTCTATCGTCTTTTTGTCCCAGCATACAGCCCATGGCATTATCACTTATGGACAGGTACATGAACAGGGGAACATCATCCCTGGGTGGTACCAAAATAAGAGCTTTGACTAGTTGTTCTTTGATTGTAAGGAAGGCCTTCTGACATTCATCATTCCATTTCATGGAGGAGTTCTTACTTAACAATTTGAAGATAGGCTCACAAGTTGTTGTGAGTTGGGAAATGAACCTGCTAATGAAGTTAATTCTTCCCAAAAATCCCCGTATTTCCTTCTCTGTCTGAGGAATGGGTATTTCCGTAATGGCCTGGATTTTGGTGGGATCCAGCTCAATCCCTTTATGGCTGACTAAGAATCCTAGCAACTTGCCTGATTTAACGCCAAAGGCGCACTTGGCTGGATTCAACTTCAAGTTGTACTTACGTAACCTGTTAAAGAGCTTTCTGAGATGGTCTAGGTGGTCTTCCTCCTTCCGAGACTTGATGATGATGTCATCCACATAGATCTCTATCTCCTTGTGCATTAAATCATGGAAAAGAGTCATCATGGATCACTGGTAGGTAGCTCCGGTATTGATGAGGCCGAACGACAACCGTCTATAGCAAAAGGTTCCCCAAGGAGTGATGAATGCAGTTTTCTCACGATCCTCGTCAGCAACCATGATTTGATGGTACCCCGTGAAATAATCAGCAAATGAGTACATGTCGTATTGAGCAGTGTTGTTAATGAGAATGTGGATAAATGGCACGGGAATGCTATCTTTAAGGCAAGCTTTATTCAAATCCTGGAAATCCACGCAAACTCGTACCTTCCCTCCTGGTCTAGGCATGGGGACTATGTTGGATTGCCATTCAGGGTATATGGATACCATGATGATGCCTGCTTGAAATTATTTCACAATTTCCTCTTTAACCTTTAAACTCCACTCAGGTTTTAATCGCTTGAGCTTCTGCCTGACTGGCTTGAATCACTCTTTGATGGGTAGGTGATGAATGACAATGTCAGTAGACAAATCCACCATGTCTTTATGAGACCATACAAACACATCCTGGAATTGGGTTAATAGCGTAACCATGTCATTCCTTTGGTTTGGAGTGAGGTATGTACCAATCTAGATTAGCTTAGGGCTTTCTAAGGTTCTGAGATTGAAGGAAGTGGTTTGATCAAGGTTGGGTTTGGGTTTATCTTCGACCCATTCTTTGATCTCCTGAGGTATCTCAATGTCCTCTTGTATTTCCATCAAGTCTGAGTCCAACTTTTCATTAAAGTTACAATCCTTGTGGAGAAAAGACACCTTATCAGCAAGTATAGGCACATCTAAATTCAGAGTCCTAAAACAAAATATGCTTTCACTTAATATATATGAAACTGTTCAATCATATAAAGTATTAGCATGTACTGACAAAACAACTGCTAATACTGTACAGAAAAGTAAACAGTTATTATTATCTACAGTGCAGAAGGAGTTTCTACCCGTTTTACCCTTGTCGACCAATGAAAGGAGTGATGCTCCAATTGTCAAGGGTGAAGTCCTAATGGACTGCAGTGATGGAGGGGCAGTCATCGTCCTCCTTCTCCCAAATGATGACCATTACGTCTGGGCAATCATCGTCTGGGGTGTATCTATTTGTGTGATCATCATGGACAATGATGCGTACGTTTGACATCGTTCTGACGATGTCTTGTTTAAGTCTTCGTTCCTCTTCTTCCACTTCGGGATTTGGAACCAAGACTTTTTTCCCCTTTACCGGTATCGGTTTAGGAAATAACATAGCCATTACATGGGCAGGCACCTTTACCGGAGATGGTGCAGGCTCAGGAACTGTAGGTGGAGATAATCAGCGTGTGGCTGAAGCTGAAGGAATTTATTTGTACTTATGAGGATTCTTGCGAGTGGAACTAGCAGTATAGCTTAGTTCGGTTATCCCTGTTTGACTAGGACATTGAATGGGGCGCTTGATGCCCTGATTATCTTTGTCCAACCCTTGTCCAGGTTGATAACCCAATGACATCATTTCTTGAGTGGCCGACATTACTTTGGCAGAAATCTGGGGTATAAGAGGTGGTGCCCCAACAGGATGGTAGTGAGTATTTCTCAATTCCAGGGCATGAAAACTGACCGGCTCAACTTCTGAATTGAAGCTGATGAGTGGTATGTCACCTTGTTCAGGACATTCCGGCTCAGCATCGACAGTGACTAGGCTATTGTTGATAATGTATTTAAGTTGTTGATGAAGGGTGGAGGGGACGGCCCCTGCCATATGAATCCATGGTTTTTTCAAGATCAGGTTATATCCTGTATCTATTTTGAGCACGTGGAAAGATATGCAGAATGTATGTGGACCAATCTCCACTAGCAGTTCAATCTCCCCGATAGAATTTCGTCGGGATCAGTCAAAAGCTTTGCGGCTTCGAATCCGATTGAGATTGATATTCATCTTCACAAGAGTAGCATAAGGACAAATATTGTGACGCCCCCAAAACAGGTATACATCACCCATTCTGAGTCTCCATATACATGGTACTGAATACAAATACAAACTTAAATATACAACATGAGCTGTGAGTTTTAATACAAATATTATCTTCTAGACAGTATACAAACTCAAAATAAGTCCTCAATAAATTTATTATCACATTATTTCACAGAATAGTGAGGACTACTAATGCAACCATCTGGACCGTCAATCCATTCCCTGACTAGTCCCAGCTATATTCTCATTTCTTGAAGAGAATAGTGAAAGAAAGGGTGAGCTCTACTAGCCCAGTAAGAAATATTATGACCAAGATAATGTAGAATTAATTATCATTAGCCTTCAACAATGTTAAACTGATAGAGAATAATAGACAACAAGTTTAACTGCAGTGAAACAAGCAATCCATTAGAAGAGTCAAGTAAAGTATAAAATCTATTATCTTCTATGATTTAAAAAGTTTTTCATCAACTTTATCGCTGAGACTCAGCTTAATAAATCAAATCAAATCATCCATGCACTACGGCCAAGGATATTCATGTAATCATCAATGGTCATGAATATACCGAATAATCCATGGTCATAATCATACCAACAACTGTCCATCAATGCACTACAGGCTACTGAGGACTTTTACCACATCATTCGTCACATTACGGTCATGATTATACCGAATAATTCATGGTCATAATCATACCAAGTCCATCTATGCACGTAAGCCAAAGATGACTTTCAACAAAATATAAGCATGAGGATGATGACAATTCAATAAAACAAGTTCAAAAATAAATTTTAAAGATTTATAAATTAATTTATCTAGGAACCAATAACGTCCAAATTGTCAACATGATACTGCTTTGTAGAGTAAAATTCAAGAATGCTCCGAAGAATATTTCCATGAAAAGATACTGGATGAAGCGCAAATATCAAGGATATTCCACTAATTTCATGGAGTATAGAAGCCAAAACTTTAACTAACTAAGTATAATAGAATATATGAAACTGCAAATGAATTTTTGCCCGCCATGCGGTAATCCACATAGACAGATTATTCCAACAAAATAATAAAGAATGGAATAACAGAAGAATTCACCAGGCGTGCGTAATCCGCACAGACAGGTTATTCCAACAGAATAATAAATAATGGAACCAGGTAATGCATAACCCGCACAGACAGGATATTCCAACAGAATAATAAAGAATGGAACTAGGTCATGCGTAATCCGCACAGACAGCATATTCCAACAGAATAACAAAGAATGGAATAACAACAGAATTCACCGGGCATGTGATAGACTGCACAGACAGGTTATTCCAACAGAATAATAAAGAATGGAACCAGATCATGCGTAATCCGCACAGATAGGATATTCCAACAGAATAATAAAGAATGGAATAACAACAAAATTCACCAGGCATGCGATAGACCGCACAGACAAGTTATTCCAACAGAATAATAAAGAATAGAACCAGGTCGTGCGTAATCCGCACAGACAAGATATTCCAACAGAATAATAAAGAATGAAATAATAACAGAATACACCATACATGCGATAGACTGCACAGACAGGTTATTCCAACAGAATAATAAATAATGGAATAACAGAAGAATTTCACCAGGTATGCGGTACTTCGCATAAATAGGTTATTCCAACATAATAATAAATAATGGAATAACAACCCTTACGAGTATTGAAAGAAAATAACTCTCTTCATGAATACGAAAGAATTATACCCCTTACGAGTATTGAAAGAAAATAACTCTCTTTATGAATACGAAAGAATAATACCCCTTTCGAGTACAACAAATAATATCCCTTACCTTAGAAAAACTGAATATTGGAGTAGTGAAGTAGCAGAATACTTTTCTTCTTTCTCTCTATAGTTTATCTCTCTAGAGTTTCAGTGAATTCGTAAGAAATAATGAAGAAATGAGCTTCTATTTATAGGAGAATGGACTGAATAGTAACTAATTCATGAACGGTCCAGATTGATTTACTTTTAAACGGACGGTCCATATTGATTTACTATTAAAACTTAAAGCAACGATCCATACTGATTTACTATTAAAACTTTAAACCAGCGATCCATATTGATTTACTATTATAACTTCAACCAACGATCCATATTGATTTACTATTATAACTTCAACTAACGCTTTGAAAAATTATCGTATCTCCTCATGGAATAATATTATACCCAAAAATGATTTGGACCGAAAAGAAATATATTTTTTGGGTGAATAGTATCCCGACACGAAAAGTGTCCCAAATACCCGAGTGAACAATACTAGAGTGAATAGTAATCGGGTGAATAGTAACCCGTGAATAGTACTCCGACACGAAAAGTGCCCCGAATACCCGATTGGTCAATATAACCTCCAGACATCAACTATTATCGAAATAAATGTCGATTTCCACTAACACTAATAATCCCAACACAATGGAACAATCAATTTTATCTTTAATCAACACGAACTTATTCATCATTAATATTATAACTCACAATATTTAACAAACAGGTCGTTCCCAGGAAAGAGGTGGCTTTCCGATAAGGATTTCTCCTTATTGGCGAGCAATTAGGTAACCAAACCTCTCCTTGACAGAACTTCTAGACATTGTCAATATTGTAAATAATAATATGAATAACTTTGCTGTCTTAATTATTGATTTAATAATAATAAATATTATGCAAATGATACTGTGACAATAATTGAATCAATAATAAGAGAGATATGATGCAGCAATTACTGTAGCAATAATTGAGTATAACTGAGTGACTTCTTACGTAAGCATCAATAATCAATACCGTGTGCTACTATGCAACCACGCGTATTACTGTACTTTTACTACCGGGTAGTTCAACAGTTTTAACGGTAACACTTTCGCCGTTATTTTATAAAAAGATAATTTTGTCATTTTCTAACTACGACAATACTTCCGTTGTGGGGTCCACCAATGATTGTACCGTCGTACGGATATTCCCCGATAAAAAGAATATTCCCCGACCAAACGAATATTTTATAACAACTTGCATACTTTACAAAATTTATAAATATTACCCACAACTATAACATTATATCAAAACCACACCATAATATTTAAAAAAAATATTTCGAGAAATTTAAATCTTTATTCATAAAATTTGTAATCTCACAATCTCCCCTCCTTATGAAATTTTGCCCTCAAAATTTACGTACGTACCTGGTATGCCGAAGAGATGAGGATACCTTGACTTCATTTTAGATTCTAACTCTTGAGGTATAACCTTTGAGTGTTGAATACGATCCTTCTAATCCAAGATTTTAACACATAGCTCCTCATACGTTAAATCTTCTGCTATCTCGTCTAGTTCTAATTTAATAACGTGGTTCGGGTCATCCACATATTTACGTAACATCGATACGTAAAAAAAAAACGTTATGAACACGCGACATACTTGGCGGTAAAACGAGTCTATAGGCCACAGTTCCTACTCTATCAAGAATTTCAAATGGGCCAATAAATTCGAGGGTTGAGATTTCCTCTCTTCATCGATTATTGCTTTTAGAATAACGCCCTCTTGAACCTTCTTTTTCACATTCATCAGCTCTGAGTATATAGCTTGAGTAGCTTTAACTTTATCGATTAAAGTCGATTATAATCGTTTATTCGTTATCTTCATGTGGGTCCCTAGAGTCTTTAACTCTATCTCCATTATTTGTAAGTTATACGAAATGGGTCTTTGTGTTAACAACATCACACTCGTAAACGCATACGATCTTCTACTCAACGCGTCAGCTACCACGTTCGCTTTTCCCACGATGATATTGAATGGTACGATCGTAATCTTCAACAGCTCGAGCCAACGTCTTTGGCACATTACATGTTCATTTTGGGTGAAGAAAATATTTGAGGGTTTTAGAAATGGGTTTTGTACTGGGGTCAATACAAAATTCAATTTCACGCTCTAGGGGTAGGCTAAGAAGTCTTCAAGAATACGTCAGGAAATTTATTAACAATAGAAATATCATTCAAAACTGTGAATCTCATCCAAGACTTGGATAGCAGGTCACATTGATACCTATCAACTTGCCACCGTTATTCACAACGTCCCCTACGAAAAGTTCAGCTTCGGTGCATTCCACACAACCAGCGAAAGGCTTAGGGCTCTTTACTTATGGCTTAATATAACAGTGATTGACTTTAGTGGTTTGGTTGCTTGAATTTGCATAACAGGTTGGTTAGGAATATGAAAGCTAACAACCTTACAAAAAGCTTGATGAGTAGTTAACCAATCGATTCCTAAAATTACATCATAGGCAAGTATTTTCAAAGAGATAAGATCGACAGGTAATGTGAAAGTGTCGATTTGAATCAACAGAATTTATAAACAGTGGAGGTAACGAAGGTTTCTACTATCGAAGTTTCAACCAATAAGTCAAAGTCTAATTTCTCCAGAGTCAAATTAAAACGTTGAGCGCAAGCAAGAGAGATAAAAGAATGGATAGAACCGGTATCTAATAAGGTATAGACTTCGTAAGAATTTATAATTAACTAACCCGTGCTAATTTCGTTCTGGTTACTCACTTTTTAAGAAGTCACGAAAAATGTTCTTCCTGAAACCACCGACTTTATTTTGTCCGTATCTGCCTTTGGTGCCACCGTCCCAGCTGGACTTGACTTCACTATACGACAAAATCGAGCTAAATGACCTTCTCTTCTTGAAATTTCCACTTTTATTATCTTGGCTATGATTACCACCGAAGTGGTTGCCATTCTTGGCATGATAATTTCCCCCACGATAGTTATCATTGTTCCGATGGCTGTTGCCACCGGTATGATTATTATCGTGTTGTTGCTCGTTACCTTTTGGTTGTGTTGACTCATTATCGCGCTCCAATAACTGAGCCCTATTCACAACATCTGAATATAAATAAAGTTTGTGAGAAATGAGGTATTGACGTATATCGGATTTCAAACCTCTTAGAAACATTTGCGTCATTCACTCCTAATTATCGACCAAATGGGATGTAAACCGGGATAACTCCGAAAATTTAGCCTCGTATTGTGACACGGTCATATTGTTTTGCTCCAACTTGATAAACTCCACCTCCTTCATGTGACGAATACTTTTGGAAAAGTAGTTGTCATTGAACAGCTCTTGGAACTTCTCCCAAGACATCTTGACTGCGTCAGGCTGAGTACGTTTTACAGATTCCCACCAGTAATCTGCCTCTTCATGTAACATAAAGGTGGCAAAGCGAACCTTTTGCTCCTCGGAGTATCCCAAGATATCAAATATCTTGGTGATCTGCTTTAACCACGTCTCCGCCTTAAGTGGTTCTGGCTTTCCTAAAAACTCCGGCGGTCCCAGCTCCTTGAACTGCTTAGCATTACCAGCCGTGGGTTGCCATTATTTCCACCTGCATTTTGAATAGGAACTGCTCTCGCCTGATGTTGCATGAATTGCATAAAGCCTCTGAACATCCCATCGTTCACCATTTCATCGATGTTTTTGTTTACCTGAGGATTGGTGTCTTCCTGTTGCACCTTATCCTGGGTATTGATCGTTGGTGACTCAACGGTCTCATATGCTTCATTGCTGATCTTAACATTTTCAGATGCCATTTTCAAACACTGTCAAAAAACAAAGGTTAATTAACATATCACATATTATCCCTATACTCTGACCGACCAATTAAATACCAAATAAACATAGGTAGGTCATACTAGCAAAGGAATTCCTCGTCTCTCCCCTCCTAGTTCTTGTCTCACATCTCAGCTAGGGATCATATCCCTAAGCTTTGAAACCAACTGTGATTCCCCCAAAATACGTATACATCACCCTTTCTGAGTCGCCAGATACATGGTACGGAATACATATGCAAACTTAAATATACAACATGAGCTGTGAGTTTTAATACAAATATTATCTTCTAGACAGTATACAAACTCAAAATAAGTCCTCAATAAATTTATTATCACACTATTTCACAAAATAGTGAGGACTACTAATGCAACCATCTGGACCGTCAATTCATTCCCTGACTAGTCCCAGCTAAATTCTCATTTCCTGAAGAGAACAGTGAAAGAAAGGGTGAGCTCAACTAGCCCAGTAAGAAATATTATGACTAAGATAATGCAGAATAAATTATCATTAGCCTTCAACAATGTTAAACTGATAGAATATAATAGACAACAAGTTTAACTGCAGCGGAACAAGCAATCCATTAGAAGAGTCAAGTAAAGTACAAAATCTACTATCTTCTATGATTTAAAAAGTTTTCATCAACTTTATCGCTGAGACTCAGCTTAATAAATAAAATCAAATCATCCATGCACTACGGCCAAGGATGTTCATGTAATCATCAATGGTCATGACTATACCAAATAAACCCTGGTCATAATCATACCAACAACTGTCCATCAATACAATACAGGCCACTGAGGACTTTTACCACATCATTCGTCACATTACGGTCATGTTTATACCGAATAATCCATGGTCATAATCATACCAAGTCCATCTATGCACGTAAGCCAAAGATGACTTTCAACATAATATAAGCATGAGGATGATGACAATTCAACAAAACAAGTTCAAGAATAAATTTTAAAGATTTATAAATTAATTTATCTAGGAACCAATAACGTCCAAATTGTCAACATGATACTGCTTTGTAGAGTAAAATTCAAGAATGCTCCGAAGAATATTTCCATGAAAAGATACTGGATGAAGCGCAAATATCAAGGATATTTCACTAATTTCATAGAGTATAGAAGCCAAAACTTCAACCAACTGAGTATAATAGAATATATAAAAATGCAAATGGATTTTTGCCCGCCATGCGGTAATCCACATAAACAAATTATTCCAACAGAATAATAAAGAATGGAATAACAGAAGAATTCACCAGGCGTGCGTAATCCGCACAGACAGGTTATTCCAACAGAATAATAAATAATGGAACCAGGTCATGCGTAACCCGCACAGACAGGATATTCTAACAGAATAATAAAGAATAGAACCAGGTCATGCGTAATCCGCACAGACAAGATATTCCAACAGAATAATAAAGAATGGAATAATAACAAAATTCACCATGCATGCGATAGACCGCACAGACAGGTTATTCCAACAGAATAATAAAGAATGGAATAACAGAAGAATTTCACCAGGTATGCGGTACTTCGCATAAACAGGTTATTCCAACATAATAATAAAGAATGGAATAACAACCCTTACGAGTATTGAAAGAAAATAACTCTCTTCATGAATACGAAAGAATAATACCCCTTGCGAGTATTGAAAAAAAAATAACTCTCTTCATGAATACGAAAGAATAATACTCCTTACGAGTACAACAAATAATATTCCTTACCTTAGAAAATCTGAATACTGGAGTAGTGAAGTAGTAGAATACTTTTTTTCTTTCTCTCTATAGTTTATCTCTCTAGAGTTTCAGTGAATTCGTAAGGAATGATGAAGGAATGAGCTTCTATTTTTAGGAGAATGGACTGAATAGTAACTAATTCATGAACGGTCTAGATTGATTTACTTTTAAACGGACGGTTAATATTGATTTACTATTAAAACTTAAAGCAATGGTCCATACTAATTTACTATTAAAACTTTAAACCAGCGATCCATATTGATTTACTATTATAACTTCAACCAACGATCCATATTGATTTACTATTATAACTTCAACTAACGCTCCGAAAAATTATCACATCTCCTCATAGAATAATATTTTACCCAAAAATGATTTGGACCGAAAAGAAATATATTTTTTGGGTGAATAGTATCCCGTGAATAGTACCCCGACACGAAAAGTGTCCCAAATACCCGAGTGAACAATACTAGAGTGAATAGTAACTAGATAAATAGTAACCTGTGAATAGTACTCTGACACAAAAAGTGCCCCGAATACCCGATTGGTCAATATAACCTCCAGACATCAATTATTATCGAAATAAATGTCGATTTTCACTAACACTAATAATCCCAACACAATAGAACAATCAATTTCATCTTTAATCAACACGAACTTATTCATCATTAATATTGTAACTCACAATATTTAACAACCAGGTCGTTTCCAAGAAAGAGGGGACTTTCTAATAAGGATTTCTCCTTATTGGCGCGCAATTAGGTGACCAAACCTCTCCTTGACAAAACTTCTAGACATTGTCAATATTGCAAATAATAATATGAATAACTTTACCGTCTCAATTATTGATTTAATAATAATAAATATTATGCAGATGATATTGTGATAATAATTGAATCAATAATAAGAGAGATATGATGCAGTAATTACTGCAGCAATAATTGAGTATAAATGAGTGACTTCTTACGTAAGCATCAATAATCAATACTGTGTGCTACTACGCAACCACGCATATTACTGTACTTTTACTACCGGGTAGTTCAACAGTTTTAACGGTAACACTTTCGATGTTATTTTATAAAAAGATAATTTTGTCGTTTTCTAACTACGACAATACTTCCGTTATGGGGTCCACCAATGATTGTGTCGTCGTACGGATATTCTTCGACAAAAAAAATATTCCCCGACCAAACCAATATTTTATAACAACTTGCATACTTTGCAAAATTAATAAATATTATCCACAACTATAACATTATATCAAAACCACACCATAATATTTTAAAAAAATATTTCGAGAAATTTAATTCTATATTCATAAAATTTAGGGTCTCACAGATATTCAGAGACGAACCTCCATCTATCAAGACTCCTCCCACCATATATCCGGAGGATAAAACTGTAATGTGCAATGACTTGCAATGACCGGTCCCTTCGGGAGGTATATCATCATCAGTAAAAGATATCACATTGTTGTTAAAAATGTGATCCACCAGATGCTGGAATTTCTCAATATCTATGACTTAGGCAGTTGGGCTTCTTCCAAAACCCTAAGTAATACCTTCTTGTGATCTTCAGATGAAAAAACCAAGTCCAGTATGGAAATTTGATGTGGAGCTTCTCTTAAGCTTAAAACCACCTTGGCTTCATTATGGCTCATAGTACGGAGAAATTCTTCCACCTTTTCCATGGGAATCTTCCCCTTTAACTTGATGGTAGGCTTCATCACCCGTTATGGAAGATACAATGGATTATCCTTCGACACTGCAGCAATCATATGAGATGTGAATCCTTCAGCCCCTCCATAATTCCATGGAACTTTCTGTAAGCTGACAACAGGATATTACGGTCTGCATGGCAAGATAATTGGCTATAGCGCAGCCACTTTCAAAGGATTGTCAATACCTTTGAGCTGAATGGGTTGGATTATATGTGAGGGTGTAGCTTTATCTGTCTCAGAAGATATGACTGCTACGACCTCCTTCCACTTTGTAGGAAATGTGTCCCCACTCTCTAGCACTACAGCATCATCGTCGGCCATCTGTAGGACACCGCTATCAATTAAATTATGAATAAGGTGGCGAAGTGCCCAGCATTCTTCTGTGCTGTAACTGTGAGATTGGGAGTGATACTGGCACACTCCATTGAAATTAAACTGTCTTGAACGTGGGCTTATTGGAGATAGCAGAGCTGTGATTCTTCCTTCATGCATCAGCATCTGCAGTATTTCTTCCATCGGTTGGCCTAGGTATATAAATTCCCTTTTGTTGGCAAAATCCTGACGGTCCTTAGTATTTGCTCTTTTGGCAATTTTATCCTCCAGTGTTTCCTTTTCTGGAGTATGCGGTGGAGTGTTGGTAACAAGAGGAAGGAGACTGGCATGCTCCTGACTAAATAATTGGTGTGTGACCTGGTGCTGATGTACCACCAATTCTGCCAATTGGCTAAGTTGTTCACGCAGAGCATTCATTTTCCGTTCCATTATAAACTGGAACTATGCATAGTCTCACTTATCAGCATTATCCTTGCTAGTCTGGGAAGATCCACCATTAAAATGAGAACTTTGTCCACTACTCCAATTAATCATATTAACCTCTTCTTCTTTGTGTTGAGGAAAAGGGTTGTCTTGCACATGGGGTTGATCGGGTTTGGTGACCACGATCTTACCGCTATCTATTAAATCCTAGATCCTGTGTTTCAAGGCCCAACAATCCTGAGTATCATGTCCCGGAGCCCCAGCATGATAAGCACACTTCCGAGTAGCACTGAAAACTCTCCCATTCGGGTTTACTGGTGGAAAAAGATGAGTAATTTTCTTCTGACTGGTCAGAAGATTGAGAATGTTCTCGAGTGAGTCCCCTAAGGGTGTGAACACTCGAGTGCGTCTGACTTCTCCACCCTTAGGCCATGAAGGGTTTAAAGACTGTGCTTGGAAGGGGGAGTAATTTCTCCTTTGGATAGGCACATTCTGACTGTCCTTCTGACCTTGTAGTATCAAGGAAACATCCTCCTCTTTCTTTTTATATACCCTCCGGGGGTTGTTTCCATAATTTCCGGACTGGATGTGCTCAGCAACAGCTTTAAGGGCAGCTAATTCTTGAATCTTTCCTGACTTCAATCCCATATCACCCACCTCCTCACGTTTAATCATCTCAGAGAATGGTTTGCCAATACCAGCTAAGACTCTCTCATGGAAAGGAGCTTTTTGTATGTCTATGAAGGTCATCACCATCTATGAATCATTCATAGAGGGAACAACTTGAGCAGCAAGGCACCTCCACCTTTGAGCATACTCTCTAAAAGATTCATTAGTTTGTTTCCTGACTTTAGTAATTTGGTACCAGTCAGGGGCCATTTGAGACTGGAAGTTGTACTGAGTGAAGAAGGCATGAGCTAGCTCCTCCCAGCTATAGATCTTTGAATTGTCTAATCTGGAATACCACGATCGAGCTTCTCCAGTTAGGCTTTTTTGGAACAGCTGCATTCTGAGCTTCTCATCCTCGTCATAAGATCCGAGTTCTCCAATGCATACCTTCAAATGTGTGTAAGGATCTCCTAACTCATCATACTTTTCAAAGTCAAGAGTCTTGAACTTCTCTGGATAATGCACACTAGGGAATATACAAAGGTCAGCATATGAAACACTCTCATGTGCTCCAATCCCTTTAATAGAACGGATAGTCTCTTCCATATGAAGGACTTTCTTTCTGATATCACCGGTGTCTAGATCTTCTTTGAGATAGGTGGTATCATGAATTTCGTTGGTTGGATCCAACTGAAGCTCAGGTACTGGAATGGATTTATCCGGACCTTGGGTTCCTCCTTGTGCAGAGGATTCAGCATGTACGGGTATTCTTGTACCCTAAGTAGATTGGTGTAGTTCCTTAAGCAGAATAGCTTAATCTATGATTTGTTTACTAAATCTGTCGAATTCTTTGTGAGAGACTGGATTAAGATTAGTCTGGTCAGATGAAGACATAATTAGATGTAGGCTCGTGTCCTTTTTGGACTTTGAACGGGTAATAGGTCCGATTGTTTCCCTATAAAAAATTGACGTAGTTTAGTTTTAGGGAGTGTATAAATGTTTATATGCTATATGATGTATCCGTTTTAGGAGTATTATCCTGCAAAACGGATGTTAGTTGTTTGTAATACATGATAGCATGTAAATATTTGTAAATATGCGTGTACACATATTTCTTCATATTTCCCATTACATGGAGATCAATATAGAATGAAATTACAAGTAATTGAAATTACGAGTAATTTGAAATGGGAAAGCATGAAGAAACTTTCCTTCGCGTTTGATTTATCAGAGGTTAACCTATCCTAGGCTACTCTCGCGGCTTTTTGGCATGAAGGTTCCCAATTTATCGCAATTTACTCGACGGGAAGTTAATCATGGTCTTTCAACTAGAGCGAATTTGGGTGGTGCCTTTCCTGAGCCTCGTTGGAATTAGTCTTCTTACGAGTCCAGTAATCAAACACCGACAGGATAGCCTCCTGATGGAGGAACCACACAACACATCCACACACAAGCATATAACAGTTTTGAAAAGCTTGTAATAGCGGCTTAAGTCTTCTTATTGGAACGTCCCCAACAGAGTCTCCACCTGTCGACGTCGGGATTTTTATTTGTCCCTTTTCTGTTCTTGTCTTTTGGTGTTCTCATGTTAGGTGAGATTTGTTTGAAAAAACAAGTTGTGAAAAGGTCCGACATTTATAAGTCGACGATTTGACTGTAAGAGTCGCCAGTTAGTTTTTTAAATGGTTGTACCAACACAACTGAGAAAAGATTTGCACATTGACCTAGTGATGTGACACTGCTTAATAGGTCTATGAAACCAAGATTTGTTAGGGTCCGGGGACTTGATTATGTTGAGGGAAGGTGTTAGGCACCCCCTGACATCCATGTTGCCATGGTGACCGCCACTTTTTAATTAAACTGTTGTATGAATGTGTGTGTATGTGTGGATCAATGTGCAATTATTTGGAAGTAATTCTATGTCTCGTTTGCAACTATATACAAAGGGTTTGAATTTGTGTAAAAATTCAGTTTTAAACAAGATATAGCAGTGATGTTTTATAAAAAGAGGTTTTTCAAGCTCTTGTGCTCAATAGTAATTGAGGCCTTTGATACTTCTATTTTATTATGTGTTCAACTGGATTGCTTTTATTTTCGAGATGCGAAGCATCTTCGAGGAAATAATATACATAGCAGTACCGAATAATTTACAAGTCGTGTACAGTTGAAAATATCCATCACGGGAACCGAATCTAGATTCAATAGACTGAATCTGTGATCACATGATTCCTAGGCTGACATGATGTAGCAATTTATATGAAAGCTGTAAATAGTTATATATATAAAAGTTGTAAATATATATATATATATATATATATATATATATATATATATATATATATATATATATATATACAGACAGGATCAACCACCACAAAGCACCTCTATGGGGGATCAAAAATGTAAATATATAAAAGCGGTAAATATATATATATATATATATATATATATATATATATATATATAAACATAATCAACCACCACAAAGCACCTCCATGGGGGATCAGAAATGTAAATAAAGTCGTAAAGGCGATCAACCACCACGAAGTAAACTCCAGGCGGGACGAAATGTAAAGAAAGCAGTAAAAATGATCAACCGCCACGAAGTAAACTCCAGGCGGGACGAAATGTAAAGAAAGCTGTAAAAGGCCACGAAGTAAACTCCAGGCCTGACATAAATGTAAATATATATATATATATAAGCGATAAACGCACAGGATATATATCGATCCCGGCTCGATTTATCATTTCGGCGATTTGTCGCTATATATATATATAAGCAGTTAACGCACCGGATGTAAAATCCAGGCTTAATCAAACAGAGTTTGATGGCAACAACATATATATATAAGAATTTATATATATAAGCAAATAAACGCTCTGAATATAAAATCCAGGCTCATCGAACAAAGTTCGACCACAGTTTATATATAAGTATATATATAAGCAAATAAACGCTCCAGACGTGAGTCCAGGCTCAATCGCGGCATAACTCGATAATGTTAGTCCATATATATATGTATGTATATATATATATATATATATATATATATATATATATACACACACACACACAAAATAGAAATAAAAGCTGCGGACCAAAGTCCGGGCATACACACGCAACACGACTCTCAACGTGAAGAACGGTGTGTGCAAAGATGAAGAGAAAGGCTTTAAAGTGTGTAAGAAGGCTTACAGTGGACTGCCAAAAAAGACTTCAATGACTTGAAATGGATGAACACTCGGCTCCCGCCGGTAAAAATATAGCAATATATAAGCTCACAAGTGTTTAAAATGAGAAAGCACTCAGTTTATAGTGTGTACAGAGCAAATTGGACAGGGCATCCTTGCCTTTTCTCTATGCAAAATGGCTGCCCCAAGCCCTCTATTTATAGAGGGGGGGAGCCGCAGGTGTACCTGCGGCAAATGCACCTGCTGCGGATCCCGCAGTCTTGAAGTACGTGCACGCATGCAACGTGTTGTCCACTCTAACTTTTAGAACTTCAATCTGGGCATCCAATCGAGGTGTATAAGACCTTTTTCGGCATGCAATTGTCAAGAGCTGCACAATGACATGGGATTAAAGGTTGTACGAAGTCAGGAAGATGGGACCATGCCCTTGGTCTTCAAGCTTCAAATTCTATCTGGTGTGTTGTCTTGTGCAGTAGTCACTCGGGATTAGAGCTCTTGGGTTCTTGTAGGACATTGTTGTGTAGAATATATGTATGTCGTTGTTGAGAGGGCGCGATGTGGGTTTGGGATGGCAAAATGATGATTCAGCCCTTCACCGGGGTTATCTCCGGTTTGAGCTGATTTAGCGGTCGTTGCTCAGGGTTATCTCTGAGGTTGGACTGCTGCAGGTGTTGACCATCCTCAGGGGTTTTTCTGAGGTGTGCCTTACTTCCCAAGGTTATCTTCGGGCTTGGGGAATGAGTGCCTTGAGACTTTTGTCGAGTGTTTGAAGCTCTATGCATCAATTCGAAACAAGCATTTTCGGGGTTATCTCCGGAACTGCAATTGTATGCCTCGAGGTTATCTCCGAGGTTGACACTGTCTTTCTCAGTGTTGTTTCTGGGGCTGAGACTGAGTATCTCGGGGTTATCGCCGAGATGAAACGGTCTTCTCCAGTGTGATTTCTGGTATTTGAACTGCATTCCTCGGGGTTATCTCCGAGGTTGAAGCTAAAACTCCCGGTGTTGTTTTCGGGACTGAGGTTGAAACTTCCGGTGGTATTTCTGGGATTGAGCTGGATATCTCGGGGTTATCTCCGAGATAGTAATACTGAATATCCCAGGGTTGTCTCCGGTATTGAACTGAGCTGTCTTCCAGGGTTATCTCTGAAAGATGATTCTGCCCTCCTGCAATGTTAGTAATAGGTATGCAGAAAATTTCGAGTGTCTACACTTGTGACTGCCTATGAAGTTCTGGGTTAGCCCAAAAACACCTATTGCGACGGTTTTGTCGCCTAAAGCCCCTTTAGCGACATTTTAATTATAAAATGAATTGTTTTATTTAATAAATAGTGAAAATAGTTTTTAATTATTAAAAATTCATATTAAATTCCTAAAAATTATTTTAAAGCTTAAAATGGGTTTTTAATTATTTTGAATATATTTTATTAATATTTAATATTTTTGGAATATTAATGGTATTTAATTTATTTAATTATAATATTAAATAAATTACTTAAAACTGATTTTAATACTTGAAAAATCATGAAAAATTATATTATGGTATAAGAAAATATTTTAAGTTATTTTTAATGACTTTTGATATTTTGTGATGAATTTCATTAATAAATTAATATTAATGGTAATTAATTTATTTAATAAATATATTAAATAAATTGTGAAAAAATAGAATTAATGATTTAAAAATTATATAAAAATAGTTTAAGGGATTATAAAAATAATTTAAGTTATAAAATATAACTTTTGATATTTTGTAATGAAAAATATTAATATTTTAATAGTAATGGCAATTATTTAATAATGGTTTTAATTACTTTAAAATCATTTAAAGGCAATAATAATGTATTAAAAATACTTTAAAATATTATAAGTTATTTATAATATTATGTAATGATTTTTATTAATATTTGATATTAAATAAATATTAATTATAATGGAATATTGTGGTGTTTAAATCAGATAAATATGATATTAATGATTGAAAAATTATGATAAATGATAATAATTATTTAAAAATTATTATTAGACTTTGAAAATTATTTTGAGTGATAATAAAATTATCTAAGATAATTGTGAACCAGTTTAGGCAGAGTCTTAAGCAAAATAGACTCGATATTTATCCGACTAGGCCATTGGGATGTCGAAATAGTGTCAAACTCAACTCAGACTGTAATAGTTTGACTTGATACTAGGTCTTATGTGTTTTATAGACTGATAGGACCGTGTGTTAATGAGTTAAGGTTATTTTGTAACTGTAATTAGCAATAAATGTTGTGATGATATTATTCTAACTTGGTAAATCAATATTATTTATAATAGGTCTTCAGGCAAAGCTAAATAAATTATGTAACAGTAATCAACCGAACAGACAAGCTTTCCTTAACTCGACCTTGAGTTGTTTATTCGAATATGCTTATGGTTAATCATTACTGATTACCATGTATATGAATTGTTGAATCGCACTATTTGCATATTGCATGTGTTTATCAGGTATGAAAGGTTGATCACCTTCATTACCATTCGGGCCAGATATATTTGTTTATGTTAAATATTCGTTCAGCTATGAATATTTGTTCATGCTAGTTCATAATTATATTGTAGAACTTTAACCAGCTTATTGTTCAATTCTTTTTATCATGATATATCCTTAATTTATTAAACTTTTACTTGCTGGGCTAACTTGTTGCTCACCCTTGCTATATCATGATAAACATTACAGATTAGAACGAATACGTCAGATATAGGAAAGGTCAAAGACAAGTCCAGCCTTGGATTATATGTGCAGCTAGATTTGTAACAGTAATGTATGATAATAACATTCCTTAATTTATTAAACTTTTACTTGTTGGGCTAACTTGTTGCTCACCCTTGCTATATCATGATAAACATTACATATTAGAACGAATACGTCGAATATAGGAAAGGTCAAAGACAAGTCCAGCCTTGGATTATATGTGCAGCTAGATTTGTAACAGTAATGTATGATAATAACATTGTATGTTAGATACGATATTGATTCAGGTATTATGTGAAGGTTCTCGACCTTGGGGTTAGTGTGTATTGTTTAATGTATAAACAATTTATGTTTATATCTTTCGCAATAGTTATAAAATGATTATACCAGATCCGCGGTGATTTGGGACCTGGATCTGGGGTCGCTATAGTTGGTATCAAAGTTGTAGGTTATAAACCTAAGGTAGGGTTACCTTAGACTAATAACCACAGTGATTAGGATAAGGTCTAACTCAAATAGAGTTAGTTTGTTAGTAAGATTCAAAGACGAATCTCGGCGAGTTATAAAGATATAGAGTCCCCTAACTCTGATAATAAAGGTGAACAGTAGTGATAAATAGATAGATTCTAAAACACTAAAAGTACAGGGATAGGAGATCAAAAAATAAAACGATCAAGACATAGAAATGAATCGTAATATATACGATGAGATCACCCCGTGATCTAATAAGGTTATAGTAAGGAGGAGAATTCATCAATGATTAAAAAGTTTACAGCAAGATAGTTGTGTGTCAGTTGTACTATAAATTAGTACGAGGCAAATTCAGGAAAGGATTATGAATACGGATTGAACAAAATTTGTATTGAGAAGAGAGTTAAGATTAGGTGGGGATTTCAATTGAGGACTCATGTCAGCAGCTGAGTTGTATGATTTCTTGTTATGGGTGGGGAATTGTACTTGGTTTAACGACCACTTAGTTTCTAGCAATGATAATCATTGAAATGTCTGTATCGCGCTATTTGCTATACGCGTGATGAGAAGGTGATTCTTTTCTCATATATATAACAGATAGGTAGAGTATAGGTAGAGAATATAAGGTTAAGTTTGAATTCTTAAAACTCATACTTATGGTAAGTTCGTGACTCATAATTATATGAAATGTTTTTGGACCCCTCAGCGAATGGACGCCAAAGGTCTGACTAGGACAAGTTCTTAAACTCATATGATTGTGGAAAGTTCCTGAATTCATAAGTGTGGTAAGTTTGATGAACTGGGTATAGATATGTGTGAATGGAGTAATGAGGATAATAGGAACAGATAGACTGATTAACCAATGGATCAGTAGTGGAGACATAGGTTTTCCAAAGCTGCTAGCAATGCTGGACTTTGAAATTGTTGACATCAAGCTAAATACGCACTATGTGCCTTTTGAAAATAAATTTTTATTCTCAACTCCTGGTGATCATTGTGTATGTGTGGACTTCGGGCGACCGACACATCGTTTCCTGTTGAGATGATAAAACTAATTTGCAACGGTTTTTAAACGGTTTAAAGTATAGTCTATGCTACTTATTTCGGCTAGACGATAATGATTTGAAATATCAAAATATATTTTTATTTATCACTTATGTATCATGTAACCTGGTGCAGAGATGATAAAAAGTTGATGGAGTAGTAAATACAAGAATACTTAGTGTTGAATTCGATCTAAAAATCGTTGTTCCACTATTGTATGATGTGTTATGACAAAGTCACTCGATGACGGCATCCTCAAACGGGCTGTTAATACAGTACGGCATCATGACGTCATTTTCAAACTATTTTTAAAATTTTAATTTGCCAACGGGGTTTGGCTATACCTAAATATTTCGATTGAATTAAATTATTGGTATGAGTCTATGCTATTTAATTCAGCTAGACCAATGTTTATAAAAACTCTAAGCGTTCTTTGAAAATTTTCTCAAACCAAATTGTTTTGGTGCAAAATTCTATGACAAGACTGAGGTGAACTGTGCAGATTGGATAAAATTATTCAATAATGACAATATTCGCAAGAAATGATTAACGTACGTACTAGAAACGGTAGTTTACCTTCTTCATGATTGTAAACATATTGTTAACCTTTGTAAGGGGTAGAGTACCTTTTTGTTAATTGAAATAGGTCGCAGATAGTAATACGTATAAACCTCAGTAGTTCATGGTCTATATGACTCCTCAACATGATTTCATAATTTAACTCTAGTGAGTAATGTTTTGGATAACATGTGGTGATGAGTATGAAAGGTATAAGGTGTAAGGTAAATTTTGGGGACAAAATTTTTAGAAAAAGGAGTGAATGTGACAACCCGAGAATTTAGATGTTTATTAAAATCATAAAATATTGAATTAAGGTTAAATAATAAACCTAGACAGAAAATAAGTGAATGGATTTGACATTTTTAGGAAGGAATTTTGTGAATTTAAAATTTTTTGTGGACAATTATTCAGGATTAAATGTATAAGTGTATATGTTTTGTGTATATGATCATATATGTGTACAATTTGTAGTTAAGGGTCAAGGGTTGATCAGATAACCTATATTAGTAATAAACCCTAAAAATATATTAAGAACGTCAACGTTCAGTTAGAAAATTCTTACGATTGATAAGAAATCCTAAAACCGGCTCAGGAAACCCTAATTTCAGTTCCAGGAATCCGAAACCCTAGTTCGGAATATGAAACCCCTAATTTGGGCGCTTAAAGGCTTAAGTGTATTAATTACAAACTTAATTAGGGTAAAACCTAACAAATTAGTTAGAAAACCCTAATTTATAAATTAGAAACCCTAATTATTTAGTTAGAAACCCTAATCTATAATTAGGGAAAACCTAACTGGTAATTTAGCGATTTTAATGTTAATTAGAAAATCTTGATACTAATTAGCAAGCTTGAATGTGATTAAGAAATCTTAATATAATTAGGAAATACTAATTATAATTTAAAAATCTTAATTTTCTATTTTTAAAACCTAATTAGAAAATCCTAGAATTTTTTTTTACCTTAAGGTTAAACCCTAAGGGTCAAACCCTAATGATTAGCCAAGATTACAATTATTCCATTAAAATTAAAAGCCAAATAACCTACTTGCCCTTGTTGCATTATTGAAGGTAACTTGTAAATCTTGCTAAAATATGGAGTTGATGACCTATTACATTGTCCATGTGCTAAAAATCAATATAAATCAGCCATATATCTCAGCTACATACATTGCATACAAGTGATATATAAGATTAAAGAGAGAGAATGTCCAAAAAGCTAGCTCATTAGTTCACCAATACATAACCAAGTTCCTCTCTCTCTAACCCACGAAATTCTTTTGGTAAACCAGTCCCTTACCAAGTCCTTATCACACCAAGATCAGATCAGGAGCCTAGAATCAAGCATTTTTCAAAAGAAATGTATAACCCTAATTTGAAATCTGATCTTGCTTGATGTGTTAGAAGTTATGATTTTGTGTTGTAATATGTTGTATGTAGTGTTAATCAATGATCTGGGTTGGTATATGTTAGATCTATAACATCTAGAAACACGAAATTGAAGTTTTTAAAAAATTTGGAAATCTGGAAAAATTTGTCTGACAGTCAAATGTCAGACCTCAAAGATCTTTGTATGTTTATGGTTTAGTTTGTTTAAAGGTTTGTAGTTGTAGTATGTTGTAAGGGCTTTGATCTAAAACTTGAATCAAGGTCAGATCATGTATATATCTCAAGTTATTGATGGTCAAAGTCAGTTGACCGACCATGACCAAGTAAATCTGGGTAACCCAGATTTTTCCCAGATCGCTCTAACAACATATTCATGAGCCCATATCTTGTTTGTGTTTGATGATTTGATGGTGTTAGTATATCTATGTTGTAATATGGTATATGGACTACAGATTAGTTCCTTTAGTTCACTTAAACAACAAACAGGATTCATATAGTGGACGGTCAAAGTAGGTTGCTCAGTCACGAAATCCGTTTTCTGGAAAACCCAGATTCTTCATGAGCGAGTTTTCTGGCATACTTTGACCAGCCCTAATCTTTCATGTGTGATGATGTTAGACTGAAATAATGATATGTTGTTGTACCCTAACATCAAGACTATAGAATAGAACCATTAGATTCTACAAACTAAACTTGGAACTTAAAAATTGATAGGCTCAAAGTATGACCCACGAACTGTTCTTCATTTCTAGGTAACCCAGAAGTGAAGAACAGCTCTGACAAGTATTTCTGAGGCTTAGATCTTGCTATTCTAATATGTGTTGGCCATGGAACTTGTTTAGAGTTGTAGTACTACATTAGTACTACAACATTAACTCAATTACAAAACCCAGAAACTTAAGGATCCATGAATTATCAGTGGTAAAACCTAACACCCTTGTGACTGCCTATGAAGTTCTGGGTTTGGCCCAAGAACACCTATTGCGACGGTTTTGTTGCCTAAAGCCCCTTTAGCAACAGTTTAATTATTAAATGAATTATTTTATTTAATAAATAGAGAAAAATAGTTTTTAGTTATTAATAATTCATATTAAATTCCTAAAAATTATTTTAAAGCTTAAAAATAGGTTTTTAATTATTTTGAATATATTTCATTAATATTTAATATATTTGGAATATTAATGGTATTTAATTTATTTAATTATAATATTAAATAAATTACTTTAAAATGATTTTAATACTTGAAAAATTATGAAAAATTATATATTATGGTATAAGAAAATATTTTAAGTTATTTTTAATGACTTTTGATATTTTGTGATGGATTTTATTAATAAATTATTAATAATGGTAATTAATTTATTTAATAAATATATTAAATAAATTATGGAAAAATAGAATTAATGATTTAAAAATCATATAAAAATAGTTTAAGGGATTATAAAAATATTTTAAGTTTTAAAATATAACTTTTGATATTTTGTCATGAAAAATATTAATATTTTAATACTAATGGAAATTATTTAATAATGGTTTTAATTACTTTAAAATCATTTAAAGGCAATAATAATGTATTAAAAATACTTTAAAATATTAAAAGTTATTTATAATATTATGTTATGATTTTTATTAATATTTGATATTAAATAAATATTAATGATAATGGAATATTGTGGTATTTAAATCAGATAAATATGATATTAATGATTGAAAAATCATGATAAATGATAATAATTGTTTAAAAATTATTATGAGACTTTGGAAATTATTTTGACTGATAATAAAATTATCTAAGATAATTGTGATCCAGTTTAGGCAGAGTCTTAAGGAAAATAGGCTCAATATTTATCTGACTAGGCCGTCGGGATATCAAAATATTGTCGAACTCAACTCAGACTGTAATAGTTTGACTTGATACTAGGTCTTATGTGTTTTATAGACTGACAGGACTATGTGTTAATGTATTTAGATTATTTTGAAACTATAATTACCAATAAATATTGTGATGATATTATTCTAACTTGGTAGATCAATATTATTTATAATAGGTCTTCAGGAAAAGCTAAATAAATTGCGTGACAGTAATCGACCGAACAGGCAAGTTTTCCTTAACTCGACCTCGAGTTGTTTATTCGAATATGCTTATGGTTAATCATTGTTGATTACCATGTCTATGAATTGTTGAATCGCACTCTATGCATATTGCATGTGTTCATCAGGTATGAAAGGTTGATCACCTTCATTACCATTCGGGCTAGATATATTTGTTTATGTTAAATGTTCGTTCAGCTATGAAAATTTGTTCATGTTAGTTCACAATTATATTGTAGAACTTTAGCCAGCTTATTGTTCAATTCTTTCTATCATGATATATCCTTAATTTATTAAACTTTTACTTGTTGGGCTAACTTGTTGCTTACCCTTGCTATATCATGATAAACATTGCAGATTAGAACGAATACGTCGGATACATGAAAGGTCAAAGATAAGTCCAGCCTTGGATTATATGTGCAGCTAGATTTGTAACAGTAATGTATGATAATAACATTGTATGTTAGATAGGATACTGATTTAGATATTATATGAAGGTTCTCGACCTTTGGGTTAGTGTGTAATGTTTAATGTATAAACAATTTATGTTTATATCTTTTGCAATAGTTATAGAAATATTGTACCAGATCCGCGGTGATTTGAGACCCAAAAGTCTCGATTTGAAGACCTAAAAGTTACTCCTTTAAAAATTTTCTTATAAAAATTACATTCTACATATAAATGAGATTTATTAACTCCAGGAGCTTCTGTGTTATATTTTCAAGCTGGATCTTTGTTACCCATAATAACAATTCACTTTAATAAAATAAATATATTATTAATACTTAATAAAAGACACTGGAATTTGCCCGTAATAAAATTGCCTAAGATCACTGAAATTTAATTAATACATATATACATATACATACTATCATATATACATATATTGTTAATTGAAATTTAATTAATTGTAATGTTATTACTGTATATATATGCATATGATTGTTATATTATTATTATTATTATTATTATTATTATTATTATTATTATTATTATTATTATTATTATTATTATTATTATTATATAATTGTAGTAAAAAAAAGATGTTGCAGATCATTAAAAATTGCAAATGTGAAGTGACTAAAAAAGAAAGAGAAACTAAAGATAATGTTGAAGAAGAAGAAGAAGATGTAACTCACATGAGAACTGCATGTCGGATGTCGATCGAGTCTTGAGCTGTCAAACAAGAAGAAGAAGTAAAGTCGCACATGTCGATCGGCTAAGTGAAGGTATGACCAGACTTAGGGTTTTTTTTAATCAAATTAAGGTGTAAGCCTCATTACGCCTTAAGGCGCAACGCACTGAGGCGTAAGCCTTAGCCAAATAAGGCGTGAGCTTCTGATTTTCACTACATCGTGTAAGCCTCGTCATGAGGCGTGCCTCGAACGCAATTTCGAACCATGCCCGTATCTAAAACCCGAGATTTAAGGTCTTTCCATTTAGCATTGTTAAAATTATTATTAGGTCAAGTTAGACTGGCAATAGGAAGTTTAGAGATAATGTGACTAAGTGAAAGGATATCTTGTAGAGCTGTGCCCTCTGAAAGAATTGCAGTTCACAAATTAAAACAAGGATCTTTGCATCAATTACTATCAAGAAAGATGACATAACACACTTGTTTAGGTACAAAATAATGAGATCAAATATCACTTGTTTAGGACAAAGAAAGATGCAAAAAAGCATTTAACTCATTGCATGCAACATAAATTAGACTCGTTGTATGCCATAATTCATGCCTTTACTCCTATAGACCAACTAGTGAAGCTAATTAATTGTCATAAAACTAATTAAAGAACAGGACATATTGACAAGCTCTATTCCAACCATATGCCCATTTACTTTTTTGGATTAATATTTGTGTCAGACTATTTCTTGAGAAATATACAGGATACTTACCATCAGTAAAATTTTTTGAAGTTCATATTGATAAGTGGGTTTTATACCTACTTATGGAGTACCAATTCATGCGAACTATGTCTATCTCAAGTACATTTTAGTATGTTTTAGCTGCATTTCATATTAGTTTGCAGTGCATATACTTAAAACTCTTTTTAGTGGAAAAGTGCAGGAAACGGCCTAATTTGGTGGACTTAGAGGGCACGAGGCGAATGGACGCATGAAGCGAGGCACAAGCTGAGGATACGTGGCATGAGAATCAAGTGGAGCAAAGATTCAGCAGGACAAAGAAATGAGTAGTAGGAGCAGATCAGTGCAGCAGCAAAACCAGGATTCAAAGGTGCAGAAGCCGAGCGGCAGGACAAGCATGGGAACACGCGCCCGCGTGAGAACCCGGTTGGACATCATGAGACACTACAAGTCGCGCGCCCGCGCAAAGATGACACTGGGGGAGCACGCGGCCACGCGCGACGTTGACTGCAGCTACTAACTTTATTTTAAATTGGAAATTGGAAGCGTAATTTGGGGAGGGGTTTAATTAGGGCTTATATATTAGACGTATTTTCATTATATAAGGAATATCCCACCCCATGGGGGCTGAAACTACTGTTACTTTCTTCTTCCAATATTCAATTAGATTATATTAGAACGCTAGATTAGCTAAGATTTGGGGATTGAAGCAATTGAAGAACATTGGAAGTTCAGAAGTGAAAGAAGAGAAGAAACTCAGATTTGCTATTCTTAATCCCTAACTCTCTTACTTCTATTTGTATCTTTCAATGTATATTCAATTATGGATCATGGATTCTAATTCAACTATGAGTTAAATTCTATTTTGGGATTGCAATGGATTCTATTGCTTAGTTTAATCTGATATACTTCATTGTTAACCTTATTGATTGCTATGGGATTGTCTATTAAGATTCATGCTTATTTGCTTAGTTGATTGGCCATCAATTACTATGATAACTCATATGAACTTGAAAGACAAAGTATGGGTTTAGATTTGATCTTGATAGCTTGTGTTTGTATGTTCTACATGGTGATGGAATGTATGATTCATGCATAGGATAGACATATACCGAGGCATCGCTCGTAGTCAATTGAGAATTTGGGCTTAAACCCTAATTATTTATAAATCACATAAACATATAGTGGTTTAGGTAATGTGGGTGTTCATGTGTATTCTATCAATTGTGGATTATATGTGATATGGATATGGTACATTGAGAGATGGTTGTACTTTACTTTTGTGTTCTCGACTAACAAACTGGTGCAATTAGTTTGGCTTAACATAAAGTGTATGGATTTGAATGAGTCAATAGATGAAATTATAATCTCAGGTCTTTATTATCTAGTCTCACTCTAGAAATAGTTAGGTTTATTTAATTTCATATTTTAAATATAAAACATAATATCATTCATTTAAATAAGAATGAGATGGTTATGGGCTAATGCTTAGTGAACTTTGTTAGTTAATTCTCCATGGGAACGATACTTTACTTACTCTTTATTACTTATTGACCACGTATATTTGCGTGTTATGCGTAACTAGAATTTACCCAACACATATGCCTTGAATGTCTCACTAAATGAACCTGCTAACAGTCATTATTGCTTCCCTCAACTTACTATAGTAAGCATTCGTGCATTTTCATTTATTCGCAATGGCTAGAAGCTTCTTCAAACAGAATATCAGTAACACAAACATTCTGTGACGCCCCCAAATTCAGGTACTTGAAACCCGAACTCAGTGCTTCACGATACCATTTCTATGAGCGGAATAATACTAATAATAATAACAATAATATAGATTATCAAATTTAATTTACATATTATCAGAGTTTTCAATCCCAAGTACGAAACCTTCAAACATTCGTTTCATTACATGATAATTAATATATATCATCATTTCCCTAATAAAGTCTAGTTATTATAAAAGATAGCCTTATCATTCATTCAGCGACCTTTCCTTTCCCTTTGTTCTTAAAAGAGCCTTCAGGTTGTTCACCTTTAGCTGAAAACATTTAAATTTAAGCAAGGATGAGCATTTGAGTGCCCAGCAAGTAATAGCAACAATAATATTTAGCTGAACGAATTAAATATTTTCTTTGAACGATACTTCTACAACGAATCAACAGTTATAAAGTAAACTGAATCGATAATAAACAACATATCATTTCGATTTCAAATTTTTGAAACTATGTACTGACTAAAAATGAGGATCAGTTGACAAACTATGAACATTATTTTCTATTTTTGAAAAGGTTAAATAGAACTTCATCTGTAAACCGTCATTACTTACGGGCACGGGGGGTGATCAGCCCGTTATGCCCTGTATTGATCAATACTACATTAAAGGACTATATTTTCATCCAGCATTCCCGCCTTAGGCGCATAAAAGTTTCCCATATTTGAGATGTTCATACCAGTCTTGAATCCAAACCAAAACAATTTAGTTGGATAAAGTTTTATCTTGTTCAACAACAACTTTAAATATATGTCTAGCTGGATCAAATAGCTTAGACGACTTTTAATTCAACTTATATATACTGAACACCGATAAGTATGTATCAACATGTGATAAAATATAATGATTATCCAAGTGAGAACACTTGTATAATCATGTTTTAGAAATTAACGATCAGAATATATAATTTGATCAATAATAACAGAGTAAAGGAACTTGTACAACAATTATAGTTTAATAACTTACTTATACAGAATCATTGCATAAGTATATACAAAGGTTGAAATATTTGAACAATTGAAATGAACAATTCAATATTATCTTACGCATGTCCGTTGCATAAAGTAAATGCGAAGAGTTAGATACTTGCCTGAAGCGTTGCTTACAGTTTGTAATTTAGATTTATCGCTTATCTCACGACCTATCATTAATCAGATCATTCGTTCGATTAGAACAATATACTATAACACATAACACTACTTATTGCAGTTAGCACATAGCCTAATCACATTGGCACATAGGTTTAACAGCCATTGAATCACAAATAATCACTTACTTAATCACATTATCTAAGTCCAGATCAATTTCTAAAATATGTCGGTGTATCGACAACTTTATCGGGTAATTATCGAGTCTAAGACTCTGTACTGTAACTTAATATCAATCATATTATTTTTAAATGACTTATAATAGTTTTTAAACATTTAATATTATTTATCATGAATTTTCAAACCTCGGAATCATTATTAAATGATTTAAATACTAAATAATTCTATTATCATTAATATCTAATTAATATTAAACTATTAATGAAATCATTTCCAAAATATTAACGTTATTTATAATAACTCAAAATATTTTTAAAGTATTAATATTACCCTTAAATGATTTTTAAAACATTTAAAATCATTTCTAAATAATTACCATTAATATTAAGGTATTAATGTTCTATTTATCAAAATATTAAAAGTCATTATTCATAACTTAAAATATTTTTAATTCATTTATATCCCTTTTAAATGATTTTTAAATTAATAAAACTATTTATAAACTATTTATTTAATATAATTATTAAATAAATTTAATATCATTAATAATAACTTAATAATCATTAATATTTAATTATTAATGAAATTATTCTTTAAATATTAAAAGTTATGTTTTATAACTTAAAATATCTTTAAACACTTTATTTTCATTTAAAATGATTATTATAATATAAAAATCATTTTTAAACTAAATTATTTAATATAATTATTAAATAACTTTAATATCATTAATAATAATTAATTAATGAAATTTATCTTTAAATATTAAAAGTTATATTTTATAACTTCAAATATTTTTAAATACCTTATTATTATTTAAAATGATTTTTAATATAATAAAATTATTTTTATTTAATTCATTTAGTAAATAAATTAATTACCATTAATATCAATTTATTAATGAAATTTATCACAAAATATTAAAAGTCATTAAAAATAACTTAAAATATTTTCTTATATCATAATATAATTTTTAATGATTTTTCGAATATTAAAATCATTTTTAAATAATTTATTTAATATTATAATTAAATAAATTAAATACTTTTAATATTTCAAAAATATTAAATATTTATGAAATATATTAAAAATAATTAAAAACTAATTTTCAAAATTTAAAATAATTTTTAATAATTTATTTTGTATTTTTAATAATTAAAAACTATTTTTTTCTATTTATTAATTAATTTTCTAAAAAAATAAATAATATTTGTCGCTAAAGACCACCTATATGTTAGGTTTGTAGTATTCATGAACGCAATCAAATTGCACAAAATAGCGGAAACATATAAAAATCAGAGTTTAAAATTTTACAAACCATATACCCGGATCATCCTTTATGCACAATTATTAATTAAACGAAAAATAAAGGACGAGAATCATACCCTTGAAGATCCGAGCTTCCTCAGGTACAAGTTCACCTCCAAATCCTTTTCGTGTCCAACTTGAATCCACCTGGTTTGGTTCCTTCCTTTGATCAACGTTAGCCACCCAAGTGTTTGGCCTCTAGAGGTGATCCACCAAGGAAGAAGAAGAATTCAAGAAGATGGGTATTTGGCAAAACCCTAGTTTTTCTATCTCTCATAGAAAAGAAGCGTACTCACCCAACTATTGGAATTACGTATATTTGATATCTGATATAAGACTCCTCTTATAAAGATATCAAATAACCCTATTAAAAATAAGGTATTATTTATTTAATTAAACTCTTTTAATTAAATGGGCTCCCTAATCTTATTAGGGATAATTAATTAAACTCCTTTAACTAATTTTCCCTCCTAATCCTATTAGGAATAAATGAGAGTACATATATTAAATTAATTCCTAAACTCTTTTAGAAATTAAAATAATAATAATAATAATAATAATAATAATAATAATACTCATCTTATTAATTTATTATATTTAATATTTCTAAAATATTAAATAATAAATATTAAGCTATTTAATTTATTCTATCACCATAGATTAAATTAAATATACTTAACATATTATTACGATTATGCCATTAACGTCTTAAATAATTATTCTTCCTTTTATGGTGTGACCCTTTAGGTTCTCCATATTAAACTGGTTGTGAATAAATCAATTAGAACAATTCTAATCTTATTTAAATAAATAAATAAAACTATTAATTTATTTAAATAAATAATATTTATTCTACAATAGGGATAAGCCTCCCTAGCGATCAACGACTTTCCAGATAATATAGATTTCAACATTAATCATAAAAGAACCTTTGAGTAAATAGTTACCGTACAATTCAATCCTTCCACCATACAATGTCCCAATTAAATATAAGACATGGAATTACTGTCAAGTCTTATTTTATTTAATTATATGTATTTCGACTCTTAAATGCACAACTCCAAATAATACAAATTAGAAACTCCTTTCTAATTTCATTCTGCCTTGGCCAAGGACTACTGGGTTGTTATTTATCGAATCACATAGGACATTTCTCTTCTTTTACTAGAAGCGGTAGATTCTTTATTGATCATACATTATCTTCATGTACAACTTATTATACCCAAGCATACCCTTTGATATACCCTAAGGGTCTTAAGGAATAAGTCAAAGTATAACTCATCATACACAAGATACTATGATGATCTCAAGTCCAAGGATCACTTGTACTACTATCACTACAGGAATTCCTATTGACAAGCAAGTAAAACTCCATTAGGTATTCCTTAGCGAGCCACGTTCAGTGAACTTATTCTCTAATAAGCACCTACATACTTGCTTTAGTGTCTCCACACAAATGATCATGAGATCAATCATCCTCATCCAATGAGCAAGCAACGTATGTACCAATCTATCCAGATTCACTAATCCCCAATTTAGTAATCCAACGATTGGGAACTATTTTAGTTTTAAGCTTTCTAAGAATTTAGATCTCATTAGAATGATCATCATCATTATTCTAAAATCATTACTTAAAACTATGGGTTTATCACATATTATAAAACAGCATCATGTAGATAATTAAAAGCCTTTAATAAATAAATACTTTTTATTAATAAATGAATAAGATTGTTACAAAGTATATACTTTATCATCAAATATGATTGGCTTGTGTGCATATTACTTTCAATCTCCCACTTGCACTAAAGCCAATCGTCATGGTATCTCATACTCTTCTTCTCTAAGTGACGATTATCCTGCTGTTGGATAAGCTTTAGTTAATGGATATGTAATGTTGTTCCTGAGAGTCCACTATCTCTATAGTGATTTCCCATCTTTCAATGATTCTTTAATCAAATGAAAGTGCTGCAACACATGTTTCGATCTAAGATGAGACTTAGGAACTATTCCTAGTTCTTTAATGAACTTTTCATCCAAACAATCAACTTGCAGCTTCATTTACAGCTATGTACTTTGTCTTTATCACTAAACTAACAACTCTTTGCTGTTTGGAACCTTTCCAATTCACTGCACCACTGCTCAAGGTAACGCTTTACCTTAAAGTGGATTTTCTATTGTCTTGGTCTGTCTGAAAAACTTGAGTCTGTTAACCCTCTAGTTTTAATTCACACCCACCATGTATTATCACATCTTTAGTGCCGGTTAAGTACTTTAAGATGTTTTCCACTGTCTCACAGTGAACTTCTCCAGAATATGACTGATCAACATCAGGTCTCGTATATTTCATTGCATACATGATAGTTACTCATGCGATCTTTCTTTTGGAGTCTATGGGGACTATTAAGAGAGATACACTCCATGACTCATCAACATGAGACATTTCTTGGAGTTTGTCATGCTAAACAACTTTAGCATCAAATGAATATACGTTCCATGGGTTAAGTCGAGCATCCTTTTAAATCTATCTATATAGATTTGTATCCCCAATTACGATACTCTTCCCAAATCATTCATGGAGGAATGTTTAGACAACTTTATCTTTACTGATTGTAGCATTAGTATGTCATTCCTTATCCGTAGTATATCAACATATAATACTAAAAATTTCATGACTCTCCTACTGACCCTTTTGTACACACTAGAACTCTTACCTCATCGTATGTAACTCTGGATCATCATCTTCTATGATGCGTACCTCATCATCATCATCCATGATGAATCCATACCTCCTAGGTATCTTCGGTACTATTCCAAACTTACGATTCGGTTGTGGTACAATAGGTCTATCTACAGGTTTCTCTTATTTGACTTATAGTATTTTGTGGTTCTTGAACTCTTCAAGATCTATTATCCTCCCACTAGCCCTTTCAATGATAAATACATTTATCTTAGAAGGCAGTGTGTTTCGCAATAAACACATTTTGCTAAGTAGGATTATAGAACATATACCCTAAACTTACTTTAGGATGTCCCACAAATCTGTACATATCAAATCTTATCCCAAGCTTATCCTTTAAAACCGTTTCACATAAGTTGGACAACCCCTTATCTTAACATACTTAAGATTAGGAATCCTCCCTGTCCATAACTTTTATAGAATCTTGGGGCCGGATTTTGAGGTTACCTTTTCCGTAGATATGCAGCCATTTCTAGGACATGATCCTAGAAGGATACTGAAATGTTGGTAAAATCATTATGGACCGTACCATGTCCAACAAGGTACAATTTTTCCTTTCAGATACATCAATTAATTATTGTGTATCAGGAGGCGTTCATTATGAGAAAACCATTTAAGATGATCTAGAAAATTATTGCACAAGTATTTATTCCTCGATCTAATCAAAGAATCTTAATACTTTGTCAATTTGTTTTACTTCTGAATTCTTTGAACCTTTCAAATAATTTATATTTGTATTTCAGCAAATACACACATTCAACTCTTTGAATGATGATCTCCTTTTCTTATACTAATTTGTTCAATATGCAAAATTATTTTCATGTAAGTCAAGTATACAAAATTTATTAAGTAATATTCCAGTTCTATACAAAACATTATTATTATAAATAGAACAACAATTGTTCTTAATTATAATACCAAAGATTTCATTGTCCAACAATAAAATAGAAATAATATTTTTAACAAGAACTGGAATACAATAATAACTTATTGACTTAATAGATTTGCCCGTAGGCATTGCTAAACTATAAGTTTCTATGGCTAATGTGGCAACCTTTGCTACATTTCCCGTACATAAGATTACTTATATTTGTTTAGCTTTCCACTTCTACTTGGTCCCTTCATAAATCTATATTTATGATAACCAAAGTCGGTATCCAATACCCAAGTAGAACCTTGACTTAAAGCAAAATTTATTTCAATCATGAACAAATTTGTATTTATAACCGAAACTTCAATAAGCTTCTTTGGTTAGGCTCTGCAAGATTCTTCTCGCAGTTTCTTTCCAGTGTCCAGGCTTATTGCAGTGGAAGCAAACTCCTTTGCTATCCGTATCAGTTTTTTTTTTATTATCCTTTGTTTTTGCCTTTCTATTTACCTTCTTTGAATCGTTCTTCTTTTCAGAAGATCCTTTGGCTCCTACCAGTAAGACAAGGTCTTTCTTGGTTGGAAAGTGACTCTTAACATTTTTCAACATGTTAAGCAAATCAGCGAGGCTGATATCTAGCTTGTTCATATGAAAAATTCACAACAATTGTGAAAGGAGTCCGGGAGTGAGTGTAAGATCAAATCTTGGCTCAACTCTCCATCCATGACAAAACCCATTGTCCTAATTGTTCAATCATATTGATTATGTTTAGGATATGTGTCTGTACTGTAGTGCCTTCGGTCATTCTAGATCGGAAGAGCTCCTTAGATATCTGATATCTATTAGTCCTACTTTTCTCACCATCAACTACTTGATGTGCAGGAATATAGTAAGAGCATCCATAGTTTCATGCTGACGCTGAAGCTCGTTACTCATGGATGCGAGCATGATGCATTGAGCCAACTGTGCATCATCTTGCCACTTTCTAAAAGTAGTAATCTCTTCCTCAGAGGCATTGTCTGCAACCATTGCAGGGATAGGCGTATTAAGGACATAAGATAGCTTTTCAGCCATGAGAACTATTCTCAAATTCCTTAACCAATCTGAGTATTTCATTCCGATTAATTTAGCATCTAATATGCTACGCAGTGATAGTAATTTAGACATTGTAAAATTCTGTAAATAAATTTGTAATTAACAACATTTTAGCATACATTCTTTTATTAATTACCAAAATAATTTAGGTCTTATTTTAAATTGGTATCTCCCACTATTTTCATCAAACTATGTTACCCTCACTTATATAGTTCGGCAAAATCTAATTAAAGATTTGCTAGTGAGAATATGGATCCCATTTCAAATGTATATAGCCTTGTGGTGACACAACAAACTATATATAAATAAATAGGTAGACAACTCTTGTCAATTACATCAACTATGCAACTCCTTGTATTTTGCCTCTTAGATTATTTTGATCAAGTGGTGGCACATCCGAATCAAAATAATCCAAGTTAAGTCCAATCTAGCACTCCATATATTCAAAAAAGAAAAATATTGTCCTTGTGGTGACACAACAAAATAATATTGTTCAATTTTCTTTATAAGCATCAAATGTGATAAATTAACATCTTAAATACTTAATACTTGCCTTGTGGTGACACAACAAACTCATATTAAATATTTAATACTCTATTAATTTTATCATGCTAGAAGGCGACGTTCGATATTCCAAATATCTTTGAACGCTTAGGATTTAATATAAAATATATGAGGGGTTTGTTATTAAATTGTCTCATCTTGTTAAGGCGCATGCACATATATATATAAAATACGCGTCATATTAATTAACATGCGAAGCATATTTGCATAATATATAATATATATAGTATAAGCATGCACATATAGAATACTATATTCTACCCAGATTGATTATGGACTTTTATTCTAGTTTGGTTCACTAGAGCCACCAAGTGAACCAAAAGGTCAAACCCTAGGGGTGCAAGAATTAATTTTTAAATATAACTATTACATTTAAACCCGGGCTCCATTACAAACGGGTCTTCACGCGCTCCTTGCTCCTTGATCTCCAATTCTTCAAAATTTAATTCTAACTATTCCTATTACAGAACTTATTTAAAATAAATAGAAACCTTGATCAGCAGTCAAGGAGAAGTACATAGGAGGGAGATAGAATTTACATTAACAAAAAATTGGAGAAGACGAGGTACGCAGACCCCATTTAATAAAACCCATACATTCATGCATCTAACTAAAATAAAATCCAATCACATTGGTCAATAGTCCATAATCAATCCCATTTATTATCATACACATCACCATATGCATCAATAAATAATATTCATCTCATGAATAATAAATATTCAATATATATATTGATATCATTTAATGGGCAAATTTAGTTAGTATAAAATCTAATTTTGAATCAAAATAAACTCCTTTATTTTAATCTAAATTTAAATCAAAATAAACTCTTTTATTTTAATTTATCCAATTTTGAATAAAATAAACTATTTTATTTTAATCAAAAATTTTAATCAAAATAAACTCCTTTATTTTAATTAATAATGAAATCCAATTCCAAGTAAAAAAAAAACTCATTTATTAAAGGAAACACGGATTCTCTTTCCTATTTACAAATAAACTCTTTTATTTTGAATAATATGAAATCTTATTTCATATCTAAATAAACTCCTTTATTTAAGGAAACACGGATTCTCTTCCTATTCACAAATAAACTCTTTTATTTTGAATAATATGAAATCATATTTCATATCTAAATAAACTCTTTTATTTAAGGAAACATAGAATCCAATTTCAACTCCAATTAGTTATCATGGAATCCAATTCCAACTCTAATTAGTTAGCATGAAATCCTAATTTTAAAATTAAAATAAACTTTTTATTTTAATTATAAAATTATTAAAATATTACATATATATTATAATTCAAACCGTATTATAATATATATAATATTAACCGAAGGACATTTCCTGGAAGAATAGTTTACAAGAGATCCTGCATATTCACATGACACAAGACTTGATTTCCGTGAAGGAGTCTAAACTTTAACTTCCATGATTCATGTAACCATGTCCAGGAAAAAGAATTGCTAGTGGGTTTTTCATATATCTAATATATATATACATGTAAACCGTTATTAGCTTATGTGGCCACGTGAATACTGATAACATTATTCCCTGTTAACTTATCATAACAGGAATATATATAATCACCAAACCGTGAATACCGAAATACAGGAGCGAAATCAATTACTATTTCGCGATTGTTTTTGTTTTTGTTTTGTTTTTTTTTTTAAAAAAAAAAATTTATACAATAAAATCATTCCCAATTAAATTATTCTAAACACATATCAATATACATATCAAATTAAAATAATTAATAATTTACATAAAGGTTTGGCTCTGATGCCACTGTTAGGTTTGTAATATTCATGAACGCAATCAAATTGCACAAAATAGCGGAAACATATAAAAATCAGAGTTTAAAATTTTACAAACCATATACCCGGATCATCCTTTATGCACAATTATTAATTAAACGAAAAATAAAGGACGAGAATCATACCCTTGAAGATCCGAGCTTCCTCAGGTACAAGTTCACCTCTAAATCCTTTTCGTGTCCAACTTGAATCCACCGGGTTTGGTTCCTTCCTTTGATCAACGTTAGCCACCCAAGTGTTTGGCCTCTAGAGGTGATCCACCAAGGAAGAAGAAGAATTCAAGAAGATGGGTATTTGGCAAAACCCTAGTTTTTCTATCTCTCATAGAAAAGAAGCGTACTCACCCAACTATTAGAATTACGTATATTTGATATCTGATATAAGACTCCTCTTATAAAGATATCAAATAACCCTATTAAAAATAAGGTATTATTTATTTAATTAAACTCTTTTAATTAAATGGGCTCCCTAATCTTATTAGGGATAATTAATTAAACTCCTTTAACTAATTTTCCCTCCTAATCCTATTAGGAATAAATGAGAGTACATATATTAAATTAATTCCTAAACACTTTTAGAAATTAAATAATAATAATAATAATAATAATAATAATAATAATAATAATAATAATAATAATAATAATAATAATAATAATAAGACTCATCTTATTAATTTATATTTAATATTTCTAAAATATTAAATAATAAATATTAAGCTATTTAATTTATTCTATCACCATAGATTAAATTAAATATACTTAACATATTATTACGATTATGCCATTAACGTCTTAAATAATTATTCTTCCTTTTATGGTGTGACCCTTTAGGTTCTCCATATTAAACCGGTTGTGAATAAATCAATTAGAACAATTCTAATCTTATTTAAATAAATAAATAAAACTATTAATTTATTTAAATAAATAATATTTATTCTACAATAGGGATAAGCCTCCCTAGCGATCAACGACTTTCCAGATAATATAGATTTCAACATTAATCATAAAAGAACCTTTGAGTAAATAGTTACCGTACAATTCAATCCTTCCACCATACAATGTCCCAATTAAATATAAGACATGGAATTACTGTCAAGTCTTATTTTATTTAATTATATGTATTTCGACTCTTAAATGCACAACTCCAAATAATACAAATTAGAAACTCCTTTCTAATTTCATTCTGCCTTGGCCAAGGACTACTGGGTTGTTATTTATCGAATCACATAGGACATTTCTCTTCTTTTACTAGAAGCGGTAGATTCTTTATTGATCATACATTATCTTCATGTACAACTTATTATACCCAAGCATACCCTTTGATATACCCTAAGGGTCTTAAGGAATAAGTCAAAGTATAACTCATCATACACAAGATACTATGATGATCTCAAGTCCAAGGATCACTTGTACTACTATCACTACAGGAATTCCTATTGACAAGCAAGTAAAACTCCATTAGGTATTCCTTAGCGAGCCACGTTCAGTGAACTTATTCTCTAATAAGCACCTACATACTTGCTTTAGTGTCTCCACACAAATGATCATGAGATCAATCATCCTCATCCAATGAGCAAGTAACGTATGTACCAATCTATCCGGATTCACTAATCCCCAATTTAGTAATCCAACGATTGGGAACTATTTTAGTTTTAAGCTTTCTAAGAATTTAGATCTCATTAGAATGATCATCATCATTATTCTAAAATCATTACTTAAAACTATGGGTTTATCACATATTATAAAACAGCATCATGTAGATAATTAAAAGCCTTTAATAAATAAATACTTTTTATTAATAAATGAATAAGATTGTTACAAAATATATACTTTATCATCAAATATGATTGGCTTGTGTGTATATTACTTTCACTATAGTGACAAAACTGTCGCTATAGGTGTTCTTCATGTTCTTGAGCCCAAACCCAGAAAATATGCCAGTGGTCGAGTGTACTACTTTGACCGGCTCCAGATCTTTGGTTATCA
The DNA here is from genome assembly GCA_016801055.1 of Panax notoginseng. Taxonomy (NCBI): domain Eukaryota; kingdom Viridiplantae; phylum Streptophyta; class Magnoliopsida; order Apiales; family Araliaceae; genus Panax; species Panax notoginseng. The sequence goes on from CM029018.1 coordinate 61,658,731, forward strand.
TGATTCTAGGCTTGTTAGTGTGTGGTTATTGTAGTGTAATTGTAAGTCTGCCATTAACAATCGATATCATGGCTAGAACACAACGAATCAGAGAGTTATAAGCCCTCAAATATCTTGTCAGAGCTGTTCTTCATTTCTAGGTTTTCCAGAAATGAAGAACAGTTCATACAGCCTTCAATCGATCATTATAACTTTCTGTAAAGGTAAGATTTATGTGATATAACACTTTAAGTATGTAGATGATATGTTAATGAAGAGATCTAATACACAAAACACAAATAACATCAACAGAATCGATAGATACATGCCGGTCAAACCATACTGGAAAAATTGCTCATGAAGGTTTTGGGTTTCCCAGAAACCTTCATAAGACAAAACGGTCAACGTATTTTGACCAGGGTTAACATCGATCCTGTTCATATTCTGGGTACTATAAAGGTATGAATGTGTAGTACTAATGTCATATTACAACATCCAAACAACCTCATGGACTAACTATCAAAAATAAGCAAGATCAAAGACTTTTAAAATGGCTGTCAGAATTTCTGGAAATCTGGAAATTTTTTCTGGGTTGCCCAGAATTCTATTTTCGTGACCGGTCAACCCTGTTTGACCACTTATAACTTTCTACTGGCTTACGATCTGACTTTGATTCCAGTTTCAGACAAAGATCTTATAGACTACCAGATCAAAGCTTAAAAACACAAAAACACATAACAGGACGAGATCTATGGGACCTGACATTCACTATCAGAAACAAAAAAAATAAATTTCTAGATTTTGTAGATCTTCAAATCCGAGCCTCTAGATGTTATGGATCTAACATCTAGCAACCCAGATCATCCTTAGACACTACTAACAACATATTCTAACACTTAAACATAACATCTATCAACAGATTTTTGGACAGAAATTCTAGAGTTTGTTTATACCTTTAAATGAGCAATTCTTGATTCTATGTTTCTGATTTGGTTATGATAAACGTGGGGCTTCAATATATGACTGATATACTATAGTTTTTCGTTGCTTTTAGAGAGAGAGAGAGGCTCAAGGATGAGAGTTGGGTAAAAATGGCTAACAAATGAATTTCTTTCTCCTTCGATCTATAAATAGAGCTTGCTAGATGCATGAATGGCTGGTACAAGAGCTGAATGCTGCCCATTTTAAGTCAAGGTAGTGGTTAGAGTTTGGTCACCAACTCTCCCTATTAAGTCAAAACCTATTCTAGCCAAAATAATTCAATTAGGGGGCAAACTAGTCTTTTGATAATTCATTTAAATGGCAAAATAGAAACTTGTCAAACCCTTAGGGTTTAACCCTTAGGGTTTAACGGTTTAGCACAAAATGTAGAATTTCTATTATAGGGTTTGCTATAAAATAAAAATTAAATAACTTTTAGTTTCCTAAAATTTTGAAATTAGGGTTTCCTAATTATAATTAATTATCTAATTACCTTATACAGTAACATTAGAGTTTAGATCATATAATTATAATTGACCTTGCTAATTTAGCAATTAGGGTTTTATAATAACTTAGGGTTTTAATTTACAATTAATATCTCCTATAATTAGGGTTTTCTTAATAGCATCCAATATTTATAATACACATCATACACCACATAACATAGTTTTTTAATAGATTTTAAAGTCTCATGTGACTTCGAAATTAGTGTTTGTCAGTAAAAATTAGGGTTTTATCATAATACCCCATAATTGACCAATCATTATCAGTGTACAAATATACAGTACATAATTATAGCACTGAAAAATCAAAATATAATATTATTATATTATTATTATTCTTATCCATTGATAAAAATCCAAAATTAGGGTTTGGATTCCATATCTGATTTATTCTTCATATATAACATTATTAATTAAGTTAAAATAATTATCTTAATTAATCTTGCATAAATTCATATAATAAAATAAATAATTATTATAATAATTCTAAAAATCATTTCATATATTATTTAAATAATTATATTTTCATGGAAAATAATTAATAAAAATATTTCTACTATAAAACTAATTATTATAAGAATATACTTTATAATAATTAATAATTCTAAAATAAAACTATTTGTAAACATTTATGTAATAAATATATTTTTATTTATTACATAATTACATATACACATTATCTTGTACAAATCCTTATCCTTGAAATAAAAAAAAATTTATACGCAAAATTTATGATTTAATTGTTATAGAAAATATTGGGTTGTTACATTCACCCTCTCTTATAAAGATTCCGTCCCCGGAATCACCGTTTTAAAACATATACATACACGACACATAGCAT